>CM069860.1:8886958-9321434 GCA_036172795.1 Pelodytes ibericus | reverse complement strand
TTTGATTAGTGCTGGGAGCACTGAAGGAAGGGTCTCCCTACAGGATTATAGAAAGCCATTGTAAAGTGAGAAACTGATTGACTCGGCTGTCCACTTAGGGCATCATATGGAAGATGTCCTGACAGAATGAGAACTGTTTCAACATTGTCAAGTTTCTTGATGTCCACTCACTTCTTTTTTGGTTACTTATTCCCTATTTGCCTTGTTGCCTCTGTGCAGTCTGCCTTATTCCCTATTTGCCTTGTTGCCTCTGTGCAGTCTGCCCTTATTCCCTATGTGCCTTATTGCCTCTGTGCAGTCTGCCCTTATTCCCTATGTGCCCTATTGCCTCTGTGCAGTCTGCCCTTATTCCCTACGTGCCCTATTGCCTCTGTGCAGTCTGCCCTTATTCCGTACGTGCCCTATTGCCTCTGTGAAGTCTGCCCTTATTCCCTATGTGCCTTGTTGCCTCTGTGCAGTCTGTCCAGATTCCCTATGTGCCCTTTTGCCTCTGTGCAGTCTGCCCTTATTCCCTATGTGCCTTGTTGCCTCTGTGCAGTTTGCCCTTATTCCCTACGTGCCTTATTGCCTCTGTGCAGCATGTCCATATTGCATCTATGCCTTATTACCTCTGTGCAGTCTGTCTTTATTCCCTATGTGCCTTATTGCCTCTGTGCAGTCTGTCCAGATTCTCTATGTGCCTTATTGCCTCTGTGCAATCTGTCCATATTGCATCTATGCCTTATTGCCTCTGTGCAGTCTGTCCATATTGCATCTACACATTATTGCCTCTGTGCAGTCTGTCCAGATTCCCTATGTGCCTTATTGTCTCTGTCAATCTGTCCATATTGCATCTATGCCTTATTGCCTCTGTGCAGTCTTCCCTTATTCCCTATGTTCCTTATTGCCTCTGTGCATTCTGTCATATTGCCTCTGTGCCTTATTGCCTCTGTGCAGTCTGCCCTTATTCACTATGTGCCTTATTGCCTCTATGCAGACTGTGCATATTGCCTCTGTGCAGTCTGTCCATATTGCCTCTGTGCCTCATTGCCTCTGTGCAGTCTTTCCATATTGCCTCTGTGCTCTATTGTCTCTGTGTCTTATACCTGAGACGTTAGTAAATCATAGCTGGCGAGATAGCTCTGTTGGCTAATGCACCAATTGTAGAACATGTCCAAATATCAGGGATTACAGATTAAATTACCATTAAATTGTGTAGCTATAATATGGAATACCTGGATATAGGGCAAAAGTAACATCCCAAGTACGCGGAAAAGCATCTGATTAGTGCCGGAGAATCCCTGGCAAACACTGATTGGCTAAAGTTCTTCTACCTGCACAGTAAAGAGCTGTGATGAATGAAAAAGTCTGCAAATACAACTCTTTACAGCCTTGGAGGTTTTATATATAATAGCCAATGACTCGTAGATGTACATCTTTGTGAAGAATAATCAAGTATGAAGGATATGGGACAGTAGTTCGAGAACGGAGACCAAGTCAAAAGGTCGGGACGTGCTTTGGTCGACCCAGAAGATCACGGTGGACAACACAACTTTATAGAAGGTGAACAGGCCAAAAAGAGATGCGGATCAGGAGACAGATCCCCAATAGCTTTTTAATGTGTCTACTTGTAAAACTTCCAGCAAAAAGAATATATAAAGGAACTAGACTATTTGGCAGTAGCCTGTGCCATTTAACCCTGAAGAAGAAGAGCCTTGATGCGTCTGGGCAATGTGTTTAGGCTAGTTGGCGTTGTATCATTGTGTCTTGTCTGTCCAACATGCATTAGGATGGGGTACAGTTTCACTGTTTTGTTTTTTTTTAAAACAATGATATGCCTTCCAAGTCACACAACTACATCCTAAATGTTATTCATCTATTTGAAGAGCCAAAAGAACAGACCTAGCATAAATACGGACTTGGAAGGATTGATTATCGGAACTGGAATGGATCCTAGCGGAATCAGAATCACTGAACGCTACTTTCTTCTCTTGCTAGTCAACAAGCTCGCTCATCACAGAAAAGGGTGACTTAATAATCCAGCCCGACCCCCCCTTAACCCCACACGCCATCATAAATCGAAGGACAAGACGCGTTGTGTTAATAAATTTCTAATCCGTATCAGGTGGCAGCGGTGGGTTCTTCCCCTGATCTCTCCACACTTCCTTCACCTCTGCTCACAGACCGAGTTTTAATAATGTGTGCATAATGTACAGGGCTTCTGGGAGCAAGAGGATTATCCGAGTGTCACAGGTGCCTGGTGACCTGTAAAATTAACTCACCACCTCACAGCAATCTTGCATTTTTTTCTTTTTCGCCGGGGTTGGTTGTGGCTTGACTGACCCTTACGCTGCTGGAAAAAACTTTCTCCTGAGGTCGGAACCCCATAGCTTTATAATAAAATTACTTGTAAAGCTTGAGAGTCAAAAGAAGAAAAAAAGGAAGAAGACTTTGTGTTGACGGATGAGAAGCTGTATGAATTTGTTTCATTAAATATAGCAGTGAGCGAATAAAGAATATTAAAATATTTAGTATACGGACAACCCATTGGTCCATTTATCCAGCTGCCTAATGCCGACCACAGATGGTGGGTTAACGCATGTGCCAGGTGACCACAGATTAGCTAAATGTCCTTAATCGCTCTGGGAACTTCCCATACAATTATCATTAAATTATCTGTCACAAAATCCAGTTAGTGTCCCCCATGCACAATGGTAGGGTCCACCTCAGCGGGTGACCCCAATTCTTGCTTTGCTACCATTGGTCGGTAGGCCACAATCTATATTCAAAATGGAGGAACCAGTTGAGCGGTCTAATAATTACAGAATGATCCTCTGCCATCAACCCACAAGTATGCATCACTGAATTATGCTCCTTCCTTTTGATCTGAACCCAACCAATATGTTTAATAGTGCTGTTGTTCGGCTGGCGGTCCACAGGATACTTGTGACGCCCAATGGTGTTCGTTCGACCTCTTGCCAGCTAAAAATGAACGAACCCCAAAACCTAATACTTTTTAGTATATCACATACCTGATTTAATAGCCCCTCGGTCTAGGCTTGTGACTGGCAAGTATGGTTGAATACCATTGGTCAATCCTTTTGTATTGATATTGTTATTCTCTCTCTTTGGATATACTCCATGATCTCACTGTCAAACCTCTATATCTACAGGTATATATATATATATAGAAACACTCTGAAATTAGTCTGGCTGCAGCATGAGGTGGAGAAAGTGTTATAGACCATTCGCCAAGGTGCAAAAGCAGCTGTCAGTATCACAATCTCCGACTCTGACCGTCTGATATTACGATTGCGAGCGTCTTCTAGCATCTTGAGCCATATCAACACCTGGACATGTGGAAACCATTACCTGGCCATCAAAGTGTAAGAAACCCAGGTGCAAATCAGAGATACCTGTCAACGAGCCTTACTCTCTGCGTACAGACCCTCAAAAGACATCGCCCTCTTCTGCACCTGGATCTTTCTGGGACCATCTCCTAATTCACAAGCCTGTTCCCCACAGAATGTATCGTAGAGATACATCCCGTCTCTTACTAAAGATGACGGCGCATCTGTCCGGTTCCTCTATGGGGGTTTCTGTCACCAGGGACCACCTAAATTCATTTCCAATGCTTGACACGTATATATAAATATATATATATATATATATATATATATATATATATATATATATATATATAAAAGCGCCTGTTACGCCTCTGCATGTAACCCGATTCCAGGGATATTAATATATTATTTTGAATACACTCCATCCTCCTATTTTTCCTTCTGCTGGTAATAGTACATTTTTTGAATATTTTTTATATGTAGCTCTACAGGTCTAAAAACAAAAACATTTTATGCTTTCTTCTTCAAGAAAATCATTTTTGAACTTTCACGCAACACATTCGACGCAAATTCGGGCTCGGTTAATGTTAGTATCAAACCATGTAAACCAGGAAAGAGTTCATTTTAAATATTCCCCCTATTTTTAAGGTCCATCTAGGTAGGTCACACAAGCCAAACTTTTACCGGCGGGTCAATACATTTTTTTTTAGTTTTCGACGACAACTGAATGGCCGTGATATATCTTTGTAGGAAAGTAGGCAAGCCTTGGTGCATCCTGAGGACGATCCGTTCGCTCACTTTATTGCATTGCCCCCCCCCCCCCCCCCACCCCCAGTGCGTCCGCTTGAGTTTATTTTGGGATCTGAAAAAACACTTTCATTGACCACAGAGGCATAATAAGGCATCGTTCGTCCTTGTCACCCTCTGTTTGTTTCTCTTGTATGTTTTCTTTCCCACTTTCGACTGACATCTGGTCACACACAAAAAAAAAATGGAGGGAAACCTCACCCCCCCCCCCCCCCTTCAGCAGCAGGTGAACGAAGCAATGTTTGAGAGACACGCTTGTCCCTGCCTGTTAAAGGCCTGATCTCTAGATTGTAAGCCTCACTTAGTATGTAGTCCCTCTCTATACTCTGTACTTAGCGCTACAGAAATTGTTGGCGCTATTATATAAATATATATTATATATATATATAGATATATATATAGATATAAATATTAATGCAATAATTCTAAATGCAGGGCTGGCCTAAAACACTGTGTTGCCTGGGTCCAAGAATTAAATGCATATCATACCGCCCCCTCGCACACATACACAAAGGGACACATATACATAAACAGTCAGCCACACATACATAATCAGACGCACACACAGCTACAGTCAAAGTCATCCGCAGTGGGGCTGTCAGTTTAAGTGACACGTGACCTCCCAAGCCCCGCCTACTGGCATCTCACAAGGGCCAAGAAGTTGGGAGCTATGCATACAGTCAGATAAGCACCGACAGTCACAAATGCACAGTGACATGCACAGTCACACACACTGTCAAACCCTTGGGCAACAGCATGGGGCAGTTAGTTTTATTGTGCTCACCAAAAGCCCCCTCCGGCTTTAAACAGATCTACCCTTTTTTTTTAATGCATATTAAAGTGTAATACTTATTAACACATATGCAAATTAATATTTCTATCTCTCTATCCTAAGTTTCTTTCATTCATTGACAAATTACAGGTTTGCAGCTTCCCCTCATCCTCCGACTCCGGGGGAAACAAAAGTAGAAGGAGTAAAGGTCAGATCTCTTCAGTTTAATAGAAAAAAAAAATGATAGCAATTAAGAAAGTGTGATTGAGAGGGATGGCTGCCCAGGGAACAAGTTACTAAAATGCTGTTTTTAAAAGTTTAGAATGTTAAATAGCCTACAACTGTAATTTACCCAAATCATGTTGTATGTTTTGTAATTGATCTGATCATTTTTTTTTTACAAACGGCTTATAGATTTTGAACAATGTATATTTTACCCATATTATGTTTACCCAGAATTTGGAGATTTTTCGAGATGCTGGTGTTCTGACACTAGAGGGCGATGTTTCCTAATTATTGGGTCGCTTTTTAAATAAGTCTTTTAAATAAGTACCGGTATTTAGAAACTCTGACACTGAGCTTCCAAAAAGGTTAAATAGATAATTGTGGCTGCATTAAATCTCTGCTCAGAGATTTACACAGTATACACCGTAGAGCAAATATTCGATAACATGTCCACGTGATTGAGATCCATCAGAATCTTTGACGGCGTTGGTCAGTAGAGGTCTATACTTGGCCACATGATATGGGCAAGCCCTTGGCTTGGTCAGGTCAACTGGTTTATCGACAAGCCGTGCCCATGATCAACTAATCACGCACATGATATGATACGCTTATCATAACAATGAACGCACAGGAATACTCTAATTACTGCAGTGACCCGACGAGATGGGAGAGGGACTTCCCTTTAGAAATCGAACCAGGGGCCAAAAAAAATGGAGTTACAGGATTCTGTTTACCAATGGTCGAATTAATGCCATATAGGCGATTATTGTTGGGGAAAAAAATTCAATGAACTCCTTGGGAAAGTAGACTTAATGTTGAGCTCAAGCCAATTTTTGTTACCGACTGGGTGGCAACCCTAGGCTCCAGTTATATTCAACGACACGAAAATCTGCCCACACTCCACGGAATAGCCCCTACTCCGTGGAGTGTGTCCAGTGTTTTGTGTCTATCAGTATTGTGAGGCGTCGAACACCCTTTGCGAGTCTGGCTTCGGAAGTAATAGGGGGAAGGAATACGTTGACGGAGTCCTTCCAACCATCGGACAGCAAGATTTACTCCAAGGACATCGGAGGAAGGTGGATTACACCGGGTGGAAAGAGTGGTGAGCGAGTCAAGTAAGGCTTATATATCAAGTGGACATTGTGGAGTGCAATTCAATTTTTTCCCCAGTTATATTCAGCCCAATTTTCCCTGGGTCCCTCAGCGTCCGAGAATACAAAATGCGTTGGGAGCCAGCACAGAATGCTAAACTCTGGGTTGACTCTTGATGGCAAAATGGATGGGAACCCAACTTGGCCAAACACGCCATGTTCTCTGAGCTGGGGCGATTAACTAGCAGTATCAGTTCATTGGAAAATGACCTCCTTCCATTTTGTGTTTTTTTTTTTTGGGGACGAACGTATTAGAATATTTTACTTTCCTTGCAGACTCTTACAAGAATTACACAGGAGACAATATTGAAATATAATTTGAACGTGTTTATAAAAACCATGAAGCCAATTCCAAACATCTTGTTTAATTCTTTCTTTTTTTTTTCTTGGCATTTGCTAAAGTTGGGTATGTCTGGGAAGCCATTAAATACAATAAAATAATACGAAGCCCTAGACAACGAATCTTTCGGAGGAAGCCATCTTTAGTCTCAGGGCTTCCCTTTCTTGGTTACTGGTTTTTTACAAGGGCCTGGCAAGGTTTTGTGGTCGTTTTCGAACGGTTCCTGGTGGTTTGCCGGATTTCCTCCCCTTGGACGCATGAAAACGCTCGTCCCAGGGGGAGGGGGGGGGGGGGGCAGGGGGGAGAGAAGTGTGGACGGCTGCTCTAAAAACCAGCTTGGATAAAGTTGTTCCCCAACAGTTGTTTATGAGTTCATCCCATGGAAGATGGGACCAGGGACTAATTCACCTGCAGCTGTCACTAGGCCCAATTTGAGGCTGCAAGCCAGGCTGAAATAAGGGGGGGGGGGGGGCTTTGCAGATCAGATAAATGCTGTTTTTTTTTTTTAATCTGTTCTAGTAAAGAGATAGCTTCTCTTTGTATGAAGCCTCTTGGGCCTGCTTGGGCTCTATTGGCGAGAACACACAGGCCACTTAACGTAGTAAGAGCCACCAAACCATGCAAAGAGTGGACACTGAAAGCATAAATGGTACCACTGTCCTATAGATGGACAAGGCTAATGCACATGTGCAGTCCTAACCCAGGGGGGGGCTCTCATATCGCCAGTGGAGCGACTCCGCAGACACTTTTAAAAACCCCTTTTCTCAGTTTTTAAGCATTTTCTTGCAGTTTTGCCAACACAACGTATAGATCATTTTCAATCATTTTTTTTTTATTCTCTAAATGCACAGTAAAAAAAAAAAAAAAAAAAAACAATGTTTAGGTGACACAGCCCCTATACAGTCGTGTTGCAACTGGTAAAAAGGAACAGATAGCTGTCTCCTCTCGGCACACAAAGGGGTTATAGCACGAGTGTCTAATCGTTGCATTACGAGAAAGAAATCGTAAGAAAAAAAGGTCATTAACGAAGACGTTAAAAACCAGATGTATGCCCTCCCCCCCCCCCCCCCCCCCTCCCCTCGCAGGCAGCACTTCTCTTTCTGATCCTGTCATTGTCTTAATGAGGCTGGAGATAGGGCTCTGGACAATCACGGTACCTGATAAGGTGAGAGAAGGGGTACATTGTGGGTATGTTATCAGTGCAGAGATAGCGGAGCATGGCCTACAGCTGTGCCTACCGCTATTGTCTCTCCCTTCCTCTTGTCTTATCGCCGCTCACCTTGTAGGCAGTGAGAAGGAGAACTACCAGCTTGGAGTGGGGTGTCCAGCAGAATTTAGGATCTCCTTAGAATTTGAAGCATTTATTTTCACAATGTCAGAGAAATGTTATGTTTAAAGGGACTGTGTCACCTAAACAGTGTTTTTACTGTGAATGTAGAGAATAAAAAATGATTGAAAATGATCTATAGATTGTGTTAGCAAAACTGCAAGCAAATGCCTAAATTAGGAGAAAAATGGGTTTTGGAGTCTCTGAGGCCTGAAATCCAAATGTGTGAGTTGCATATTAAACCACAGGCGATGTCATAAGTAGGAGCCTCCACAAACACACTTAAAACCCATTTGGCTCCTAATTTAGGCATTTGCTTGCAGTTTTGATAATACAAGATCATTACTTTACTGAGAGGGTAGTGGATGTAGGGAATAGCATTCCAGCAGAAGTGGTAGAGGTAAACACCAGTCAAGGATTTTGAGCATGCGTGGGATAGGTATAAGGCTATCCTAGCTATAAGATAAGGCCATGGAGTAATGAAAGTATTACTTTACTGAGAGGGTAGTGGATGTATGGAATAGTCTTCCAGTAGAAGTGGTAGAGGTTAATACAGTGAAGGAGTTTAAGCATGCATGGGATAGGTATAAGGCTGTCCTAGATATAAGATAAGTCCAGGGACTAATGAAAGTATTACATTACTGAGAGGGTAGTGGATGCATGGAATAGTCTTCCAGTAGAAGTGATAGAGGTTAATACAGTGAGGGAGTTTAAGCATGCGTGGGATAGGTATAAGACTATCCTAGATATAAGATAAGGTCAGAGACTAATGAAAGTATTACATTACCGAGAGGATAGTGGATGCATGGAATAGTCTTCCAGTAGAAGTGGTACAGGTTAATACAGTGAAGGAGTTTAAGCATGCGTGGGATAGGTATAAGGCTATCCTAGATATAAGATAAGGCCAGGGAGTAATGAAAGTATTACTTTACTGAGAGGGTAGTGGATGTATGGAAAAGTCTTCCAGTAGATGTGGTAGAGGTTAATACAGTGAAGGAGATTAAGCATGCATGGGATAGGTATAAGGCTATCCTAGATATAAGATAAGGCCAGGGACTAATGAAAGTATTACGTTACTGAGAGGGTAGTGGATGTATGGAATAGTCTTCCTGTAGAAGTGGTAGAGGTTAATACAGTGAAGGAGTTTAAGCATGCATGGGATAGGTATAAGGCTATCCTAGATATAAGATAAGGCCAGGGACTAATGATAGTATTACTTTACTGAGAGGGTAGTGGATGTATGGAATAGTCTTCCAGTAGAGGTGGTAGAGGTTAATACAGTGAAGGAGTTTAAGCATGCATGGGATAGGTATAAGGCTATCCTAGATATAAGATAAGGCCAGGGACTAATGAAAGTATTACATTACTGAGAGGGTAGTGGATGTATGGAATAGTCTTCCAGTAGAAGTGGTAGAGGTTAATACAGTGAAGTAGTTTAAGCATGCATGGGATAGGTATAAGGCTATCCTAGATATAAGATAAGGCCAGGGACTAATGAAAGGATTACTTTACTGAGAGGGTAGTGGGTGCATGGAATAGTCTTCCAGTAGAAGTGGTAGAGGTTAATACAGTGAAGGAGTTTAAGCATGTGTGGGATAGGTATAAGGCTATCCTAGATATACGATAAGGCCAGGGACTAATGAAAGTATTACTTTACTGAGTGGGTAGTGGATGCATGGAATAGTCTTCCAGTAGAAGTGGTAGAGGTTAATACAGTGAAGGAGTTTAAGCATGCATGGGATAGACACAAGGCTATCCTAGATATAAGATAAGGCCAGGGACTAATGAAAGTATTACATTACTGAGAGGGTAGTGGATGTATGGAATAGTCTTCCAGTAGAAGTGGTAGAGGTTAATACAGTGAAGGAGTTTAAGCATGCGTGGGATAGGTATAAGGCTATCCTAGATATAAGATAAGGCCAGGGACCAATGAAAGTATTACATTACTGAGAGGGTAGTGGATGTATGGAATAGTCTTCCAGTAGGAGTGGTAGAGGTTAATACAGTGAAGGAGTTTAAGCATGCGTGGGATAGGTATAAGGCTATCCTAGATATAAGACCGGGAACGGGGGACTAATAAAAGTACTCAAAAAAATAATTGGGCAGACTAGATGGACCGAATGGTTCTTATCTGCCGACACATTCTATGTTTCTATGTTTCTATGTGCAAAAAAGGCTGCTAAAGGCTGATAAGGCCAGGGACTAATGAAAGTATTACATTACTGAGAGGGTAGTGGATGTATGGAATAGTCTTCCAGTAGAAGTGGTAGAGGTTAATACAGTGAAGGAGTTGAAGCATACATGGGATAGGTATAAGGCTATCCTAGATATAAGATAGGGAACTGGGGACTAATAAAATTATTTAGAAAATTGGGCAGACTAGATGGGCCGAATGGTTCTTATCTGCCGACACATTCTATGTTTCTATTGTCAATCATTTTTTATTCTCTACATATGCAGTAGATTGTTTTTAGGTGATACTGTCCCTTTAAAGGGAGTCCGTTACGTTTGCGATTAGTCCTATTGTGCATGGGGAGATTGAAAACAAAAACCAAAAAAAAAAAAACACGATTGCAAAAAATGTGTTTTCAACAAGTCTCCTGCTTATGACATCACCTGTGGCTTGCTATGTAATGCACTACTTTCAGTGTGATGTGTGTAATTTGCATAACAGGCCACAAGGTGATGTCATAAACAGGAGAGTCCACAGACACATTACAAACATTCTTTTTTCTTAAACTACGCACCCGCTTGCAACACAATGGATAGATTATTTTTAACGCTCTATACTCACAATGTGATCGATGCTGCACTTTTAAAGCAGCCCCATCACCTGAACAAATGTCAAATTATTCACTAGAAAATATAATGTTCTGTTAACATTATTTCAACCGTGTACTTTTAGTTTTAATATATTTTTCTCCCTTTACACTCAGAGCCAAAAGTCACATCATAGAAACTCTTAAAAAGCCTGTTTATCTAGATATCGCCTCCCCGGTTCCCTAGTTGGATTGCATTTCACACTAACCAGACCCATCTCGTGTTGTGTTGTTATTGTGTGCTAGTGCTGTTCATGGTCGAGTCAAGGCACTAAAGAGTTAGATGACCGTGGTTGGCCACCGCCTGGCACCCAGCCACCCTCACATTTGTGTTAGAATAAACACAGGGATAGATTTCCCATTTCCTGGCAAGCTTGGGAGCCGTGTGTTTCTCAGTCCGGGGGCCTTGGACAAGGTGGACGTATGGGGTCACTCTGGCCATCCCACCATTGTTGTTTTTTTTTATTTGTAGCCTTTGTCACTACAAACCCACAGCAGGATTCCTGGTACCTATGGGTTAAATAAAAAATAATAATTACAGCGACATGGTGGCAATGTGTTTAACAGGTTGATAGAAGGAGCTGGCAATGTTACAGAAACTCTTACAACCTTTCCAAACAACACTTTACCTTTTACTGGATCTTAAAGGATTTGTGTTTAACTGACAGTCACAGCATGCCCCCTTCTTTCAGTACAGCTCTATTGATCTATCTACCTATATGGAGGCGGACATCTTTAGAATCTTGGGTCAGAGAATTATGATCTGATGGACCTGACCCAACATTCCAAACAACATGGCCGCCCTCTGATAGAGTTTTACGGAGGGCCCACTACGGTACTTTATTTCTATTCTTTTCGATTTAAAATGCCTCCAGTTGATGCGATCATTCCATTAAACATCAGTTATTTTTTTCCCGTACATTTTGCCCTTTAGGGCGTAAGCACCAGGTCTCCCCCACCACCTGATCTCGAGGAAGTTCCATTTGGCATAACTTAAGTAAGAGTTTGGCATACTAGAGACAGCAAAGTAATGAACCACTCTAGTGAGTCACCTCTAACTTGCACAACTGACTCACCATCGCTAAGGTTCAAACTAACCTCGCACTCTACCTTAACCTTTAAGGATAAGAGCTTTTTTGGGGGGATTTTTGCACTATGTGTGTGTTTATATGTTCTCATTTCGTGTACTCATACAAACTCATAATAATCCTTATAAATTTATATTTTGAATTGACCACATCCCCTTGTTTACATTAAGGATGAGACAGGACCGTCATGTACCTATAGAAGTAAAAATTCCTAGATGGCTTCTTCGAAAATACTGGGCTCCACTAAGAACACTGGTGCCACAAAAACTTCATGCCATCCTCCCACAGATACCAATGCAAATGTCCACCATTGCCTTACTTTTTCTTTCCCGCACTATTGGACTTTCCTGGTCAACGTTGGAACCCTCAAAGTGGTCTTTTTTTTTGGGTCAAATCACGAGGTACAGCAAGGTCCAACCAAATGAAGGGCATCTGAATGAACTGAGGGCCAATTGTGAGGCGTGGCCATGTAATCAAGGAATAAAAAACCTGATCACCCCAATTAATTTACAGTTTCTCTAGGACATGGAAACAGAGCCCCACTGGATCGGGAACATTTGCAAAGAACGTCGTAAAAAAAATAAAAAAATCCAGATTTTCTTTATGAACTGGTCACAGAGGTGGCGCCAGTACTCTTGACCTGCACTCTTGACCTGCATTCTTATCATCCCTGTGCTCAATTTACAAAATATAAAAAAAACATCAACCTGCCGTCATTGTGTAAGAGAATATAACGCATTCTATGGGTGCTGGATGGATTCGGCGGTGTAGACTAGCCGGGGCTTGTTTGGAAAGGGAAAGGGGGCAGCTGGAAGACATTGCACAAATGTGACGATGTTCCCTACTTCCAGCACGAGATGGTTTTAAATTATGGGGACGGTGGCACAGCTGAGACTGTCTGAACAGGAACAGGTGACGGCGGCAGCTGTCACCCCCCCCCCGCCCCCCGCCCCTTCCCCATCTCACTGGCCCAAGCGCAGACACGGAAAGCAAGCAAACACGCAGAATGAGAACGAAAAAGAGAAAACAAGGAAGAGTGAGAGACTTATGTATGGAGAGAGATTGACTATCCCTAATAATAACTAGTATGGATATAGCACCTTTATCAAAACTTGGGCATAATCATCAATAGATGTTATTATTAGCCAATTGATGGGACACATTTATTGACCTTAAAGGGATGAGTTGACCCAACCAGGATTCGAACCTGTGACCTTGAACAGGCCTATGTATGATGGGAAGATGAGACAGGGTGATCCCATGCTGCTTCTACAGTCAGCAGAAGGATATTGGTCTTGCCAGTGTTCTTATAGGAAGTACTAGGGGCAGAGATCGGAATGTGGAACAATCAGCGCAGACATGACATCCATTGTGAAGGATCCAGTTTTAGAACTTTGGCCTTGAAATTGGACTTTTTTTTATCAATAGATTTCATCCGACCTGCAAACTCCCGGGAGACACGTGACTCCCTCCCCGTGTCCCAGGATGTTGGCATGTACGCTCTGGCTCGCAGCTTAGTGACTACATCCTACGGCCTCTATTCGCGACGGAGAGAATGACAGGGACATTGACAATGGAATACCAAACTTAAGGCCAAAGTAGAGTTGGAAAAATGTTCTCCCGAGCCTGTCTGAAATTCCCTGCAGTTCTCTCTTTCACAGATAAAGCCCTAGGAGCCCACACCAAAAAATATATATATATATAATTGAGATATTAACTTAAATTTTTTTTTTTATTAGTTTGGAAATCCCGTGGCGGTAAAGACAAACATTCCTTTACATTCAGAGGCGTTTTCTTTCTCCATTTTGTATTTTTATTAGCTAGATAATGATACTTTTCCCAAACGTTAATTCATTTTACTTGTTATCAGTGAATGTTTGGTGCTGACAGGGATATAAAAGGATGAACATACAATGACCTCTTTCTCTGACATAAGACATCTGCCTCTTTAAATCTGAATTGGACTCATTCTTTAGCTGCGCAAGTCTAATGCAGCTGCGGGGAGGACATCCAGCGGGGAGGACGCAGGTGCAGAGATGCTAGGCACAGCGCCGGGGGAGGGGCTAGTTTTAAAGCAACACTTCCAGAACTTTAAAAAAAAAAATAAAAAAGCAACGATTGATACTGAAGTACCCCCCCTCACCCCCCAACATTTACTCTGTGGAATATGTGAGGGTGCTTTATCAATTTCAATATTTATGCAAGTTGGGCTTATTTCCGTTCATTATAGTACAGGTTGACATTGTTTAAAAAAAAAATAAAAAATGGGGGGGGGGGGGGGGGGGGGCATATAGACACTGTGCCAGTTTTAGTGACATCAGCACCCCAAGCATGTCTGATAGGCTTCCAGAAGCCCCAAGCATGTCTGATAGGCTTCCAGCACCCCAAGTCTGTCTGATAGGCTTCCAGCACCCCAAGCCTGTCTGATAGGCTTCCAGAACCCCAAGTCTGTCTGATAGGCTTCCAGCACCCCAAGTCTGTCTCATAGGCTTCCAGCACCCCAAGTCTGTCTGATAGGGTTCCAGCACCCCAAGCCTGTCTGATAGGCTTCCAGAACCCCAAGTCTGTCTGATAGGCTTCCAGCACCCCAAGCCTGTCTGATAGGCTTTCAGCACCCTAAGTCTGTCTGATAGGCTTCCAGAAGCCCCAAGCATGTCTGATAGGCTTCCAGCACCCCAAGTCTGTCTGATAGGCTTCCAGCACCCAAAGTCTGTCTGATAGGCTTCCAGCACCCAAAGTCTGTCTGATAGGCTTCCAGCACCCTAAGCCTGTCTGATAGGCTTCCAGCACCCTAAGTCTGTCTGATAGGCTTCCAGCACCCTAAGCCTGTCTGATAGGCTTCCAGCACCCTAAGTCTGTCTGATAGGCTTCCAGCACCCAAAGTCTGTCTGATAGGCTTCCAGCACCCTAAGCCTGTCTGATAGGCTTCCAGCACTTCAAGCCTGTCTGAAAGGCTTCCAGAACCCCAAGTCTGTCTGATAGGCTTCCAGCACCCAAAGTCTGTCTGATAGGCTTCCAGCACCCTAAGTCTGTCTGATATGCTTCCACCACCCCAAGCCTGTCTGATAGGCTTCCATGTTGATGGGGTGCTGCTACTAGGGTCTGAATACTGCTACTGAGGCAAACAAATTGGTATCTGTTATCTGTTGGAGGAGTGCCTGTACACTGCCCTGCTTGTCCTTTCTGCATACCTGCCAAGTGTCCTTATTTAGGAGGGACAGTCCCTATTTTGAACCCAAATCCCTTGTTCCTCTTCTGCTATCCCTGTAATCTAGTTGTTTGGTGTGTATGAGTGCATCACAGATAAATAAAACTCACAACAAAGTGTCTCCAAACCGCAGTAAATGTGTTTCTATATATTATATTTTGTAATTAAAATACTTTATTTTCTTTCTAAATGACACACATAGCTAATAATAGGCGCTTAAAATGTCAGTAGAGCCCTGCCCACGGCCACGGCCACGGCCACGGCCACGGCCAATAACACTAAAAATGTCTCTCCTTGTCTCTCCGAAATTTTAGAACATCTTTTGGAACGTGTGGGTCATTCCCCATGTTCCTTAACCACCTGAGAGCAAGCAGGTAAGTGCACCATGTTACTGGGGTCTGTGATGAACTGCAACACATCAGAAATGATTAAAGAGGGATGAAAATGTCCAAATATTGGAGGCCACTGAGGCAGTCGGGAAGTACGGATGGCTGCTGCTTATGACCTCACCTGCGGCTTGATATGCAAATGAGGGGCTTTTTAATGGGAAATTTGTCATTTGCATATCAAGTCACACCATGATGTCATAATTAGGAGACACCCACAGACCCACTTAAACCATATTTTCCTCTTAATCAGCGTGCCAGACTCACCAAATCCCAGTTTTTTGATGCTCACACCTCCATATATCTAATTTTTTTTTTGGGAAAACACGACACGTTAGCTTGCAATTCTGCTAATGCAATGTATTCATCGGAGCCCCCCTTTGACGGGACAATAGCTTTTTTTTTTTTTTCACACTTGTATTTTTTTTTTGGAGTGCAGAAATATTCCAGTATATGAACAAAAAGGTTCAACAAAACGGGTTACAAAAAAAAAATCAAAAAAAAAAATCCGTACTGATTCAAGACAGATATCGAAAATGGCCATTTTTGGCCGTTATTCCTGGCAGGAGAAAGATTATTCATTTCTCATGTCTGCGCCCTGTGTAGCTATAATTATTTGGGCTCAGAGATTAATTCCCAGTTTAACCCCTTGTCTACCTGGCAACCCCGTCTTTTTAAGGGTGAGCTGTTCTCTCGCTCTTTCCCTGAACAAACAGAAAAGATGTCCGTCACACTCCTTGTAACACGTTCCCCCCCCCCCCCACCCAGTCCCCCCTTACCCCAATTATTACAGCCTTTAACCTAAATAAAAGTGTCGGACTATTTAAAGGGTGATGACAAGCTTATTTACAGTGGAGTCTAGCCCAGTATTATTGCATTACCAATGTAATTGATTTGTGCCGCAGACTGACCGGACAGCCTGACAAATAGTATGGAAGTGCTGCTGATATCTTAAGGTTGCTCCAGGTGGGGCTGAGCAGTACGGTTAGGTTTCAAGAGAGAGTTTATGAGATTTTTTTTTTTACATAAGTTAAAAATGTGGAACCATTTCTCTGCCGGTATCCCAAGTCTGGACCTTCATCGGCTCTCTGTCGGCCTACGTTTCTGTAGTAGGGAGGATGCCACTTGCCGTAGAGCAGTTCTACTCTCCACGACCCGTTCTAGAAGTCACTCCACCTGATCAGTGACTCTCCTTTGGTCTTCTCGTCGGAGAGCGCGTTACCCTAGGCCACGTCAATGACTAAAGAACGAAATGCGTTGGGAGATTCGTCTGGGTCCAATCTCCCAGTAACGAACTAGAAGGTTGGTCAAGTGAGATTCACAGCTAGGAATTTGTCTGACATGTCTCATAAACTCCATAAGTTGTTTTACTATTCTATTAATTAAATCATGTACTCCCCCCTTAAAGGGCCTGTCTGGTACCCAAAATGCATCTTCCAAATATTAATGCATATTAATGTGCTTTCAAAGTACTGTGAAATGCATGTTTTACAGTTTGCATTGCTTACAATAGAAAATACTTACAGCTAGATGAAATTGTGAAATTACAGCAGTTTGCAAGAAACAAGGACTGCCCACACTAGATGAGTAAAAGTCAATTTCCTTTTTTTTTTTTTGCTGCAGCGACCAACGAGAATAATTTCATTCAAATGAATGGAATTTCCTGTCTCTCTAGTGATGTCATCAGGCAATGTGTTGCACTGTTATGAGATCCTACTGTGTACAAGAGCAAGGTCACTCAGAGTCCACATAATTTATTCGATTGGAAGAGCACAGGAAGTGACTAAGTGACACAAAACTAGAGTGTCCATTTAAGGCCCAAAAGATTTACCTTTCGATTGAAATACCCAGGTTAGGTGCAATATAAAAATCATAACTCATGATTCAATGGAATCTGCTAAACCCCCCCCAAAAAACCCATTTAAACTGTTAGCGTGAAACGCGTCAGGTTTGTACTTAGATTCCCTCTTAAACTAATGCTGCTATTTATTTATATTTTTTTAAACCCCCCCCCCCCCCAAAATGTTTTAAACTTTTTAGAAGACGCCTGTTGAGGTGCGCTGACCGCGAGAGTTATCCACAAACTGGTTATTAGATATATATCGCGCCTTTCAACGTAGAAGCCAAAAAGAGAGAGGGGAAAAAAAAAAAGAAAGAAGAAAAGTAGGTACACATTGCTTGAATTTGCACAGATAATCATAATCTCACATCCCTCAAAAGGATGTTTTGCATTCCTTGCTCCCGACGCATTTCACTGGCAGAACACGTAAGAAAATAATGCAGACACTTTTGTTCATTACTATAAGAATAAAAAAATCAGCCTCTTAAATTTGTTGGCAACAGATGCACAATACAAAACTTTTCATTCACCCCCAATACAAGCTAAAATCCCTTTCACAATCAAGCTATACATAAGCCGATGACAGCGTTACTGGCACAGACTTTTAATTTTTTTTTAATGTATTTATTTTTAGTGCCTACTTTACATAATGTTTATCAAGGAAGTGCACAATAACCCTTTGTAGTCTGGATTCCTCGAGGTTCATAAAGATCTTTACAGTCATAGAGGTCTGCGTTGGGGCGAGGCAGGTGTTACAGCATTTCAGGAATAGTTATAAAGAGCTATTGTGCCCCCCCCCCCCCCCCCCCGAGGGAATGTGTCAATAGTCAGCTGGTCAGATAAATGCCTTGCGGTACCAGGCTCCTGCAGATGTTCTAGCATGCCATGCTCCGTCCCCATGCCATGTTAATTAGCGTCCTGAAGGACTATCTGCCCCACCAGAGCATTGTATTTTCTAGTGTGAGAAAAGATGGGAAGGGTGATATGTCAAGGAAGGACCAAACCTAGGAGGACAGTTAGATGTTATGGTATGATGACTCCGGGGATGAATGCAGCCACTGTAGGATCTGTTCAATCCTCGGAGTTGCAGGTTCAATTCCTGGCAGGTTGGACTCAGCCCTTCATGCTTCTGAAGGGGGATCAACTGAGGATGGTTAAAACTGGTAATAGTTAAAAAACAAAACAAAACAAGAGACTCTCTCAATGTGGATCTATGAAGACAGTATGTCTTATATCACATGATATATTTAAAAGAAGAAAAACTACCACAACTAGAGGACATAGTCTTAAATTAGAGGAGCAGAGGAGGGTAGTGGATGTATGGAATAGTCTTCCAGTAGAAGTGGTAAAGGTTAATACAGTGAAGGAGTTTAAGCATGCGTGGGATAGGTATAAGGCTATCCTAGATATAAGATAAGGTCAGGGACTAATGAAAGTATTACGTTACTGAGAGGGTAGTGGATGTATGGAATAGCCTTCCAGCAGAAGTGGTAGAGGTTAATACAGTGATGGAGTTTAAGCATGCGTGGGATAGGTATAAGGCTATCCTAGATATAAGATAAGGTCAGGGACTAATGAAAGTATTACTTTACTGAGAGGGTAGTGGATGTATGGAATAGTCTTCCAGTAGAAGTGGTAAAGGTTAATACAGTGAAGGAGTTTAAGCATGCGTGGGATAGGTATAAGGCTATCCTAGATATAAGATAAGGTCAGGGACTAATGAAAGTATTACGTTACTGAGAGGGTAGTGGATGCATGGAATAGTCTTCCAGTAGAAGTGGTAGAGGTAAACACAGTCAAGGATTTTAAGCATGCGTGGGATAGGTATAAGGCTATCCTAGCTATAAGACCGGGAACGGGGGACTAATAAAAGTACTCAAAAAAAATTTGGGCAGACTAGATGGACCGAATGGTTCTTATCTGCCGACACATTCTATGTTTCTATGTTTCTATATCCTTCAGCGTAGAAAACAGTCCCTGGGATAAAAAACAAAACAAAAAAAACTTCAAACAAATTAGGAGCAGGGCTGCCAGCAAAAATTTGGGGTCCTTTACAGAACAAATTGTCTGGCCACACACCCTTAAATTTGTCCTGCACTGCTTCAATTATTGCACCCACATCCCTTGTCATAGCACCACCATGCAGTAACCACAGCACCTGAAACATCACCCACCTTGCACCCACTGGTCTTGCCAGAACACCCACAGGTCTTGCCAGAGCACCAAGATTACATTTGCAGGTCTTGCCAGAGCACCTAGATGGCACACCCAGGACATACCCCAGCACCCACATTACATCCACAGGACATGCCCCAGCTCCACATTACATCCACAGGACATACCCCAGCATCCACATTACATCCACAGGACATACCCCAACACCCACATTACATCCACAGGACATACCCCAGCACCCACATTACATCCACAGGACATACCCCAGTCCACCTGCACACAAGCTTTTTAATTATTATTTTTTTTAAACTCGTTGACTGCTGTATCCTGCATTTGAAAGAATGCTATGGACAAGCTGAGATCAGCAAACGCGCAGGGGAGTTCCCCTTTATAAAAGCCATGGTGCTTCAAGTGGCATATTCCTGTTGGGGGCATTCTGGGAGGTATGTATCCGTAAGAGGTGTCAGCAAATTTTCCAACATAATAATCTCCAAAATGTGTCCTGTTTGATTGATGAACCAGATTCCATCATTGTTGCTCAACCCGAATAAAAAAAAATAAAGTTCTAAACCTAAGATGGCGGGGTAGACGACACATCTGCGCACCTCGAGACTTTCCAGTTAGGTCCTTCTGTGCCAAGGAGAAGCTTAACCACTTACCCGCCAGTGGGGTTTAGGTCTCACGTTGTAAGGGCTGAGCCTCTAATCTGGCATGAAAAGGATAAAATTCCACCAAACCCCTTTCCTAAAATTGCCAGTCCAAGGTCTGGCCTTGAGGATGGCTCTACACCAGGCCTTAGAAATGTGGGACAGTGCGTGGGCGTCAGGTCCAGACACAGCATCAACAAAGAGCCGTGTCTGACGAATACCTTGAGGGGGATTGTCTTACAAGAGTTTGAGCAGAAGAATAGTTTTTTTTTCTTTTCTTTTTTCTACTCTGTAAGGTTGTAAGTTTGGGCACAGAATTTGTATCCCTAAGGGGCCAACGAGCCCCCTGGCCAAGCCTCATCCTTTTTTTAAACGTCAGGCGTCTATCATTAGGTCTAGATGGCCTTCCCGTAGGGGATTTTTACTCCCTGTGCTTTTTTTACGTTCTGGCATTAAAAAATTTTCCCTGCCTTGGTTACCTCACCCTGGGGCGTGTTGAGAACGTTACACTACTTTTAAAAATTTTGCTTAACATAGTTGGCTTTGACAGACAACGGCCCATCGGTGGTCCAGTGGGGTCTATTCACTAAACTGTGAACTGCTGCTGACTGGCAAGGAAACAGCATACAACAGGCATTAAAAGCCGAGATGGAATAACATGAAGAATGGGGGGAAAGGAGGGATTTTCCCAACATGGCTGTTTTGGGATGAATTTGGCTCTTCTCTTGTCCGTACGCCCCCAAATTGACCCCACTGCCCGGGCAGCACTGACTGAAGGGAGCGCCACACACGCACATCTCCCCTCCTCTATTCCTGGGAGAGGATTCAAGATAGCGGCAGTGGCGGGTGTGACCGTCTGCTCCCCACCCGGGTGTCATGGCCCCTGTGCGACTTCTCCGATCATGAAGAGAGAGAGAGAGCGAGATCAGATACTGTATCCCCCCTCCTCCCATGCTCAGTGTAAAGCAACAAGAGTATCTGCAGTGACAGGTCTGTGATAGAAAAGAATAGACAGGCACTGCATATGCCCAGTGAATGCCGGCAATGGTTTGCCAGGCAGGAGGACTCTAGTCTGTCCTACGTCGTGGAGGGGTTAAATCGTTGCCCCTCTAATTTAAGACTATGTCCTCTAGTTGTGGTAGTTTTTCTTCCTTTAAATATACTCTCTTCCGTTACTGTGTTTATTCCCTTTATGTATATAAATGTTTCTATCATATCCGCCCTGTTACGTCTTTCCTCCAAGCTATACATGTTAAGATGCTTTAACCTTTCCTGGTAAGCTATATCAAAGCTTAATTGAAGGATTTAAGGTTTCATCTGAGTTAAATCTAAGTATCGGCGTACATAAATATCCACTATCACACCACCAGTGTCCAGCCTTGTGAGAGTGCAAGGCAGGATGGGCCGAGGGATAATATGCACTAAGGTCACGCTCTCTCTCTCTTTTTTTCTGTTTTTTTTTCCAAATCACTTGAGATTTTCTGCTCCAGATGCTGCACCTCAAGTGGGAGGGGGGGGTGAAACCACAGGACACAGCCAGATGGGAAGGTGTAGGCAGGGGTGAGACCTAAGGATAGATTAGAAAACGGGTCAGAAGTGTGCGTGTGAACAATGTACGAAGCTGTACACAGATATTCCTGGGATACAGATACAACTGTACTCGGAAGTAAAACGTTTACACAAGGGGAAGAGGCCTAGGTTTTTGGGGGGCTCCCTTCTCGGTTATTATCCCTTAGGGGATTCCCTAAGTAACCGCTTAATTTGCTTATTTGGTAGCACCACCAACTGCATTGACAGTGGAGTATGTCAGGGGTACTTGTGGCACCACCGTGGCACCTAGCAAATGCCCTTGGAAGGTAGTCTCGGTACTGTGTGTGTGGCAAGTCGCTGCATTGGCCAAGGGTTGATAAACATAAAGATCTAGCACTAAGAAAGGGTACAAAGAACACATAATATGCATCGGGACAATAAAATGGTACTCCCATGACACCTCATGTAGCCATATGTGGCACAGTTTGTCCTCTTTGCTCTGTAAATCAGGGGGCGGACATATTGTTTAGAATCTTGGGTCAAGTGAAGGAAGATCTGACCCAACATTCCAAACAACATGGCCGCCCCCGATAGAGCTGTACAGAGCAAAGAGGGCTCAATAAAGCACTTTATTTGCATTCGTCCCTTAAACATTTCTATTTAAAAAAAAAAAAACTTACACTTGCTGCAATCTTTTAATCAAACAGAGCTGTTGTCTTAAACTTATTTACCCTATTTAGAGGGGCATATACTAAAAAAACGCAAATATATTTTATGTGCAAAACTATTTTTGCTCTTTGCTCCTATTGCCATGTACTAAACATTTAACACTCAAATAGTACATACGAGCAGATTGCGATAAAAAACGGGCAAGTTTGTGAATATTTTTTCTACCTCTTTTGATAGACTACACTTGCTAAAAGCTATTTTTTACAAAATATTCACAAATGTCTTTAGCGTGGCGCAAATATAATTGCAATGTATTAGCGCAACCGGAAAAAAATGCACGCTAAATAAAAATAAACGGAAGAGGCGCAAATCGGGGCAAAAAAAGTGCAGAATGTTACAAATAGTAGCAAATTGCTCCTTACTCAAGTTTTACCTACTTTTTTTCCCCCACTGCACTTGTTTAGTACATGACCCCCTGACAGTCGGTTACTGGGTCTTGTCAGTGAGGAACCTGGCTACTGCAATCTGAGACTGGAACAGGAACCACATCACAGGTTCAGAAATATGCGAATCCGTGGAAAGGCACCAAACACATGGATACCTAATTAGGCAGGATCGTCTACTGTGCAGTCTTTCTGGCGTTGCGTAGCTTTCTGGTATGGGGGAGATTAGGAAGCCTACTGCCTTAATGGGGATATTAATAGGTGGACTGGTTTCAATGTACCGTATTCGTCTTTGAACATAAGCAATAAAATATGGAGTTTACTGGATCAACCTACGATTTTTCATAGGCTAGGATAATGCCGGCATTAGCTTGTTGTGGAGGAGTGAGGCCTGCTGGTTACCAAATTTAGGATTTCTGTAGATCCGACAAGATATGGTCATTTTAATATCATGTGTTAGGAAATGGGTCTAAAACCAGCGATGGTAATCAAGTATCGTAAATGTCCTCCATGAACGTCATTGACTAGTCTTGGCTACAGTCGGAGGCCACCAACCCTAAAATTCTACGGACCTTGGAACCAAAACAGGTCTAAAGTGAACGCCGTCTCCAAACCAGGCCAAATAAATAGACCTGGTGAGATGGTGATATGTCTAGATGGGCAAATGTTTCTTTTGGACGTCGGCTGTAGAACTAGCAATGTCAATTCACAGCGATAATTCCATCAACATCTGAAGAATAGGTCGAAAGACATTCCGATATGACATGGCTGTGGGTGGCTGCTCTTTTAAGAAGGGTGTGTTTGCTAAACCCCCCCCCCCCCCCCCTCCCGATGGTTCCCGGCTCCCACTGTATGGTTCTCCTCCCTCTTAGTCTCTAGTTTTTTGTTTTATAATTAAGAATTGATTTGTGACCTTAAGTTAATGAGGTGACAGAAGTCTGAAGGTTTTTTGGACTTGTTCCAGCTCGCTCTGGCACTACGACCTCCAGATTTAAACAGACCCAAATGCTCATTTGTTCTTTACCGCACCCTGGGGGGAACTCCAAATTCACCCTCCCCTCTTCCAAAAAAAAAGAAGAAAATAAGTAGGCAGCGGACGGGAAAATGGTGGTGGCTGGAACAGCTCAACGACTTGCTCGTTTATTTAATATTGATGCGCAACCCACTTGTGACTGACAACAGTTTAAACAGAGGGGCTCGAGATAAACGTATCGCTAACTTAAGAGTGGATTTTTGGGAACGAATTAGAGGAGGACATTTGGAATGTCGGTTTACCAAGTGCATTGAATGAAGGCGGCACTGCCTCCCGGGGTGTCCACAAACATTTATCCTGGTTCCAGGAAAAGGACATTCAACCCCCCCAACATCACATGGTGGTCCAGTGTTGTAGCAAGAATCTGTACGTTCCACAAGCAGTACAGACCCATCTTCATGCCGATACATACTGCACACGCCTCTTTAATGAGCCCCACGCTGTGACAGATGTAGGCGTCCGCGCCGTTGTAACAATACGAGTCTACCAAGTGTCGACATGTCACATAGAAATGCTTTAACGAAGGAATATAAACAAAATACCTTACCTAGCCCTCTTTGCTCCGTACAGCTCTACAAGAGGGCGGCCATATTGTTCGGAATCTTGGGTAAGATCTGTCTTCATCAGCGGAGACATTGCGAAGGAGCCTGGCCCAGTTATGAACCAAAATATATTGATCGGTCAATCGGAGGATCTGGTTATTTTCTCAGAAAAGTAAAACGTACACAATGCATTCCTGTCTGGAAACATATCCACAGCTGGAGCAGGAAGACTGATGGGATGATATACATACCCTAAATTAATATATGTATATGTAAAGTGCCAGTGTAAATGTTGATTACACTTGCTAGAGTTTATTTCATAATCGACACTGTATTTTGTTAAATAACTTTATTGAAACTAGACGAGGATGCTCCTGGCACACAAACCCCCGGAAATACACAAGATACATCGTGCCCCTGAGACAGGTGTGTTCCGGACTGGCAGCTTAAAAGTGCCCCTCTTGCAACCAACGACATTTGGTTAAATCACCTGACATGTCCTTCCATGACATTCCACACTTTTAAGTGACTTGGGTCTCAGACTAAACTCTGCTTCCTTTGGGGGATCACAATATGCATATGATTATCAGCTGGTATACCTGCACCATATTATTAAATATCAAGTGTTTATAGACCAGCGTAATACCTCAGCTCCTCCCTACGGCAGGAGCTGAGGAACACAGGTATTAAACATTGTCCCTTTCCCTTAACATCTTGTGTGCGTCAAGATAATACCCCAGGAAATGGCCATCACAAAATGTGCCAAGGGGCAGTTCCACCCAGCTTATTTTCTGTATATTGTACACATGTTTAATGTATGTGACATGCACTCATTTTGACATTTAAAAAAAAAAAAAAAAAAGTACAGTTCTCCTGAAAATAATTCCACCGGGTCTTCTAAATTCAGTGAGAGGGAGCACATAGGAGGTGCGCTGCCTCCCTCTTGAGTAGTTTTCATGTTCTTCTTTGACAAAGTGATGACATTAGTTATTACTGTGGAATCAACCTCTCTCTATTCAATTTAGCTGTTTCAAGGGCCTGGATTAAAGTGGGCGTGGTTTCAGCCAGCTCTGGGTGCTTTATATCAGATATATAATGTTTCTTTACTTTACATAATACAGTACTTCTCGAAAAATATTTTTTTCAGACACAGTAGGTGGGAATGCTCCTTTAATATACAGGTTAAATATCTCTTATCCAAAAAAAACGTTATCTAAATTTTTTTACACATTTTTTTAGGATTTTTCCACAAGTTACAAATTCCATACACACCCGTCAGCCCCCTTACGCTGTGATCTAGCCTTCCCATGCATGCTCAGATCCCCCCACGCCCACAAAGTGTAACAAAATGACACATGTGCAGACCTGACACGCCAACGATGCGACACATCCCAGCCACATCACAGTAAGTGATTTATTTACTCTATACAGTATTTACATTGATATTACTGGATTTCATGAGAGATGAGAGGCTGTAATATATCTTGGTGAAAATGATCCGTTATCCAAAACACTTCTGGTCCCTGGCATTTTATAGATGAGCGCATTTACCAAAATATTCTCCTCTGTTGCCACCTTTTCATCAAAAAAAATACCGGCCTTGTTACGGTCTCCATAGACTTAACATTGGCCTGATGCCAATTTTTTTACCGGCCAGGTGGCAACCCTTGCTGCTGCCGGCAGGTACACCATCTTTGTGCCATGTATTAAAACGCTCACTGATTGTATCTAGCCGGGCTTGGAGCAGACAGCTAATCATGGACGGCATACCAAGGAAGAATGAGGGTTGAAGCATTTATTATTTTGCACAGAAAGTCAACAGCTGGGACATGTTTCGTAGGGAATTCCTTCGCATAGCACAATACCGCTGAGAATTCATAACACACACACACAACTGCTCTAGAAATGGACACGGCAGGTTACACGTCAATGGGAAAACCCACAATGCACTGGGTAAAAAATCTCCACAGAATGGTTCAGATCAAGCAGAGTTTATTTTTTAATTTTTTGTTTTCACCGCAGACGCAGGAGGGTTTCGTTAGAGTTGGTCTGACCGGAAAAACAAAACAAAACTGCACATGTTGAATATAAGATATATAAAATATATAGCTAGTGGAAAAAAATAAAATAAAATCCATATATATTGATTGTACTTATATCCCTGAATATTTTTGTAAGATGTATAGAGCAGTGTTTTTTTTTTTAAATGTTGTAATAAGGAAATACAAGCGTGTGGAAGGGGTGGAAGGTATGTGTATTGCTAAAGACAACCGCAAGCAACAAAAAATACTTATGTTTAATTGAATTATTGCTTTGATGAAAGGATACAAATAAAGTATCTTTTGCTCCAGATGTCACTATCAGGGGGCGGACATATTGTTTAGAATCTTGGGCCTGATGAAGGATTATCTGACCCAAGATTCTAAACATGTCCGCCCCCTTATAGAGGTATAAGAAAGCTCAACAAGGTACTTTATCTGTATTCTTTCATTAAAACATGCCTATTTAAAACGTATTCATGATACAATCTTTTGACTGAACATACGTAATGTTTTTGTCCATAGTTTTTTTTTTTCAGTGTTCATTGCCTAAAATGTGGGCTCGTCTCGTTTGACATTATTACCCCTCATAGTAATCTGGTAGTGGGATATTCCTGACTGGTTATATACGATGATTCTTGGCAGAAGACATAAAGTCAAAAACTTTGTGCATTTTTTTTGTAGAAATGTGTAAAATCACAGTATTAATTCCTAGTACGGATTACAATATATAAATATATATATATATTTTTTTTTAAAAAGTGAATTTCTAGGTAGGTTACTATGAACCCAAACTAGATATGATTTGTAATCTGGAAGGGCAGGGGTAACAGTGATGGTCTATGACAGTGATGGTGAACCTATGGCAAAAGATGGCACTCTGAGACAGCACTCGGCATATTGTCTACAATATAACCAGGAGGAGCCAGTAAATGTTAGGCATTTTTTTGCCATTTTACCGCACAAATTTTTACTGGAACTCACTGGTGAAAGAGAAATTATATCAAGGGAAGGAGAGCAGAAAGGAGGGCTGATACTGATGGGAAGAAAAATGCCTGGAACGAAGGGCAAATTTGAGAGCTTCATCTTGGCTTCCTGTAGAAGACTGGGCACTCAAGATAAAAAAATGTTCCCCACCACTGGTGAACAAATACATATTGTAACGCTATACCTTGTATTTGTTTTCTATTGACCATAGGAACCTGCTTTAGACTCGGTGGATGTGATGGAGAAGTGGGGTGTGGAGATATGTAACGTTTCCAGAAAGGGCCGCCATTTTATTTTTCAAGGCCCCAACCTTGCTGTCAAGCAGATCCGCCCATTTTAATAATTAGTCTCGTCTTCTCAGCAGGTGGGACCACTGCTCTGTGTCCAATGGAGAAGCAGAAAGTCAAGATCTCAGAGGCACTGTGCCAGCAGTCTTTCCTAGTATTGGTTATATGGTAAGAATTATTACCCTGTAGTGGTAAACTTGTTTAGCTGAGCAGGCACAGGGATGACAAACTTGAGTGTCAATACAGTGCACATTTTTCTCCATGGTTTGTCAATATTTCATGCAAAGTACATGTAAGATGGTCATATTAAAAAGATATACAATGAGAATCTATAAAACTATCATTTGGGGACTGTATTTGGTCCATTCCGAGCATTTTCTTTTTTTTATGGTTTCTGTGGCAGAGGCCAAGATCTTGATCGAAAGTATTTCTTGAGCCCAGGAAGATTGAGGGGCGGGAAATAAGGTCCAATCCTCTTTCGGATCCACCACTTGCCCTCAGAAGCGTGCGTACCCCAGGGTCGGCTGAATTTGAATCTGAAGTGCTCTCCCCTTATCCACCTGTAGGAGGCGACACGGAGAGATGACAGACATTAACGTCACCAAGACATGACAAAACCCATCCCAAAATAACCTGTTGCCGGAATGGCTGCTGGGAAACGTGGTCCACAACAGCTGAGAAAAAAAAAAATAGTTTTTTTAGAAAAGGTTTTCCATCACTACCGTACTGGAAGGCAGGCAAACCTGGGCTAATAATGGGGGCGATACCAAAAGGTGTGTCACTGAAAAAACAATAATAAAAAAAAAACTTCCTGAATAAGAGAGCCCCCCCCCCCATTAACCCCCCCCCCCCCCCCCCCAAAAAGAAAACCTACCATATACAATACAGGTTATGCGTCACTGATCTCTCCGGGAGCAACATTCTAAAAGTTTGCACCAGTTGCCATGGAATGTTCCATCGACTGTTTAGAACTTTGCCCCAGAATTCGACACATTCTATAAAAGCCTAATTGGTTTTTTTGTTTTTTTTTTAACGCCTGAATGAAATGTACATATTTGATGGAGGGAAAGGGTTACTTTTGGCGTCTTCCACGCTGCCCGGTAGCAGCTGTAGGAATTGTACAGCTCTTTCACGGCCCTATATCACACAGTGGTCCGAGGTGTTATGACATCTTCCAACTGTACGCCTTAAAAATTAGAAGCCATATTTGAGTCGTACCAAAGGGGGGGGGTAGGGCTAAATCTCACGGACAGCTGTAATTAGTTCCAGAGGGCAACAGCTGTCCCTCACCTAACAGCTGAGAGATGGGTTTTTTTTTTTTTTGGAGGGAAAAGCAGGAACTATGTTTTCTGTAAAAAAATTAACGACCTGACAGGGCCATAGGAGGGTGGGGAATAAGCCGAAACATGAGTTTTATTGTTCCACCCGTCCATTTAATATATATTATCAAGGTTTTTTTTTTTTTTTTTTTCCGTGTGAAGAATTAACTTCTTAATTGTAAATCAAAGAAAGGGCTGCTGGTGGAAAAGTATAAATTCATTAAAAGCCCTAAAAATCTCTCGCAGGGTTCACTTCGGCCTAGTCTAGGTTCGTTTAACCACGGACGGGAAGCCGTGCCGGTGTGTGAAGTCTCCGGCAATTAAAAGGGCACTTTTTTTTGGGGTGGTTGGGCGAGGGAGGGTGGAGGGGTATGGGACGGATGAGGGGACACGGAATCTCGAATTTCAACATTGTTCCTTTGTGGGTCAGGCGTGAAGGTTTCTGACATACACAAACGCACATTCATAATTTTAAAAGTGCTAATAAATGATGTCAGGTCAAAGCGGTCCTTTAATTGAGGCATAAAAATAGACGTTTATGACAAGATCCAATAGGTCACTCCACGGGGGAAAACACTGAGAACCAAGGGGAGGGTGTATTTTTTTTTTTTTTTTTTTGTTGGTGGGGATCAATTACCAATTATATGTATAATTGCTATAAGTCTGAGGAGGGAGCAAGGGACTTAAACATGTTCACGTCTGGCTACACCGTTTAATAAAAATAAAAAAAACGCAAAACATTTCAGTTACATTTAAAGAAGGCATTAAAAAGAAAGCCAATGCAAGCACAAAAAAAATGTCTTTTGGTTGGTTCTGGTAGAGCATGCAGAATTGATGATGTACTAATTTTTTTTACATTTTATTTGCCTGTTTATGAATTACCCCCAAATTATTTATCTACATGAGGCAATATCTTGAAATTAAATTAAATATATTTTTAGATTTCATCCTCTTCTGATGTCTGAGTGAATCGTGTGAAAAAAAATAAAAATAAATCATATTTACACACATAAATATAGAACATGGTTTCCTTTAGCCTTGTTACTTTTTATTCACTATATTATGCTCCTCATTTTGAGATCTCCAGCCCGACGTTTGGATTTTCGACGTCGGTGAGAGTGCAAATTCTTATTATTACACTGCTCTACGTGTTTTTATTGTATGATAACTACACTTATTTTTTTTTTTAACTTGTGCAGCGTTTGTAGTTTCTCATTGAAAATAATTTTTACCGGGATATCAGTAAAAGTGACTGCAGAAAAGGCGGTCTGTGAGAAAATGCCATTAGCCATTAGTGTGGAATCAGCCCTTTTCTGTCGAGTTTCGAGTGCTGCGAATGCAGGGGGGATGGGTTTTCAGATCTGTGTCCTGGGATGTAACATTTCGTGCACTCACTAAATTACTCTGAAGAGTTATACAAAGACGATGGGGGGGATAGAATATAGGTGTGATTGCAGCTATAACTTCTACAAGTCTCATGAACAGGGAATTACTGAGGTTGGGTGCCCAAGAAGCACACAAGCACCTCCCTTTTTCTGGCTACTCTCTCTGCTATCGACATTAGTTAGAAACATAACATATAACATCTACAATCCAAGAGCAGTCTTAACCCTCTGCCCCAGGGGGGTCCAGCCGTTGCTGCACGGAGTGGAGGAGAGAGCGCTAAGCCGGGTCTTAGTCGCTATCTCCAACAGCCCAGTGATAAGGTGACAGATGTAGTGGGGAACGTCCCCCCCCCCCCCTGTAAAATGAAGCACAGTCATCCTCACTGCGTTTAATGGGAAGAGGAGTTGTAATCTAATACGTGTTAGGAATTGGCTCCGTCCCAGGCTGTGATTATCTGACTTGTTGAGCAGGCCACAGTATTAGGTAATAAAGGGAAAAATAGCAATAAAATGGAAAGCTCTCTCAGATTTGCAAGCCCTCTGGTAATTAGTTTTTATGTTGCAGTAGCTCCAGTGATAGGGGTTTAAAAAAAAAAAAAAAGAAAAAAAAATGAACTCATTAACTGCCTGCCTCCTGCAAGACTCTTTTCCTCCAAAGACTAAATATTATTTATATATTAAAGCAATTTAAAAACATTTAAATATATGATTATTTTTAGGATCATGCTTTAGTTAGCTATTGGAGCTCTAGAAACTATTTGATGTTCTAGAATCAATGTGGGTGTGGCTATTTCTGCCAAGACGCCGAGTGGGTGTGGCTATTTCGGCCAAGAAGTCGAGTGGGTGTGGCTATTTCGGTCACGAAAATGAGTGGGGGCGTGGCTATTTCTTTGCCCAGAAGCTGGAGTGGGTGTGGCTATGTTCTACCAATCAAGAAGGGAGGTGGAGTCGAGAGAGAGGGGAGTGAATGGTTCTGCAGCCACAGCCACATCAAGGCACAAGGCAGAGCATTGTAGAGGCAAAAAGAGCCAATGCTAATTTTCAAGATCTCCCCAAAAAAAAATGGAAACGAAGGAACCTTTTAACACATTTTATTTTATTTTTTTTTAGTACTTTTTTTAAAGAGGACATCATGTTAAAATATATCTACAAGTCCATTGCAAGGTTTCTGAAGTTACCTGTGCTTTTACTCACCTCGGGGGGCTTTTATTCTGGAAGGGGTTGACGGCGAGGAGCGATGATGTTGCGTTATCATTGGCTAGCAGCTTCCCTGCAAGGTGAATTACCCACTCGTTTTGCTCGTAGGTCTGTCGGGAATCCATGGAGCAGACGTCAACAAGAATATAGAAAAGAGAACGAAAGAGAACAAGAAGGAAATGTAAAAATCAGTGCACACAATGTATATATATTCCAGTAACAAGCATGCTATGCTCCAGTTTATAGTGTGGGGAGAACCGATATGTTATTCTTCTCTAGTCTGGCATGCTGGGAAGGGAGCAGACAGGGGAGATCTGTGTCAGATGGAAGAAAAAAATGGCAGCTAAGTGGCCTAGTAACAGGAAATAGAGGGTCTCGCCACCACCCAGATAGAAGGTGAAACAGTAAATACCCTCAATGGAGAACAAAATCCAGGGCTCCTGTAGCTAGCAGAGTAAGGTGAGGAGTACTACCCGGCCACCATGAACTTTTTAAGGTGCTCCAGCCGATGGCATTGCAGATACGACAGTAGGATAAACCAGAAGGGAAAAAATCATTGGAAATACGACCGGAAATCGGACAGAAACACTTGACGCGTTTCGAGACTCTTAATCAGGGCCGAGAAGAGAGAGTTTTGTCTCCAAAAGAGGTCTGGGCTGGACAATCTACCGACATTATATGGAACCTTCACTGACCTTGGCCCTGAGGCTCAGGACCTTGGAAGGATACTCTGCCTATCTCTGTGTGTGCCTTCCTGTGTCAGTGGCAAACGCGTAACAACTTCTAGAACTCCAAGAGTGCCACAGAAACTAGACATGTGCATTCGTTTTTTTCGGACGAATGCATTTTCGTCCGAGAATAGCATTTTCGTCCATTTGTCCGAAAAACGAAAATGCTAAACTAACGAAAGTTAGCATCCATTTGTGCTATTGGCTTTCTATAAACCGAACTAGAGTCCCCATTCATAAGAATTTCTTATGAATGGGTACTCTAGTTCGGTTTATAGAAAGCCAATAGCATTACATGTATTCTATAAGCCGAAAGTCTATAAACCGAAGGTCGTTCGGTTTATAGACTTTCGGCTTATAGAATACGTGTAATACTATTGCCTTTCTATAAACCGAACGAGAGCCCCATTCATAAGAAATTCTGAAAGCCAATAGTATTACACGTATTCTATAAGACGAACAAATAAAACTAAACGAAAATAATGAACGAATTTCGTCTGAAACGAATGCAGTAATGAACGAAATGCGTTTTAGACGAAATAAATAAAATTTTTGTCCGAATGGACAAAGTTTTGCACATGTCTAACAAACCCCCCCCCTTCCCGTCACCCCAAAAAACTCCTGTGTTTTTAAATCTGACAAATATGCTTTTTAAGTCAGAATCCCGCACCAGCCCAGGCTGCTGGCCGCACAGAACGCTTTCTGTTATGCTTTAGAAATTTAATGTTAATAATTTTTTTTTTTTTTAACATTTCATATTCGTGAGCAAAAGAAATCCCACAGACTGTTTTACATGCGAACCTTATTCCTGATGCATGGAATGTACAAAGCAACCTTTTATCTGCCCAGTGTTTTGCAGGAGCCTAATGTATAGTTAATGTATGTACCACCTGGCGTGGTATTAAGATCAGCACTATAACATTAGTGGCTGGGTGCAAGAACATTGCAAGTACCTGGGTGCAGTTAAAAAAAAAAAAAGTATTAAATTGTACTTTCTCCCAAATAAACATCAATTTCCTCCCAAATCTCCTTTCCAGTGGATTTGTTTTATAAATTGGCCCATTCGGTTGTATAATTGAGAGTGATCTGAAGGTCCAGTGTGCTGGTGAGCAGAGCTTTTAAGGGCTTTCTTTAAAACGTGCTTAAGCAGAGGTTTTTTTTTGGGGGGGGGGGGATGTGAATGGGTCTGGCCTGGATCAGCGGGATTGTAAGTGGCTTTGCCAAAGTGTACCCACTCAGGACAAATGAGTCACATCAGGCATGCACAGCCCACTGCTAGTGGGAAGCAGGAAGCCAGAGACCACAACAGAGCTCTGTTTATTAGGAGTGGATTCCACCAGCCTACGAGCAGAGACACTGAGCTGCAGAGCATGCACTTTACAGGGCCTTATCTACACCCTCTTATTTCTAACACTTACATCTTTAGCGGGCCGATGTTAATGTCCCCTTTGCAATTAAACCTCCCCAAAAATACTTTAGAATTTTTTTTTGGGGGGGGGGGGGGGGGGCAAAATCATCAGAATTTGCAGAATAAGGGTTTTTAAACATGGGCTCGAGAGCTCCTCGATTTACTTTTGCAGAGTCAGCAGGGAGTGGGACACGCACCCTTCCCCTGATATTTAGCTGAGACAAAGAAGCACATTTAAAAATAAATAAATAAAAGCATATGTATTTAAAAAACTTTTTTTTTTAAAACACCTTTTGTGGCTCTGGTAGAGCTGCATTTTGTAGCAGATGGTGGCTGCCATCACAGTTTTATTGTCACCTGTTTGAGTAGTAGAGAATAAGTCAATCAGAATGCAGCTTTAGAAATGTTCTGTTTCCATCTATGTCTCCTTCACCTGTATTAATGTAGAACCTCACTCATATAGAACCTCACTCATATAGAACCTCACCCATACACAAGCTCACCCATATAAAACCTCACTCATATAAAAGAACAAAGACTGTGCCTATCTTACCCACCTTTATGAATTTCTCTTACTTTGCTATTTAATATAAAAGGCACTTTTGTTAGACCTTTTTTTTAGTTCATTAGCCATTCTCACCACAATTATCTGTGATAAAATAATTCTATATCTCACAATATGCAATGAGATGTATAACAAAATAAAACACCCTAAGAAATATAACAGCCATAATCCATTCCGATTCACACCAGAGATCGATAGACCAGCCGTGATCCATTCCGATTCACACCAGACATCAATATACCAGCCTTAATCCATTCCGATTCACACCAGACATCAATATACCAGCCATAATCCATTCCGATTCACACAAGAGATCGATAGACTAGCCGTAATCCAATCTGATTCACACCAGACATCAATATACCAGCCGTAATCCAATCCAATTCACACCAGACATCGATATACCAGCCATAATCCATTCTGAGGGACATCGATATACCAGCCGTAATCCATTCTGAGGGACATCGATATACCAGCCGTAATCCATTCTGAGGGACATCGATATACCAGCCATAATCCATTCTGAGGGACATCGATATACCAGCCGTAATCCATTCTGAGGGACATCGATATACCAGCCATAATCCATTCTGAGGAACATCGATATACCAGCCGTAATCCATTCCGATTCACACGAACATCGATAGACCAGCCATAATCCAATACGATTCACATGAACATCGACATACCAGCCATAATCCAATACGATTCACACGAACATCGATATACCAGCCGTAATCCAATCCGATTCACACCAGACATCGATAGACCAGCCGTAATCCAATCCGATTCACACCAGACATCAATATACCAGCCATAATCCATTCCGATTCATACGGAACATCGATATACCAGCCGTAATCCAATCCGATTCACAACAGACATCGATATACCAGCCTTAATCCATTCCGATTCACACCAGACATACCAGCCATAATCCATTCCGATTCATACTGAACATCGATATACCAGCCTTAATCCATTCCGATTCACACCAGACATCGATTTACCAGCCTTAATCCATTCCGATTCACACCAGACATCGATATACCAGCCATAATCCATTCCGATTCATACTGAACATCGATATACCAGCCATAATACAATACGATTCACACCAGACATCGATATACCAGCCATAATCCATTCCGATTCACACCAGAAATACCAGCCATAATCCATTCTGATTCACACCGGACATCGATATACCAGCCTTAATCCATTCCGATTCACACCAGACATCGATATACCAGCCTTAATCCATTCCGATTCACACCAGACATCGATATACCAGCCATAATCCATTCCGATTCACACCAGAAATACCAGCCATAATCCATTCTGATTCACACCGGACATCGATATACCAGCCTTAATCCATTCCGATTCACACCAGACATCGATATACCAGCCTTAATCCATTCCGATTCACACCAGACATCAATATACCAGCCTTAATCCATTCCGATTCACACCAGAAATACCAGCCATAATCCATTCCGATTCACACCAGACATCAATATACCAGCCATAATCCATTCCGATTCACACCAGACATCGATATACCAGCCATAATCCATTCCGATTCACACCAGACATCGATATACCAGCCGTAATCCATTCCGATTCACACCAGAAATACCAGCCATAATCCATTCCGATTCACACCAGACATTGATATACCAGCCATAATCCATTCCGATTCACACCAGACATCGATATACCAGCCATAATCCATTCCGATTCACACCAGACATCGATATACCAGCCATAATCCATTCCGATTCACACCAGACATCGATATACCAGCCATAATCCATTCCGATTCACACCAGACATCGATATACCAGCCATAATCCATTCCGATTCATACTGAACATCGATATACCAGCCATAATCCATTCCGATTCACACCAGACATCAATATACCAGCCTTAATCCATTCCGATTCACACCAGACATCGATATACCAGCCATAATCCATTCCGATTCATACTGAACATCGATATACCAGCCATAATCCATTCCGATTCACACCAGACATCAATATACCAGCCTTAATCCATTCCGATTCACACCAGACATCGATATACCAGCCATAATCCATTCCGATTCATACTGAACATCGATATACCAGCCATAATACAATACGATTCACACCAGACATCGATATACCAGCCATAATCCATTCCGATTCACACCAGAAATACCAGCCATAATCCATTCTGATTCACACCGGACATCGATATACCAGCCTTAATCCATTCCGATTCACACCAGACATCGATATACCAGCCTTAATCCATTCCGATTCACACCAGACATCGATTTACCAGCCTTAATCCATTCCGATTCACACCAGACATCGATATACCAGCCATAATCCATTCCGATTCACACCAGAAATACCAGCCATAATCCATTCTGATTCACACCGGACATCGATATACCAGCCTTAATCCATTCCGATTCACACCAGACATCGATATACCAGCCTTAATCCATTCCGATTCACACCAGACATCAATATACCAGCCTTAATCCATTCCGATTCACACCAGAAATACCAGCCATAATCCATTCCGATTCACACCAGACATCAATATACCAGCCATAATCCATTCCGATTCACACCAGACATCGATATACCAGCCATAATCCATTCCGATTCACACCAGACATCGATATACCAGCCGTAATCCATTCCGATTCACACCAGAAATACCAGCCATAATCCATTCCGATTCACACCAGACATTGATATACCAGCCATAATCCATTCCGATTCACACCAGACATCGATATACCAGCCATAATCCATTCCGATTCACACCAGACATCGATATACCAGCCATAATCCATTCCGATTCACACCAGACATCGATATACCAGCCATAATCCATTCCGATTCACACCAGACATCGATATACCAGCCATAATCCATTCCGATTCATACTGAACATCGATATACCAGCCATAATCCATTCCGATTCACACCAGACATCAATATACCAGCCTTAATCCATTCCGATTCACACCAGACATCGATATACCAGCCATAATCCATTCCGATTCACACCAGACATCGATATACCAGCCATAATCCATTCCGATTCACACCAGACATAATCCATTCCGATTCATACTGAACATCGATATACCAGCCATAATCCATTCCGATTCACACCAGACATCGATATACCAGCCATAATCCATTCCGATTCACACCAGACATCGATATACCAGCCTTAATCCATTCCGATTCATACTGAACATCGATATACCAGCCATAATCCATTCCGATTCACACCAGACATCGATATACCAGCCTTAATCCATTCCGATTCACACCAGACATCGATATACCAGCCATAATCCATTCCGATTCATACTGAACATCGATATACCAGCCATAATACAATACGATTCACACCGAACATCGATATACCAGCCGTAATTCATCCTATCGATGTCCGACTGTTTGTATAGACAGGCCTTGCAGTGAAGTATGGGAATGGTGGGCGCTGGTTGGTGTCAGGATGTGGATTAATCTGGCTGCAAGAAATCAGGGTAATGATGATGTATAGTTACACTGTGCGCTTCTGGATGCCATCAGAGGAATAATAAAATGATTTAAGCACAGTTACACGTAGTGCAGTTGTCTAAAAGAAAGATTCTCATCTAAGCTCAACGGGCTATCAAAGTGCGGATGGCCTGGGTCACAAGGGTTTGGCGTTTGCTCTCATTGTGAAACTACGGCTGTACTTACTGTGCACTAGTCTGCTCCATCCTGGCTGTGTATCTTGAATCCGCGTTCACGAAACGCTACCATTGGGAGGTGGGTGATATTTTGGCAGTTCCCTATTAGTTTAAGACTCTGGCCCTGTTCGGAGATTGGAGCCCCCATGGGGATCAGTATTGTTTTGATGTATTGCTACTGCCAATGACCTCTGGTAAAAAACATCAGATATCCGATACGCCTCTGAAATGCCACTGAATGTTTAACTGGTTGGCCAGGCTTCATGCTTAGACCCCCAACCAGTATATTTACAGTGAGATTCCATAAAAAAGGGAGTAAAACCCTCCTGATCTTTCAAAGCGACGAAAAGGCAACTTCTGACTTTTTACAAAAAGGTTTCTAAATGATGCTCCTCGGATTCCGAAGACTCCTGGAGAGTGCCAAGGTGCCATGTGGTTGATCTGGTTCTCCATGAATTGGCGTACGTCCTATGCGACTATGCCACAATCACACACCAATACCAAAGAGAAGGAACCTAAATGATCTTGAAAGGTAGCACCCCATCTCAGCTAGCGACTAAAAGTACTTTTTTGTGCGATGTATATGTTTAATGAAGGTTAATAGATAATAACAAGCTGGATAGGTAAGAAGTAATGAAATTGGGTAGGAGTACGCTCCTTGGGTGGAGTTAAACACCTTAATCTTAATAACCCGTCTTCCAAGATACTTATATTATTATATTATAGACGTCCGCCGTTGCCGAAAAATTAATGAACAACGCTTCCGAGTGCCAAGTATTTATTGTACGTGCAAGGAGTTGGTTGACAAGCTTGTCCATTGAAGAACGGATGTGAGGCCTTCTACCTTGTTGGGCAGAGCCGTAAAAAATTGATGTTTGCAGGAATTGTACCTGTATTAGTTGGATGTGATGATCTTCAGGAGCCTATGGTTTGTAGAGACTTCAACTTCCACAATCGGAGATATCAGGGGCATCCAGGGGATCATTTAACCCTACTCGTGTCCCAACAATGTTGCTGCTGGGTGTGGTGGCGTATGAAGTAAGCCAAAGGCAAAAGAAGGGTTTGCCTTGAGAGACAGGGATAGAAGGGAAAAAAAAAACCTCTTCGGCTCTGAAATGGAAGTACAAATATTTGCCTTGCACACACCCTGCCGTATGCGCTGTGCACAACCATGTTTTACTGGGCCTCGTCTAACGAGTATATGGCGATGCGGCATGTCTCTCCGCCTTGGGTGCCGACCTCACGCTGGCTCGGTAACATTGCGGAGCTCAACACAGCTTGTTATTCCTGGAGTAAAGGCTCCTCTCCCCAAATAACAGAGCCCTTACCTCCTCTCCGAAGGGGGGGGGGGGTTGGTAGGTAAAATGTTCAAACACTTAACCCTTTCAATGTGTGTTGCAAAAATCTTCCCCTAACCCCCCCCCCCCCAAAAACAAATATTAACAGATTTAAAAAAGCAAAGCAACTAAAACCCCCACAAAACAAAACAAACTTAACACATGTTTTTTGTTCTTTACATTTTATTGCTAAAACAATGATATCACTTTTTTTTTTTTACAGCACAGACTGTTTTTACATTGTTTCTTAATGGCGTCCAAAAAACACTGGCAGGTATATGTGTGTTGTGGTAAGTGGTGGTGTGCTTGTATAAAGTATATGTGCAAGCTGGCTGTCCCCTGGTGTGGTGTACATTATAACGTTACGGTGGAACCTGAGTGTTCTCTGGAGTCTAGCCTTATGAAGGATCCCAGCTCTTTTGTGGATTTTGGGATGCTATACAGGGATATGATACTTCCCCTTCACAAGCCATCCTCTGATGTTTTTCAAACAAGCAGAATCGGAGGATGTGATCCCTCTGGTGGTTGGTAGTGGAACTGTAGGGCATGTACATCCTGGGGGGGACTTACAGAAACTGACAGATGTTAAGGTTACTTATTTAATTTCTAAGTTGAAGAACACACGTCACCTTTTGTAGCCAGCCGAGCTTTCTACTTATCATCTGAATCGATGAACCAATGGTTGGACCATCATTAGTATCTAATAGACCAGTGATGGGGAGCGAGTTGAGTGCCCAGTCTTCTGCAGGATGGCCAAGATGAAGCTCTCAAGGTGCTCTCTCATTCCTATCATTCTTTCTAGGATTCTCTTTAATTCCTTTTTTTTGTTATGGGGTCAGGAATATAAAGCAAAAAAAAATGGTTGCAACCCCAAGACTACAAGCTCAGTCTCTCTCTGCTCGCTCTCTTTCTGCTCTCTCTCGCTCTCTGCTCTCCCTCCCTGCTTTATTCCCTTCTTCTCTTTCCTACTCAGTGTCTTTCTTATGATGTTCTACTTCTCATCAAATAGCATAAAAAATATTGTTATGTTTGAACCCCCTGGCTGTTCTGTATCAAAAAGGATGAATAGAAAAATATATTAAACAAACAAAAATTTTTTTGATGGGGCTCCACAAGAAGTTGGTGGAAGGGACGAGGCTACAAGGAACTCTGCCCACCCGAAAAACGACTCCGCGGCCACAGAACTGGAAGCCCACCAAGAAGCCTAGGTTTGTAGGTATTATAATACACATGCACGTGATAACTAGGCACATGTGTATATATTTATATCCTACATAAACCTAAATATATAACTCATGCACAAATGTACAAAACATGCCTCGAAATGCTAAAGTGTATCAGAATTCCCATTAGCACAATGAGGTATAAATATTCAGTTACGTCCGTGTATATATTTTTGTTTTTTTGTGCCGTGAAAGAACCATTTGTTTGGAGGTGTATTAGCTGCCACTGATACGTGTAGCGGCGTGCGCCAAGACGGCGCAGTGGAAGTGGCGGGACGGTAAGAATATCAGTGTGAAAACATTAAGTTAATCCAGGGTTTTACCGAGCGTTCCTGCTTTGGGAGCCAGGAAGGAAGAGTTGGCTGTGTGCTTTGGCTGTCGGCGCAGTCCTTAAATTTTTTTAATTATTTTATTTTTCCTCCAAAAGGCGCGGAATGAGGCTGGATAATGAAAATTACAACAATATTTTTTCTGCAACTTTTGGTTCGGAAATAAAAAAAAATCCCTTCTTCATCAGAAAAATAATGACTTTAATTTCTAGCAATATATACCCACTGACTTTTCCCCCCCTCCTATTTGTGTAGGATCGTTGTTGACTTGATTTGCGTATGCCTACCCAGAATCCCTTGCAGTGGCGGTAGGACTGTGAATGTGTGACTCCTGGTGCTTTCTGGCTGGTTTGGTGGGTGTAGATTACGCCTAGTGGGTTTGCGAACGCCTCTGTTACCCACTGAATTTCAGGTGGTAGGGCTTTCCCATCACCTTGACTTAAATGGTTGTATCATGTCAATGTTTTAACAGCATTCGTATAATGGAACATCTAGGCAAACATGCAAAATCTACGCTTTAGAGTGCAGCACATCCCACTTTAGACTGGGACTATGCATTTTGGCCAGGTATAGTCATTTTAGATTGGGCCTGCTCAATTCCACCAGTAATGCCTATTTTGGGGGCCAGTCGTGTCCCCCCCCCCTTTTTTTGTTAATACCCAGGACCTTTATTCTGCTCTGAAAGGTACAGGAAGGGGATATCTCTTTTGCTACTGTCCCACCAACAATTCTAGGTGTGCTTATGTGGGATTTCGACTTGGAGAATGCTTTGACCATATCCGAGAAGACTTGACCCAACCTGGGCTTACGGCCTACAGCAGCTACAGGTCAGGAGAAGGAGACATAAATGCTAAAGAGCAGGGTTTATTATAGGACCCTCAACGCTTTGAGCCCACCAAAATCCACAGCAACATAGCTGGTTCTTTCACCGATGCGATGACACCAAGAAACGAAAAAGGGGGAGTTACCTGGAAGGCTGCAAACCACATAAGCCAGTCCAGGCGGTAGTGGTAGGGGCTTATAACGCAGGGCCATCTCGTTAAATTCCCCGGCTTGCACTTCAGCTCATATTCTTCCCACACGGCGCTGGGGTCATTGGCATCCAGGCTGGCGGTCCCCTGAATGATCACCTCGGTCCTCTCCTTGGTAATGCTGTGGACACACGACACACACTTAACTTTCCAGTATCAAAGAAGAGAAAAACCATGATCTCACTATTAACGCTGGCTCTGTGAGCTAGTCCGTCAACTACAGAATCTGCTCAATCATCCGCGCGGCAGGTTCTACTCCAGGCAGGAGTCGACTAGAACCTTTCATCCTTCCAAAACCACACGAAACGAGTATCATTAAATTGGCCAAAAATTTTAATTCCCCTGGATATTTTTGACAAAAGTAGAAACCGCAGGACATACCTGAAGACAAGTGAATATCTAACGCTATACATTAAGCTAATTATAGTGTTAAAGAGCTCAGAGATTTTTACATCTATATATATATATATATTTGGATTTGTTGTCTGCCTAGCACTATGCAAATAATAGATATACTAACAAAAGTATTTCAGCTTGATGGTACTCATTTTGGTGATCTTGACAGGATTAAAGGCAGAGCTGACCTCCCTGGAACGAGAACCTGCAACCTGTTGTTTCTGACCTTGCTACGTCAATGAACTGCTTTTGCAAAGGTGTATTTTTCTCTGAATCTCTGCATTTGCTTGCATTTCTCCTAACACCATGTATAGATCATTCTCTCCACAAAGCAGAGGGGTAATAAAACCCTGTAGACACAAGAAGGATGTTTTTTAACAAAGCCTATCAGCACATTGCTGTTGTATGTTTATGCATATTCCCGTAAGGGACCAGGGTGGGTAAGTGGGAGAGGAAGCAGAAGTTGTAAATGCTATTTTAACCCCTTCCCTTTCAGGGAAGCAGTCGACCCATTACGAATCAACACTGCGGTGGTCCTGTTTGGCAGCGAAAGAAGGGGGGGGGGGAGGGAGGGTTAAGGCGTATGACACATAAACACTGTAGGATGCCAAAAATAATTACCGGGGTATCCCAGGGGTGAGTGAACACATTGATTCAGCAATTGCATAATAACCCACCCTGCTCGGAACAAATATGTTTTTATTTTCTTTCATTTTTTTTTTTTTTTATATGCTTTATTATTTTTTTTTTTTTTTTAAGGTGATCTGTAAATAAGAAAACTCCCCAGATCTGCAGTGAAACAGTTAATCTCCCACGCCTACAGGAAAAAAAAAACAAAAAAAAAACCCAAACCCCCTCCTGAGCCCGTCTACTGCTAGATTAAGCAATGGAACACTGTTTCCTCCCAGATTTTATAATTGTTACCTACGTTTAATAGATTTTTTTTTCTTAATTTTTTTGGAGCAGCCAGGCTGCATGTTTCACATATATATATATACGCCGAGTGAGTTACGACCGTGGCTGGCAGTCTAGCGGTAACAAACACTTTGTAAATCAGAGAGACCAAATTAGTAATAAAAGTTTGTTCCTACTGTGTGATTTCAGCTATGTCAGCTTGCACATACTCACATATTCATTAAGAGCCCAACGCATTTTTTGGGAATTTTTTTTTTTATTGGTTTACACAGGCTGGAATTACATATTCTCCAAGGGGTAGACCTCTTATGGGGCCTGGAGCACGGCTTGGGATTGGAACCACGGTCCCGAGCGATTAAAAAGTGCCCTCGTACAGTCCTTAAAGCCACAGGAAGGCTGTGCGGGGTAGCTCAAGACAGCGCTGAACCCTGCCAGTGGCTTCTGGCATATGGCGGCCGTATAATAGTGCTTCGTGGAGGTGCCAGGGAAGTTTATGGGGTCCATTTATTTATGGAAGGTTAGGTTACGAGGAAGCCAATAAGGACAGACTAAAGTCTTGTAAAGGGAGATTGCTTGAGTTTTTCAAGGGGGGAGCGGGTAAAAAAAAAAAAGGTTTCCTGTGCAGGGGCAGCTCAAAAAAAGTCTACAGAGACAAATAAGCTATGGAAAGTCAACGAGAGTCATACCAAATCTCGAACAGGGGTTACCCAATAAAGGAAATCCATCATGTAAATATTATTCTCATATCATAAGCAAATTAATGGATTTTGAAAAAAAAAAAAAATGTGATGTCATATGTGGTGTCCCCTGCTTATGACATCACCTTGTGACGGGATACGCCCGTTTACACACTTCCCATTGAAAATGAGTTCATTTGCATAGCTAGTCACAAGATGACATCATAAACAGGAGACACCACAGGCACGGGGAACGTAAAAAGATTGGTAGATTCCCACCCACATTGGTAGGAATTATATTTTTAGTATTTTTATTGGTGTAGGTGCCTTGGGCAGTCTACAGATATGGGGGGGGCTACTGATTTTATTGGGGGTGGGGGGTCCGAGGCACTGGAGAATTGAACTGCCCCAAATTAACCGATTTTGGCCCATTTTGAGTAGGTAAAATCCATAGTATTCGAAGGGTCGAAATCCCCAAACTGAATATGGACGAAAATCGGCTCCAAATCGGCTAAAACTTGTGACAAAACTGGCTTGATCGAGTAGCTGAATTCTGAAATGTGGCTATTTTGACCAATTTCAGGTTGAGCAAACTGTGATGTGTACATTTCAACAATCTGTGTATATTGTCGGCCATTTTCCAACGCCTCAGAGAGCCTTGGTGTTTATGAAAAAAAAATACAAATCAGAGAATATTAGTTAGTGTAGCAAGAAAAGTGTGCCTTGGCGACTTATGACAGCACAGCGGTTGTACGCGGTTAACTAATGCTTAGCGTTTTTATGTCCGTCTTCAACTTAATTCCCAGTAGCCTACACGTTATACCACTGTTAGGGTGGCCGAGAGTTCCCTATACTGATATTTCACTTGGCTACCTCATTGGAGTCCATATCAGTTAATGTTTGCAAAGTTTACCAGAGACCCCAGCAATACCAAGAAAAACACTTCCCAAGAGTATGTTATCTCCTGAGATTGTAAGGCCAGAGCCCCAGCTGAGAGTGAGCTCATTGCGAGATAATGGAAGACACAGACTATTCTACTCCTTCAAGCCAACCAACAAATCCCAAATCAAACTCCCAGGCTAAAATATTTAACAACCACGTTTCACGCAATTAATTAGGCCATTCTACCGTTTTAATCGATTTCTAATCACTAATCAGCTGGCGTTGTCAGATGGGAACCATCGAGGCTTGTTCTATCTCAAAACACGTATTTTGCAATGTTTGTTTGAGATAAAAGAGATTAAAAAAAAAAATATATATATATAAGACATCAAACATTCACTGGATACGATTGGGGGGTCCCAAATGATTCCCAGTTCTTTGTGCTCGAGTAAGGACGGGGGAAAAAAATATCCGTGTAAATCACGATATTGAGACGAGTTTCGGAATGTTTTGGAACACATTCCGACGAGCCTTCCATCCTTGTGAGGTCGGTAAAATGAATACCATTAAGTTAGGTAATAATAACATCGCAGGGATGTTGGTAAAAGTGATAACACAAGACATACTTGAAAACAAGGCAGTTACTTCTTGGCAAAATGATTAAGTTATTTTTATTATAAACACTACTATGTTAAGTACTATGGGGCAATGTTTTAGGGGATGTGGTGCCAACCACACCCTGTCTATTCCAGCCTCTCTCCATTTATCCCTGGACACTCTACATCCTAAAAAGCAGAGCCATCCAATCTCAGCTGTGCCATTTTCTTGTCCAACTCTCTCCGTTTACAAGAACTCTTCGGACTCTGGTCTCCCTATCCACCAATGTTCTTGCAGAAGTACATGGGATGCTGTACAGTTTCATACTTAAAAGACATTGCCAATACGTACGATGTGCATTCATTTTCCAGACAGAGATTTAAAGAGAAGGCAGCGGAAGATGTGACTTTCTATCTCTGGTCTTTCTTAAGGTAGATGATGATTTTTTACGGTGATGGACTTCGCCAAAGGCAAGTTGGCTGAGGGTTCCGATTTGGATCAGTCTGTACAGAATTGACCGTGATTTCCCCTCACCTCCCCTCCCCCCCAATCCGAAAAAAAGGTCCTCAACATGTGTTTACCTTTCACGTCAGCCAGGAACAGGGTCTACAGAACACGTTTAAGGATGGAAAAAGGTGGAATCTCAAATGTCGGGAAAGCCTGAATTTTCCATTGCCCCCCACCACCCAACAAAAAAAAACAACCCTTCAGGCACCAAATAGTTCTCTGGAAAACTTTAAGTCAAAAGTCGTTTATATTTCTAGGAACGTATCCTTAAAAAAATGGTTCTTACTTGGTTTTAGATAATGTAATTAGGTTAAGGTTGATGATTTTTTAAATAAGAAATGGAGAGGGGGCGGAAACTCCATACCCCCCCCCCCCCCCCCCCCCGGAGAGACGAGGCCTCAAAAAGCCTAGTTTGTAAAAGAGTTAACCGTGTGTATTGCCTACAGCCCCTTTGGATTTTTTGAGGTTTCTGATGGAGCAAAAGCCAAGAAAAAGGACGATTGGGTCTCTTAAATTTCCGCACTTAATTCCCAACGCCTGGACCAGATGAACTTGTTTGCCGTATCCGAAGGAGGAAACAGCCTCGGGCGGCAGAGAGAGAAATTTTTTTTTTCAGTAGACATTTTGCACGAAAAGCGGTTCCTCTCCCCCCCCCCCCCCACACTTTGACTGTGGGGAATTTCACCTTTCCTGGCCTGGAATACCCCAAATTCCATTGATAATGCCAACCCCCTTCTAAAACCCGAGAGAAACAGCAAGCTTAGTCCGTGTCAACCAAAATCCAAATTCCCAATGGAAAAAATGTTTTAAAAGATTAAAAAAAAAAAGAAACTTACACAAATGTAGATTCTTCTGTTACTAAAGACCTTGCTTCTACCACTCATAAACTAAGGTATGGGTAATAGATTCCTTGTCGGGACAAAATGATTACGCTTCTATAAATCCTACATTCCATCATAGTGCATAAGTATGCCAGTGAGGGCAGCCATTTAATCTAGAAGTTATAGAATGTTCACCATGATGTCTCCAACCAAGTAACTCCCCCAACCTTGGTGGAAGCTGGTTGGTGGGTATTAATTAATTGTTTCCTCCAACCAGTTAGGAAGAGAACATTTCCAAATTCTTGTAAAAACTTGAAAATATAGTCTCGCAGATTGGGGCAACATAAATTATTTAGACTCCCATTAATGTACAGTAGACCTAGAGTCTATTTAAGAGAACTAAAGAAAATGAATAAAGTTAGGCTATTGACTTAACAAACGAACAAAGTGGCGAAATTAAAACATGTCTCGTAAAAAATGAAAAACCTTCCCCAGTATAATCACTAATGTGGCTTAGGTGGGACCCCCATATGGGTCCAGCACTACATGTCTATATCATAGAGTCTACCATTGTCTGAAAAGTCAAACGCACTCCGAAACATTTCAAAATAACCAAGGTTATTGCTCTTGATGAGATGACAATAATAATTACAAAAGTTAGGTCAAGTTTGTAGCAAAGGATGATGGGATATCCTCTGCGTGTTCTACAAACCTTGACTTCTTGGTGTGTTTGGTTGGTTAATATTCTATTAGCGTTGGGGGAGATTAATGTTTCGTACCTGCCAAAGGCTCCATACGTGTTCACAATTCGGAGTGGGTTGAAGGACGTATTCATGACTTGCTTGGAGTTCAGGAGGTTCAGGACCACGGGGATACTGAGGTAGGTGAGCAGGATGCCAAGAGCAACATGAACCAGTTGGCGAACATAAAAACCTGGAAAAGGTTCAACATATCGCAGGTCAATGGGCCAGAACGACTATGGCGGAAGGGTCATGGCGGTATCCAAAGAAGGAAGTTACCTGAACGAACTTGACGAGAACAGAAAAGTTTTGGAGAAGCCTCATTGGGTACTATTTTCTGTCAGGTGAGTTGAGATGAACATTTTATAACACCGAATAAGCCTGGGGCTGGGCAAGAAGTTCTTGGCCCTCTAACGATTATCGGGGGTGGGAGCTGCCAAAGTGCCCCTGGTTCCCGAAGGCCATACATGTAAATGGGGGACGGTTTTTCAGACTCGACAACTGAACTGAAACCAGTTTATTTTCTTCCCCCATCGAAATTAATGGGAGGTGAGTCTGACCAGGCTCCCATTGATTTCGTATGCCATCCCCACATCTCAAACTCGCAAAAATAGCATTAGGCGAGGTTCGACATTTGGGGCATGCAGGGGTGGCCGAAACTCTCATCTCAAACTGCAAAATGAATGAATATGTCTTCGGCTGAAAACGTCAAGGGGGGGGGGGAGACTTTGATGATCATTATTATCTAGGATAAAGGATTATGAAGGCTTACCGTAAGGTTTGGGTGGTCCACCACTAGCAGATTTCTGAGCTTCCATCTTGGTCACCTGATGTTTCGCGGACTCTTCCTTGGAGCTGAACAGGAAACTCAGACTTGCATCGTCAAAGCAAGCGATGCTTGGCACAATGGTCAGCCAGTTCAGAAAGCTCAAGTTACCGCTGAGAATTAAGAGCACCTACAGTACAAAGGAAGAATATATGTGTCAGGTCCATCCGTGTAGACGCGAGAAAAATCATCGTTGCTCAGCAACGAAATTGTTCAAAGCAGACGTTTAATTTGTTTACTCTCGCCAACGACATGAGAGGTGTGTCGATGTGTAGCTAGGAGAAAGGAAAAGAAACGCAAATGAGAAGTAGGAGGGAACAGACAGACAGGGAGAGAAAAAGACCTTAGATGTAGGTGCTGGAGTAGAAGAGAGAGCACTGAACATGCTGAAGATCCATAGGGCAGCCAATTGTACCAGCATATTGCGCCAGGACAAAAGGTAAATTGTTAAAAACAGCCTCCCAAACAAAATAAATACAGCTAATGTTTAAATGGACTTCATGTGCTTTTGCTTCTCATCACAGTGCGGCGGGATGAGATCAGGGGGTGTGCGAGCGGCTGGGAGTCTGCCACCACACGGAGCACAAATTAATAGAAAATCCAGTTTTTATGTGTCAACATAAAACTGTACGTTCGTTTTCTAGCTCGGCTCCCTCAATAGCCCAACATAAACATATTTTTCAGATGTTCCTGTTCTTTAAAAAGTGTTAACTCTCACGTACGGTCACGGCGTTGGGTGTGATGGGGGGAAACTCGGGAATGTAATGGGGGTGAGACATAGCAGGCCGTGGCAGATCTCCCTGGAAATAAAGGGGTTACTGTTCCCGAAACGTGCAGAGTCGTTAAAACGGGTAATAAAATTAAATAATAATAAATACATTTTTAAAAAATATATATATATAATTTCTTGCTCACGTCAAATTTCTCAAGATTAATCTTATTCCATTATTTGGGGCCAAAACAGACACAATTTTTTTTTTTATATTTCTGCAGAAAATGCCAGGGGCACTTGTGAGGCTTTGTTTTTATGGAGGTGCTTTCCTGGCTGGGATATGTCAAAGTCACAGCCATTAATTTGACATGATGGTTGTACTGGGCTGGGTAGCTCGGAATGCCAGCCGCGTAGACCTGCTCCAGAGCATCGCTCGAGCCAACGGAAGGGGGCTCAGAAACAGAGAGAGAGAAGATTACACCCACACGACAAGTGGGTGGTGATCTCCCTCGACGGCGCAAAAAACATAATAATGGGAACATCCTCTGCATTAACCCTTCTATTGACATGATGGGTTTTATTCATGGCAGAGAGAATTGCTGGGAGTTGACAAGAGAATTTCATTTTTAAATGTGAAATTCCCTTGCCAATTCCCTCTTTCATGAATGCTCAGGGGCCATTCCCTGTGTAGATGAGCAAGTGAAAAAGTCCATGGAAAGCAGGAAGCCCGATCAGATGGGTGACTGTCTCTGACCCTCGTTTTTTTTTTAACACAGGATCAAAGATTCTAAACAACATGTCTGCCCCCTGATAGAGCCATACAGAGCAAAGATTCTATACAACATGTCTGCCCCCTGATAGAGCCATATAGAGCAAAGATTATAAACAACATGTCCGCCCCTGATAGAGCTATACAGAGCAAAGATTCTAAACAACATGTCCGCCCCCTGATACAGCTATACAGATCAAAGATTCTAAACAACATGTCTGCCCCCTGATACAGCTATACAGAGCAAAGATTATAAACAACATGTCCTCCCCCTGATAGAGCTATACAAAGCAAAGATTCTAAACAACATGTCCATCCCTGATAGAGCTATATAGAGCAAAGATTATAAACAACATGTCCGCCCCCTGATAGAGCTATGCAGAGCAAAGATTCTAAACATGTCCATCCAGATAGAGCTATACAGAGCAAAGATTCTAAACAACATGTCCGCCCCCTGATACAGCTATACAGAGCAAAGATTCTGAACAACCTGTCCACCCTCTGATAGAGCTATACAGAGCAAAGATTCTAAACAACATGTCTGCCCCCTGATAGAGCCCTACAGAGCAAAGATTCTAAACAACATGTCTGCCCCCTGATAGAGCTATGCAGAGCAAAGATTCTAAACAACATGTCCGCCACTTGCTAAGAGGAGCTTCTCCTGGCTCCTAAAAATAACTAGACTGGATTCTAACATTTACAAATATTTGTCTAGCTCTGCTCTATTATACCCTAATATTTATTCAGTGAACACGCTACAAATACTGAATTTTTAATTGTAAGGCTGGATATTTATAAGAGATTCTCTGCAAAGGGCAACTGTAGACAAAAAAAATGTTTTGACTAAAGTGTAGACATTTTAAATAGAAATGCTTTACTGAGTGAATAACTAACAAATCATTGCTTTGTGTGGCTCTCTGTGGTGGCGGACATGTTGTTTAGAATCTTGGGTCAGATGAAGAAAGAGCTGAACCAAGATTCCAAACAACATGTCTGCCCCCCTGATAGCGCAATGTGGAGGGCTCAATAGGTTGTTTTTTTTCTATTCTTTCATTAAATAATTTCTACTGAAAATGGAGACATTGATACTATGTGAAAAGGGCTTTAATTTGACAAGCAATTGAAATGGAAGATGGCTAGCAGAACAAGACCAGCCCACAATTGTATTTAATAGCAATCCAGCAGAGGGTACAATCTAGATGATTTTGTGCTCTGGAATTTGGAAGGCGAACAAAGGGCAGCCACTTGACCTCGTAGAACAGGCCACGCATTTCCAACCCTTCCCACAAATCAGTTCTTCTGCCGCTGCCATGTACGTCCTCCGCCTCTCTTTTGGGTGACCCCCATCGTCATTACATGCTCTTTGCAAAGCCTTGGTTTGTGAGAGTGGAAAAAGAAAATATGGGGCTATGGATCTGGGATGAGCTGAGTAGTGAATCATAGTGATTATATTGGCAGGATAAGAGAACAACAAATATACACCGAATGATAATAAAAACCCTGAAATACAGAAAGCTAAGGGCTTTAAAGAGGGAATTGTGTAAAGCTTTTTAAACTTAAAGGGACTGTATCACCTAAACATTATTTTAACTGTAAATCTAATGAACTGCTGTGTAATTTGCATACCGTGCCAGAGGTGATGTCATAAGCACTGCTTTTTTGAGTTTGAATAAGAGAATTTGGAAATGGGACAAATACTCCAAAACCAGCTCAACTTTGTTCTTAAAGAGACTATAATGATCCCCGCCACTCATATCTAATTGGACATGATGAATTTATTTTGTGGGGGGGAGACTTCCTTTTGTGGAATATTATATATTTGGATCCTCTGTTTGTCAGTCATCCGGCTGCCATATTGGAAAACTAGAAATGTCATGAAGTCTACGTCAAGTAGACCATGGGCTAATATCACTTTAAAAAACGACTTTTAATAAAATAGAGAAAAAAAAAAAAAACGTAAAACATTATTGACAGAACACTTTATGGACTTGATCTTGGACAGACGTAAGAAGTTTTCTGGACTGAAGATTCTTTTTGGATAAGTCCCAAATCACTTTATAATATAATATGCACTTATAAGAGTTGCACTTTAAATAGGGTTCATATACCGTTTGGCACTTTATTCCGGCGTTGTATTTTATACATGCTTTAGCACTTTAAGTGTATTTTAGATTTTTCAAGCCCTCTATTCATTAATAAGATCATTCAGAAGTACAGTTTATGGCACTTTCTATGCTTTTTATCGGCAATATGTTTTTGCACCTTCCCCCGTGTCACTTTATTGTATTTTTAACTAGCCAGTTACTATTTTTTTCTTGCCCTGTGGTTTGTTTCTGTGCTGTTCAGGCCCTTAGATGCTGGCCCAGGAGCGCAGCTATACACCTTGGTTTCCCAAATTTTATGAAATTCAGAATAAAACGTATTTTTTCGGGATATGTATAGGCCCTTTTTTTTTTTTTTTAAATGATGTTTTGTTGTAAATTGTGTTTCCTGGCAGGCTCCCCACGCCTCGGACCTATCAAAAGCAAAATGATGAACAAATGAGTCAGATCCAAGGCCAGCCTGGCGAATAAATCTAAACCGTCCATAGCGGGTCGCCTCCATTTACTAGCGGCAGGCGTCTTTCATCTCCGGAGGATGGTTATATTACAGTTATTTTGGGCACCGCTTCTCCCCCCCCCCCCAGCCCCCCTCTCCGAACCACTAAACCTTCTGTGGACATCCCGACTCTGGAAGATCCTAATAAACTTCAGACATATCCGAGGCATGTCAGTTAATCAGACGCAAAGTATCCCCGATTCAACTCATCCAGAGCACAAACCACTTGAACCCCACGCCGGCTGGAAGCCATGTGCCCAAGGGACATCGCCTCTTATTAATTAATTCATAAATACCAGCCTCGGACTCCACAGACTTATCGGATTCAAGCCAATCTTTTTCTTTTTTTTTACCGTCCTGTAAAACTCTAGATGGGCCCTGTGCTCCATACATACATCTGACCCTCGCAAACATTACAGTAAAATGCACACATACCTACCAAGTGTCCCTGATTTGGAAGGAAGTCCTTCTGGTGGGATCTCCTGTCTCTCTTTCGTTCCCCCTTATCCCTTTCTTGCACCTCAATAAATCAGGAAACTTTTTTTTTTTAAATAATCAGTGTGTAAATTAATATAATTATAAAATACTTATGTTCTAATTAATTTCTCTAATTAAATATATACTTATCTATCGGTTATAAAAATTCTTGACCCCCCCCCCCCCCCCCCGCCCCTTCGAAAACTCCCCTAGAATCCGAGTATCTCTCTGATTAGAACGTCGGAAGGGAAAGGCTGTGGATCAGTATCCATATCATTTTGATCTTCTACCCCACGGGCATCAATACTGCTCCAAGAATATTTAAAGGGACAGTATCACCTAAAACACTTTTTTTCCGGTGATGTTAGAGCATAAAGAAAATGATCTATACATTGTGTTAGCAAAACTGCAAGCAAATTAGGAGAAAAATGTGTTTTAAAGTCCCCTGCTTATGACATCACCTGTGCAATTTACCTCCCATGTAAAGTAGTTATTCGCATATGAAGTCACAGGTGATGTCATAAACCGGAGACACATTCATTTCACTTATTTTAGGGATTTGCTTGAAATACCTCCAAACTGCGCATATTCAAAGCAATTAGCGAGAGAGACTGGTTCTCATGCTACCACTAGGGTTGCCACCTGGCCGGTATTTTACCGGCAGGCCGGTAAAAAATTGGGATCAGGCCAATGTTAAGTCTATGGAGACAGTACCAAGGCCAGTATTTTTTTGAAGAAAAGGTGGCAACCCTAGCTACCGCAGAGCACTGCTCCATCAAATTGCAGCCCCCCTGCACCCCCTCCCTAACAGGGTAGGAGAAGGAGGGAGCAACAAATGTCCGTAACAGAGTTTGACTAGTGACTTAATGGTGCATCCTTGGCCCCTTAACCCTTTAGGTGCTGGGTGCCTCCTTGGGCGACAGCAAACAGGACAGGTTTGTTAACCCTTGGGTACGAAGGCACTGGTACCTGTCCGGCTGTCCATATTAATCACGGTATTAATCACAGTAATTGGGTAGGTTATAAAACTATAGCATGTCTAATGAGGGTGGGCCCTATAGACGGAGCGGAGGGGGTTTTTAATCTAATAATGTCAGTTTTATGGATTATGACTGGAGTTTTATGGAGTGTGATATGAAATTGCTTGGGATTCATTGCCCTCGGTGGATTAATTTGGAAAAAGTCGTTTTTTTCCCCCCCTGGTCTTAGGCCCGAATACAATTATTTCTTGTATATATATATATATGTCCCTATCCTGTACACAGAGGCTCCAATGAGGAAAATCAAAACATAAAGCTCTTTAGATATCCTATCTGGGAGCTTCAAAGAGACAACTACATTCTACAAACACAAATGGGTTTTTTTTAAATAATCAGTTCTGGGCCAAGGTGCTCCAAACATGGGGCACACGACACCAATAGGAAATAGTAGAGGTGGCACTCAAAGTGTTGGGTGTTGGCTCCACCAGCTCCCCAAATGGCAAATAAATACCCAATGCTCAAGTGGGTGAGGCGTCTATCAAGCCACAAGTGGCAACATTACGACCCAAGCGGTCTTTCTCAAGCCATCCTGGCTCGAAGGACGAATTCATCTGCATCATCCCTTGAGAAAGACCTTTTGGAGGAAAAGTTGCCGCTCGTTGTCATCACCACCGAAACCAATGCAATGTTCCCCTTTTATTGTTTTAATCAAGGGATCCCCCCCCATGTATCCCTCTTCGCGGATAAGGTTTCATATTCTATGTATATTTAAATGCCCCGTCGCTTTCCCAGAGACAGTTACCGATGCCGAGATCTCTTTGGGGTAGAATTGAGGGGGGAATGATGCAGTAGGCCCACTGTGCACGACCCAAAAAATGGCAAAACATGGGGTCGAAATTGGCAGCTTACCATGTACCACAGGATGGGAAATGTCTGATGCCACCACGTCCGTGAAGTATGTTTTCTCTTTAAAAGGGGCGGTTGCCTATTTTTAGGTAAGTACTGCATTGCATATAGAAAAAGAATAAGATCCGTCTTATCAGTTTTTTTTTATTTAACAATAAAAACAGCAAATAAATTGTAACAGACTTACTGCTGTTGCTATAGTAACAGTCCCGCCTCTCTCTCTCCAAGCTCCTCCTTATTGGAATGTCACTGAATTTAGAAGCCCCGGAGAAATTATTTCCGATGTGAAAGAAATACCGAAAATTGTTTAAAAGTTAGTTTAAAAAAAAAATAAAAAATAAGTGCCCTGTGGCACTGCCCCTTTAAAACCATAATTCCCTTTAACTCACCATATATGTGAAGGTCACATTTGATGTGTATGTGCTGATTTGCTGGCACGGGTAAGCTCTCACGGACAGAGACAGACGGACTCCCTCATCTGTTTTCAGTTTAAACAAGTATTTCTATCTGTAGTTTTTTTCTCCCAAAAGTTATTGCAGAAGAAGAAAAAAATATACTCGTAAAATGACAGTAAGCAAGAACATTTAATTAGCTGTTATTATCCCTTTAATCTTCCCTTCATATTTTTTTTTTTGAGACTGCTCCCCCCCGTCTTCCATGAGGAATTCATTTTTTACATCGGCCGCCAAGACTTTGCGAGCAGTAACTCGTTCCTCCCCAAAGTGGACTGCGTCTACGTATACTGTGATCCTGGCGTCGCTGATAGAGACTATGTATTTAGCTAATAGTCTTGATTCGTCCAACAGCAATTGTATGGGGGAGGGGGGGGGGGGGGGGGGGGCGAACAGGGATGGGATCCCCTAACTCCCAGCACATTTACTGGATTTTGGGACAAATAATTTAATGATATTCTAGGGAATCTTCATTGACCTTGTGAACACTTTGCCTGCCCCTAGGGTTGCCACCTTTTCTTCTGAAAAAGACCGGCCTTGGTACCGTCTCTATAGACTTAACATTGGCCTGATTGCAATTTTTTAACCGGACTGCCGGTAAAATACCGGCCAGGTGGCAACCCTACCCGCCCCTGGGTATATATAAATAATTTTAGGGATTACAACCCAAGTTGAGAAATGTGGACCTGTACGGTTGCCACCTTTTCCACACACAAAAAAATACCGGTCTTGCTTTTGCTTCCATAGACTTAACAATGGCAGCAAGCCATTTTCTTACCGGCCTTCCGGTAAAAAACAGTCTGGGTGGCAAACCTGTGGGCCTGCTATACATAAAAGAGTGGATGACAAACGTCTCTCCCAGGCGTGGAATACCAGTTTAGACCTATACATTTTTGTTTGTTAAATTGCAAAAAAAAATTAAAAAAATTGTTTGTAGTGTCCCCTGTTTACAAATCAAATATATTTCTTATGGCTGTTTTACGAGGTCAGTTTTACCTCTTTTTCTCAACAATTTCAAAATAAGATTATCTGATTTCGTGAAAATGGCTTTTTTTTTTTTTTTGTTATATAAAACAGCTGCATGTTAGAGACTTGAAAAACAAACAAACAAACAAACAACAAACCTAAGTGACATTTTGAAAACTAAGTTGCATTTTCGGCCAATCAGAATGCCAGTAGACTTCAAACCGTGGTCAGCGACCATAAAAGGCACATATGAAGAAGAGCAAATGGCGGCTCCCGGCTTCTGTCTCTCCTTGTAATAAAAAAAAAAAACTATACTTTTGGAAAGTAAATACTGATGAGAAAATTGCACAGGTTGCAAATAAATATATATAAACGTATATAAACACTTCCTTACTTATATTTCTATCTACAACAAAAAATGATCCTGGGCATTATGTATAAATAACTATCCTGGGGTCATGGTTCTAAAAGTGGAGCATTCAGCAGCATTCCACTGGTTGCCATTGGACTACTTGGCTTTTAGAACTCTGCCCCATATTTCATATATTTGTTCTAATATATATGTTCTAATATAGAATTCAGCCCCAGAGTAAATATACATCTAGAATAAGGCTTTGCCAAATCACAGGAGCCAAGGAGTCCTGGCTCCTAAAGTCCCTGCTGCTAGCTCCCAACATTTTTGTTGTTTTATATAGCCCTCTGTAAAAAGTACCATGTCATTGGCTCCTAAAAATGACTAGGCTGGCTCCTGAATTTGTCTGGCTGGCTCCTAAAGTCTAGAAATATTTCTCAAGCCTTTTTTTGGTTGTTGTTTTATACAGGACTCTACAAAAAGCACAATTTCCTGGCTCCTAAAGTCTAGAAATATCTCTCAAGCCTTGATCTAGCAGCATGCACACATTGTACCAATTGGATTTGGAGCAAGTCTGGCCCTCCTTCAGGCCTTGATACCTTCATCTATCCCCATGAACTATAGCAGACGACACTGCAGGGGAGGGTGAAACCGAGGACAGAGACATCTCCTCTCTCTCTGCTCCATTTCCACTATTCCCAATCACAGACCCATCCCAGCTCCAAACCCCCGGCGCAATATTTACTTTTTCTTCTAAACCGCTGTGCTGTGAATTCGCTTTAGTATTTTGTTTGCTTTGTTGAACCCTTTGCCTGCCAAGGAAACGGGATCTACCACTCACAAGGCTGGGAGGGCAAAAAGTAAAAACAAACCAACCGGAAAACAGTATTGTAAAACGCGTGTGGGTAATGGGTACACTCCAGAGCGCTTGACATAACAGTGGAACATAGAACCCTAAAATTATTTTAGATTTATGCAATATTCTGTCTTGCTCAATAAATATAGACCTCTAACAATGAATTAAAAGCACACATATAGGGAGGAGCATAGAGACATAGAATGTGTCTGGAAAACCATTCACCCCTTCTAGTCTGACGTTCATTAGTCCCTGGCCTTATCTTATATCTAGGATAGCCTTATACCTATCCCATGCATGCTTAAACTCCTTCACTGTATTAACCGCTACCACTTCTACTGGTAGACTATTCCATGCATCCACTACCCTCTCAGTAAAGTAATACTTTCATTAGTCCCTGACCTTATCTTATATCTAGGATAGCCTTATACCTATCCCATGCATGCTTAAACTCCTTCACTGTATTAACCGCTACCACTTCTACTGGTAGACTATTCCATGTATCCACTACCCTCTCAGTAAAGTAATACTTTCATTAGTCCCTGGCCTTATCTTATATCTAGGATAACCTTATACCTATCCCATGCATGCTTAAACTCCTTCACTGTATTAACCTCTACCACTTCTACTGGAAGACTATTCCATGCATCCACTACCCTCTCAGTAATGTAATACTTTCATTAGTCCCTGGCCTTATCTTATATCTAGGATAACCTTATACCTATCCCATGCATGCTTAAACTCCTTCACTGTATTAACCTCTACCACTTCTACTGGAAGACTATTCCATGCATCCACTACCCTCTCAGTAATGTAATACTTTCATTAGTCCCTGGCCTTATCTTATATCTAGGATAACCTTATACCTATCCCACGCATGCTTAAACTCCTTCACTGTATTAACCTCTACCACTTCTACTGGAAGACTATTCCATTCATCCACTACCCTCTCAGTAAAGTAATACTTTCATTAGTCCCTGGCCTTATCTTATATCTAGGATAGCCTTATCCCTATCCCATGCATGCTTAAACTCCTTCACTGTATTAACCTCTACCACTTCTACTGGAAGACTATTCCATGCATCCACTACCCTCTCAGTAAGGTAATACTTTCATTAGTCCCTGGCCTTATCTTATATCTAGGATAACCTTATACCTATCCCATGCATGCTTAAACTCCTTCACTGTATTAACCTCTACCACTTCTACTGGAAGGCTATTCCATTCATCCACTACCCTCTCAGTAAAGTAATACTTTCATTAGTCCCTGGCCTTATCTTATATCTAGGATAGCCTTATCCCTATCCCATGAATGCTTAAACTCCTTCACTGTATTAACCTCTACCACTTCTACTGGAAGACTATTCCATACATCCACTAACCTCTCAGTAATGTAATACTTTCATTAGTCCCAGGCCTTATCTTATATCTAGGATAGCCTTATACCTATCCCATGCATGCTTAAACTCCTTCACTGTATTAACCTCTACCACTTCTACTGGAAGACTATTCCATACATCCACTACCCTCTCAGTAAAGTAATACTTTCATTAGTCCCTGGCCTTATCTTATATCTAGGATAGCCTTATACCTATCCCATGCATGCTTAAACTCCTTCACTGTATTAACCTCTACCACTTCTACTGGAAGACTATTCCATGCATCCACTACCCTCTCAGTAAAGTAATACTTTCATTAGTCCCTGGCCTTATCTTATATCTAGGATAGCCTTGTGTCTATCCCACGCATGCTTAAACTCCTTCACTGTATTAACCGCTACCACTTCTACTGGAAGACTATTCCATGCACCCACTACCCTCTCAGTAAAGTAATACTTTCATTGGTCCCTGGCCTTATCCTTTATCTAGGATAGCCTTATACCTATCCCATGCATGCTTAAACTCCTTCACTGTATTAACCTCTACCACTTCTACTGGAAGACTATTCCATACATCCACTACCCTCTCAGTAATGTAATACTTTCATTAGTCCCAGGCCTTATCTTATATCTAGGATAGCCTTATACCCATCCCATGCATGCTTAAACTCCTTCACTGTATTAACCTCTACCACTTCTACTGGAAGACTATTCCATACATCCCCTACCCTCTCAGTAATGTAATACTTTCATTAGTCCCAGGCAGTATCTTATATCTAGGATAGCCTTATACCCATCCCATGCATGCTTAAACTCCTTCACTGTATTAACCTCTACCACTTCTACTGGAAGACTATTCCATGCATCCATTACCCTCTCAGTAAGGTAATACTTTCATTAGTCCCTGGCCTTATCTTATATCTAGGATAACCTTATACCTATCCCATGCATGCTTAAACTCCTTCACTGTATTAACCTCTACCCCTTCTACTGGAAGACTATTCCATACATCCACTACCCTCTCAGTAAAGTAATACTTTCATTAGTCCCCGGCCTTATCTTATATCTAGGATAGCCTTATACCTATCCCATGCATGCTTAAACTCCTTCACTGTATTAACCTCTACCACTTCTACTGGAAGACTATTCCATACATCCACTACCCTCTCAGTAAAGTAATACTTTCATTAGTCTCTGACCTTATCTTATATCTAGGATAGCCTTATACCTATCCCATGCATGCTTAAACTCCTTCACTGTATTAACCTCTACCACTTCTACTGGAAGACTATTCCATACATCCACTACCCTCTCAGTAAAGTAATACTATCATTAGTCCCTGGCCTTATCTTATATCTAGGATAGCCTTATACCTTTCCGATGCATGCTTAAACTCCTTCACTGTATTAACCTCTACCACTTCTACTGGAAGACTATTCCATACACCCACTACCCTCTCAGTAAAGTAATACTTTCATTAGTCCCTGGCCTTATCTTATATCTAGGATAGCCTTATACCTATCCCATGCATGCTTAAACTCCTTCACTGTATTAACCTCTACCACTTCTACTGGAAGACTATTCCATACATCCACTACCCTCTCAGTAATGTAATACTTTCATTAGTCCCTGACCTTATCTTATATCCAGGATAGCCTTATACCTATCCCATGCATGCTTAAACTGCTTCACTGTATTAACCTCTACCACTTCTACTGGAAGACTATTCCATACATCCACTACCCTCTCAGTAATGTAATCCTTTCATTAGTCCCTGACCTTATCTTATATCCAGGATAGCCTTATACCTATCCCATGCATGCTTAAACTCCTTCACTGTATTAACCTCTACCACTTCTACTGGAAGACTATTCCATACATCCACTACCCTCTCAGTAAAGTAATACTTTCATTAGTCCCTGGCCTTATCTTATATCCAGGATAGCCTTATACCTATCCCATGCATGCTTAAACTCCTTCACTGTATTAACCTCTACCACTTCTACTGGAAGACTATTCCATACATCCACTACCCTCTCAGTAATGTAATACTTTCATTAGTCCCTGACCTTATCTTATATCCAGGATAGCCTTATACCTATCCCATGCATGCTTAAACTCCTTCACTGTATTAACCTCTACCACTTCTACTGGAAGACTATTCCATACATCCACTACCCTCTCAGTAAAGTAATACTTTCATTAGTCCCTGGCCTTATCTTATATCTAGGATAGCCTTATACCTATCCCATGCATGCTTAAACTCCTTCACTGTATTAACCTCTACCACTTCTACTGGAAGACTATTCCATACATCCACTACCCTCTCAGTAATGTAATACTTTCATTAGTCCCTGGCCTTATCCTTTATCTAGGATAGCCTTATACCTATCCCATGCATGCTTAAACTCCTTCACTGTATTAACCTCTACCACTTCTACTGGAAGACTATTCCATACATCCACTACCCTCTCAGTAAGTAATACTTTCATTAGTCCCTGGCCTTATCTTATATCCAGGATAGCCTTATACCTATACCACGCATGCTTAAACTCCTCCATACAGCTGTATGCATGGAATCAGAAGTAGGAGGTGGAGTTAATGTAAAATCTAATCAGGTTAATAGCAGGAAAACAGTAACAAGTCACAGAGTTTGATTGGAAGGGATTGCTGCTTAGGGTACAAATAACAGAAGGGTGGAAACTAATACTGGGCAATATGAAATGTGCAGGGAGAGGAAAATGGGCACCAGGCTACCCGGTACAGGTGTCTGGAACCCACATACTCACATTTAGACTTTGTATGTCAGCTCAAACACACTGCAGCGCTGTGTACAGTTCTGTGCACAGGCAGTGTTAATGCTGGGAAAGGACCCAAAAAACGTCACAGTCCTGTGAAATTCGGGACTGCTGGCAACTAATGATTTAGCTTTTGGAACAACTTATTCCTCTGGCAAATCGGGATGGCGGGAGGCGGCGCTCGAGTGTCAGCGCTACCACGCATGCACGGTAGCACTGTCACTCCTCCTGAGTTTGGGAGGTTAGAGCGGGACAGAGATAGAACGCGTGGGGGGTGTGGTGGGGTATGCAGATCAGCGTGCTTGGTTTGGTTGGCAACAGGTTACCCCCCCTTGCAAAGGACGAGGCGATGGTCTCTTTGGCTCTGGCGGAAGTGAGGGTTAAAAGGGGGATGAGGGGGTTAATGTGGATGAGTGGCCCTGGGAGATTTCCAAGACCAGATGTTTTTGAGGTTGATGTTACATGATCCCGTGAAGGAAGAGGATGTGTGTCTTCCAAGCCGCCTCCCCCGATATAGCGTAATTGAATGCAGGCGCTCTCTGGACCCATGTAGAGAAAGCAGGTGCGGCTTCGCTAGTGGATTTAAACTACACAGTCCGGGGCACCTGTGAGAAGGCTGCATGTCCCATTATCCCTGATTAGCTCCTGGACACAAAGACACAATCGACTGGCATTTCCAACTATCCAATTTACTGTATAAAAAAAATGCTTTATGTTATACATGTGTTTAATATATGTAAAATGCACTTATTTTTACTTTAAATCAATGTCCAGTTTTACACTGAAAATAATTTCTCCGGGGCTTCTAAATTCACTGACATTCCAATAAGGCGGGGCTTCTAAATTCACTGACATTCCAATAAGGCGGGGCTTCTAAATTCACTGACATTCCAATAAGGCGGGGCTTCTAAATTCACTGACATTCCAATAAGGCGGGGCTTCTAAATTCATTGACATTCCAATAAGGCGGGGCTTCTAAATTCACTGACATTCCAATAAGGCGGGGCTTCTAAATTCACTGACATTCCAATAAGGCGGGGCTTCTAAATTCACTGACATTCCAATAAGGCGGGGCTTCTAAATTCACTGACATTCCAATAAGGCGGGGCTTCTAAATTCACTGACATTCCAATAAGGCGGGGCTTCTAAATTCACTGACATTCCAATAAGGCGGGGCTTCTAAATTCACTGACATTCCAATAAGGCGGGGCTTCTAAATTCACTGACATTCCAATAAGGAGGAGCTTGTTGAGGAAAAACTGAGAAGACAAATCTGTTCCCTTTTTCTTTGGTTCCCGTGCTCTAGTATTTACCGAAAAATATTTTATCCTGCCAAGTCTTTATTGATGAAAGGGGGAATTGACAAGAGAATTCCAAACTCAAGTAGCCGAGTTGGAAAATGTCCTCAGTTCACCTATCCTGCAAACTCGTCTACTTTGGCCTTAAGTTTGAATTTCTCTTGTCAGTTCCCTTTTTTACAGGCATAAAGCCCTAGGTTTTTAATAATAATAAATTGAAAGAAAATAGATCAAACCGCCACATCGTACCTGCTGAGCATGTTTAAATCATATGCCAATGTACAGCGTCGCTCGGTGATCTCGGAAACGTATCTCTGGTTAATAAATATGTCACAAAATGGATTTGGAGATCCACTGTGACGGGGGGGTTCTTGGAGGGGCCTGAGGGCCAAACACCTCCCTATAGATTATGGGCCCTGGCTTATGTGCTATAACTCTAGTATGTTGGTTTATGTGTAATGTATAATTCTGTGAGTAGACCCCATCTGAAGGATTACAGTGTGTCACAGGGGGAGTCAGTGACAATGATTGATAGTTTACTCCAACATCTATTGTTCTGTGTTAATTGAATTTACGGTTACACTGCTTATAATGTGGTTTACTATATCTGTAGCAATGCTGCTTAATTGCGGTTTGGTTTCTGTTGTGTTGTATGTTAATAGGTGGGTTGACTTATGTTAACTTGATTATGTCTGTATATTAGATTCTGTTGTTGTTCGTTCTTGCTGTACCTAACTGCTAGTGGTCCTGTCTGCTATTAGGGTACAAAGAGCAAGGTTCCAGAAAAGACTTTGTGGTGTGGATTCCGAGCTTTAATCGGGGGCTAAGGAGGTGATTTCCTACAATGGGCAGTGGTGCTTACTGCCTTGGTTAGCCGCCCCGTTACATTAACTATCCACTGATGTCACTGACTCCTCTGTGACACATTGTAATCCTTCACAGAATGATGTATTACACATAAACCAACATACTAACAGAATCTGACTACATAACAATAAGAAAGTATAGAGTTATAGCACATAAGCCAGGGCCCATACTCTATAGGGAGGTGTTTGGCCCTCAGGCCCCTCCAAGAACCCCCCCCCCCCCCGTCACAGTTAGGGTTGCCACCTTTTCTTCAGAAAAATACCGGCCTTGGTACTGTCTCCATAGACTTAACATCTCTGGTATTACTTTACTGAGAGGGTAGTGGATGTATAGCCTGCCAGCAGAAGTGGTAGAGGTAAACACAGTCAAGGATTTTAAGCATGCGTGGGATAGACACAAGGCTATCCTAGATATAAGATAGGGCCAGGGACTAATGAAAGTATTACTTTACTGAGAGGGTAGTGGATGTATGGAATACCTGCCAGCAGAAGTGGTAGAGGTAAACACAGTCAAGGAGTTTAAGCATGCGTGGGATAGACACAAGGCTATCCTAGCTATAAGACCGGGAACGGGGGACTAATAAAAGTACTCAAATAAAAATTGGGCAGACTAGATGGACCGAATGGTTCTTATCTGCCGACACATTCTATGTTTCTATGTAACATTGGCCTGATGCCAATTTTTTTACCGGCCTGCCGGTAAAATACCGGCCAGGTGGCAACCCTAGTCACAGTGCATCTCCAAATCCATTTCATGACAGAATACCATACACAATGCATAGCTAAAAAACAGAAATACGTCATAACAGAATACAGCCTGCCATATCATACCCAGCAGATCTCATTCAAAAATACCACTTTTTTTTTTTTATACATATGGCTGTGCAACAGCAATGTCCTCCGTCTAATTAAACCATTTCAAATTTAATTAAAATAAAACACACACACACAAAAAAAAAAGTTATACGTTTACGGTTATTGTTTTACCTGTTTTTAAAAAAAATGTTTTATATATAATTACAGCTCCCACTAAACACAATACCGCTCTGAGACTCTCGTTACAGACCATAATCAAAGACATAAATTCTACCCTTTACCATTGTTACAAAACCACCGAGACTCATTCCACAGACGAAATCCCTGTGTTGCCATTTCACAGTAGCCAGAGCCCTAAACTTTGGATTGTTTACTCTAATTAACTAAAGTATAGTATGCATGTATATATATATATATATGATGGATGTCGTAAAGAAGTGTGTCTGCCCAGCTCGGAGCAGTAAACTGCATTGTATGTAGAGAGAGCTTTTACATTCCCTAGAGAGCAACCCCTCCAAAGGCCCCCTTTTCCAAGCTGGCTGCTTTTTCTCAAACCCAAAGGAGTTCTGGATCGGACAGCCGATAATGAAAAACAAATTGTTATATTACTTAGAAAAATAATTTACAGGAAACCTGCATTAGCTGTGACTGTGAAAAAAAGAAAGAAAAAAAGTTGGAGAAATTTTTAAACTCGTAGCGAGGAAGGCGACTGTTTTTTAGTGAGAGGAAAGTTGTTTTTGGGAAAAGGGAATTAGCGGGAACATTTAAAAAGGATGCTACAGGGGGATGTTTATTTTAGTATTTTATCTATTTTAGTAAGGGTGGTTAGAATTAGGGTTTAGGGGGTTAGAATTAGTTTTTAGGGTTCGGGGGGGGTTAGTATTAGTGTTCGGGGATTAGTATTAGGGTTTTGGGGTTAATTTTAGTATTGGGGTTTTGGGGTTAATTTTAGTATTGGGGTTTGGGGGGGGAATCTTTTATTAGGGGGGGTTATTTTCTTTTTGCTTTTACATTTGTAAGAACTGTCAGCTCTTACATAGCCGCGTCCGCGATCAAACGGCCGTGTTATTCTTCATTGCTGACAGTTCAGCGTTCGAAGAAGAATAGTCCTAGACCCTGCTACAGATGGGGAACACAACTTTTTCTCCTATTTAAAAAGAGCTAGTTATAAAACCTGGAAGGGGGGGGGGGGGGGGGGGGGAGAGATATAACATGTTGCACGCTAATCTGTTTGATCTATCTCCTAAAAATGGCAAATAAAGTGTGATTGAGTTATGGCCATTGCTATAGTAACAGTCCCGCCTATCTCTCCAAGCCCCGCCTTAACGGAATGTCACTGAATTTAGAAGCCCCGATGATAATATTTTCAATGTGAAACTACATTTTAACGTATAGTTTCTTTTAAGGTTTATTACTTCATGATGACTTGCACACAGGGAACTCTCTACCTTATGTATCGTGTTGACCAGAGGAGGGATTATAGCCCGTTTCGCTTTGTACAGAGGGGCCAGTCTCAGCCAGGCAGGTGAAGGTTTTTCCCCTATACCCGACGAAGGGATGGACACCAACATTGCCCACGTAATGATGCTCCTTGGAACCTTCATTGACCTTGCCATGGACACTGGTGACCTTGGACGGACACTGGTGTAGAGTCACTTCCGATCACTAGCAGCATGCAGTAAGACAGCAACCTACGATCACTATGATGACCGCTGATCTGGTGCTAAACCACCAATGATCTAGACCCGTCTACATCTCTCCCAAGTAGGCAAGGAATTTTGCGGATAGTGTTGGGGAGAATTATATTATTTTTTTTTTGGGGGGGGGGGGGGATTGCTTTACCTAGGCTATCTAGCCATATATTTGCTAGCTGAGACTTGTGGGGAATGTAATAATCACTATCCCAGCTGTTGGGCAGCATTCACCATAGTATGTTCCTGCTGGTTGCTCCAATTTTTTTTTAGAACTTTACCCCAGTATAGAGGTATACAGAAGTCCTCTACTATTGATGTAGGATGGTTATGCCATGCAGGAGTTTTTTCTGAATCTCCAATTTGTATTCCCAATCACTCAGGCGTGTATTTCTGGGCACGCCGGCCTACAGATGCACACGCACACTAGACCCTCTCAATGCTTTAGCATGGCCTGATTCCCCAGAGCAGGCATCTGGTCCCTTGGCAGGCAGGGCTAGGCAGCTGCAAGCGGATTCGGTCACAGGGATAAGGTCTAATGAGAGCCGGCTGGAGAGGTTTAACCCCTTCCCTGGCTCAGACAGGCAAGGTGACCCCTTCCTAACGACTCCAAGGAGAAGTATCTAGAGGCTGGGGTCTGTGTGTTAGCTGTAAGGTCTATATATGTTCTCTCCGCACTTGTCACAAGTATCACAGGTAGGTCAGTAGGTTCTCCCCCCCGTGTAAGCCGGTGAGATCTCTCAGTCATCATATGTAGTAATTTGTTCAACCCTCAGGGTTGCAGGTTCGGTTCCTGGTGTGGCTAAAATGAGTACCACCAAGTGAGATAATAGTAAGATCACCAGGACTTATTTAAAGGGACCTGAAAATGATCTATACATTGTATAAACTGCAAAAAAAATGTTTTATATGTGTCTGTGGAATCTCCTGCTTATGACATCACTGCTTTTCAATGGGAAATGTGTAATTTGCATATCAGGCCACAGGTGATGTCATAAGCAGGAGACTGCCACAGACATATTTATAACCCATTTTTCTCCTAATTTTGGCATTTGCTTGCAATTCTGCTAAAACAATGTATAAGTCATTTTCAATCATTTTTCAATTCTCTACATTCACAGTAAAAACTATTTTCAGGTGATACAGTCCCAGAGAGTATTTAAACATACCTGTCTTGGTTAAACATGTTTTTTTTTTAAATTATTATTTATACTAATGTGTAGAATCAGGTCATGATTTTTAATTTGTCACTAGATCTCTGGTTCGCAGAGTCGCCTGTGCCGCTGGCTGAGCATCATGGGAAATGTAGACCATAACGGCTGAAGGGCCAACGGTTCGCCAACGTTGAAGAACATTTAATTTCTACAGGAGAGCTACCTACTGACATTCCCCCAGCCTCAGCTCTCAAAGTACTATCTGCTAATTAGCGACAGAAGAGTCACCTACAGTATTGATGAGCAGCGATAGCAAGCCTGGGGAAGGGTTTATTGAACAACTGTACAAGGATGCATGGTGTAGATTCAGCTCGCTTGAGCAACATCGAATAAAAGCAAGATTTTTATGATTAACTTTCGATCCCAACAATGTTTATTCTACTTGTATTTTGTACCATACGAAGAGATTCTCTCTGACACCTCTGTTTACATTCTGTATAGGGAAAGCAAACATTGTTTGAAATGTTCCAAGGTACAAACTGAAAACTTACTGGCTAACATGCGTTTAGTTTTAAAATTGATGTATCAATTTAACAATTACATTTATGCATATATAGCACTTCTAGAGCAAAACCTCCTGTGCAAAAAGAATGATGTCATTGGTTTAATTAGTCTCAAAATGGGCAGTTGGATTAACCTACCTTATTTTCTGTGTATTGTAAATGTTTCTAATATAGGACAAATGCACTTATTTCGACTTTAAAACACGTTACTGGTCTCTTGTAAACTTTACACTGAAACGTATTTCTCCGGGGCTTCTAAATTCACTGACATTCCAATAAGGCGGGGCTTCTAAATTCAGTGACATTCCAATAAGGAGGGGCTTAGGGAGACGGACAGGACTGTTGCTATAGCAACCTCAAATAAATCTATTACACTTTATCTGCGGCTTTTAGGAGATCCTGATGAGACAGAACAGTTTCTTTTTCTTAACACGATGCCAAAGGTATTTAAAATAAATGTTTCGGACACCGTAGGTGGAACTGGTCCTGTGCACCCAAGATTAGTTAAATAAAGGTGCCTATTCTCCATCTGGGATGGCTACCGATCTTATCCTCTATCTGTACTCAGTAGTGTATCTTCCACAAGGCACTCGCCTAGGGCGGCACTTTGCCAGAGGGTGTTAAAGCACACTTCTGGTACTTCAAACATTTTTACTCCCTCCCCCACCGTTCAGCAAGCTTTAGCTCCTTCCAATTAATCAGGGTGATGGGGGGATGTAATGGACGTGGTGGGGGTACGTAATGAGGGTGATGGTGGCATGTAATGGGGGTGATGGGGCATTTAGTGTGTATGCAATGTGGGCATGTCAAGAAGTGATTGGGCATTTAATATGTGTGCAATATGCGTGATGGGGCATGTAATGGGATGATGGAGCATGTCGTGGGTGTGCAACATGGGTGATGGGGCATCTCGTGGGTGTGCAATGTGGGTTATGGGGCATGTCGTGGGTGTGCAACTTGGGTGATGGGGCATGCCGTAGATGTGCAACGTGCGCGGGTGGGGGCGAAATTTTATCTGCCAAGGGCAGTACAAAACCAAGATACACCACTGACTGTACCCCTATACAAAATGGATTTAGTCCCTCTTCCACGCTTCATCATCCAGAATCTAATCAGATTATCCCATCCCTTTAATTATTATAACTTTTTTTTTTTTTTTTTTTAGCAGACATAGGGTTAAAGTTAGAGGGGGGAAAAAAAAAAAAAGAAAAAAAAAAAGAAGCAAATAGTGCCAGAGTCAGACCCGCCACTGCGACTCCAATAACAATTATAAAAAGAAAAAAAAAAAAAAAGAAGAAAAACGCCATTAAATAGTGACTGAAACGTCAATGGAGAAGTGGAGTGTGTATAAACCGGTGCATCAGCGTTAAACTTTACAGCTTCCTCTGTAGAACAGGAGTCTGTCCATAAAGCCGGGCTGAATGCACAGACTGTGTGCTAAAGAAGCAAGGTTTTGTTCCCATACCAGATCCCCCCTTGCGCCGCTTCTAAGCGGTCCTCGTGCCGATTCTCTCCCCGCCAGAGGAATAAATAAGTCCTTAATTGCGAGCCCTCAATAAAACGGCAATTAACTCGTGGTTGGATCTGGGTAATTACAAGGTTTTATGAGCTGCTTTTTTTCGAAAAATCCTTCTGCCGTGACAGTAAGCAGGTAAGGTGGGGTGCACCGTTGTGGCCACCAGGGGCCACTATACTACCTGCCGGGCATGTCCTTCCTATATTAGAGAAGCCAGCACTAGGTATAATGGAGAAGCGTCTCATAGGCCTGTACATCTTACAGGTTGCAAGCATAACTACTCTTTTGCGAATAAATACGAAATCTGGGCCAAGGTTGTAAAACTGATGCAATCAAGCAGGAACTTTCTGTTAGTATACATGGGTACCGCACTACTCTAAGAGCAACCATCCAGAAAATTCCTCTGGTTTCCATGGTGACTGTTCTACTCTTAGAACAATCATCACGAACATTCCATTGGTTTCCTAGGTGATAGTTCTACTCTTAGAACAATCATCATGAACATTCCATTGGTTTCCTTGGTGACGGTTCTACCCTTAGAACGATCATCACGAACATTCCATTGGTTCCCATGTTGACGGTTCTACCCTTAGAACAATCATCACGAACATTCCATTGGTTTAGTCGGTGACAGTTCTACCCTTAGAACAATCATCACAAACATTCCATTGGTTTCCTTGGTGACGGTTCTACTCTTAGAACAATCATCACGAACATTCCATTGGTTTAGTCGGTGACAGTTCTACCCTTAGAACAATCATCACAAACATTCCATTGGTTTCCTTGGTGACGGTTCTACTCTTAGAACAATCATCACGAACATTCCATTGGTTTCCTTGGTGACAGTTCTACTCTTAGAACAATCATCACGAACATTCCATTGGTTTCCTTGGTGACGTTTCTACCCTTAGAACAATCATCACGAACATTCCATTAGTTCCCATGTTGACAGTTCTACCCTCAGAAGAAGAAGCAAGAACATTCTAGGGGTTTACTCTACCCTAGAATTGCTTTTGATACATAACCCCCGTTGTGATAAAGCACGACATGAACACAATCAGTCGGATGCATAAGCATAACTATGGGAGGGGGTGTTTAGTTAAGGTGTCCTATGCAAAAATATTTTGGTTGTGCTTAGTCCTCGGTGCCAATATAGGGAAATCCCAAAGGGTAAGCACCACACCTAATGGATCTAACATAAGATGACATGAAGGAACCTTCCTTTCTTCGCACAGACCTCCTTGCTGGCTCTCTTTGGATCACCAATGACCCTGCCCCTCTTTAGGGCACATATGGAAAAATGGGATATGTTAGATGATTTGGGCTCTCTATAGTGTCCCCAGAACTTTAAAATCCCGGAAAATGATCAGTACTTAATCTACTGGCTCTAGCTACCTGCTTATGACTTGATAAAAAAAAAAAAAATCTTCAGCAATGAGGATCTTAATCCTCTACGCAAAAATAAAAAGCCAGCTTTCAGTTGCCCGTCAATGAAAGGGTTAATTGCCCCTCAGTCCTGGGAGGTACAGCGGATAACTTTCCTTTTGGTCTGGCCTCCCCTGCCCTTGCATTCTTGGTGATACCCCTGAGAGCCGGGTATTTGACTTCCTACTGGGTAAACATAACTGAGGCTTTCGCTAATGAGTGGAGGCCGCGGCTGTGGTCAGCCAGGATACAGGGAGCTACTGTCAGCGGTGTGCGTTCTGGGCTAAGGGGGCGGGAGGCGGGAGAGATGACTCTACAGCTGCACAGGAACGAATCCTGGCTGGACGTCAGGTAGATCTTCACTGCTCCTTCTGTTACAACCAGGTCATTGTATCGTGCTAATCGGTGGCGGGTGAAGGAGCTAGTGCTGGTGTAATACGATCATCCTGCTCTGACCACTGTGATTTCATACACACAAGGTGCGCGTCTGTGTAGATTATAGCCAGGAGAATGACAAAAGGAACATACAATCCTCTGTTATTCTCTTCTTCCTATCTGCTGTCATAACCCAACTGGGAATCGAGAGGACTACCCCACGCATCCAGGCATCACTGTCATATTGGGCGACACTCAGATATTTGACGCATCTTCAGTAGTTTTGCATGTTTGTTTTTTTGCTGCGGTCCTCCTTCCCCCCGGTGCGACACCACTTTGCTTGCAACACCAATTGTGTACCCGGTTTTCTCACGTGGGTGACACCCGAAGCTGCCATCTTCTGCAGCTCAGTGGCGTCAGCGGAGGGGGGGGAAAGAGTGCAAATCTGGGTGCTGGAGCAAGTCATGAGTGCAAGTCTGGGTGCTGGGGCAAGTCCTGAGTGCAAACCAAATGCTGGGGCAAATCTGCACCTTTTAAAAAAATGAATCTCGGGAAATTTCAGTGCAGGGGGTAAAGAGCCTTGCCACACAGTGTTTGGCGGAGATTCTCCGACACTAATCAAGCACTTTTCCATGGCTGATTTTTTGTATACATGGTGGATGCACACGGTGTTATCTGCCTGTGCGCAGCGTTTATACATGATCCCCAGGGTTTTCTAATCACTGACGAACTTGGCCAAATCTATAGGTTATATTCACAGACACAGAGAGATGAAATGGGGATTTTTTTTTTTTAATGTATCGTGGTGGGTTTGTCTGGCTACGGAAAGTGCTTTTGGCTCAGTAAATCAGTTACGTGTTTTATCCTTAGCCCTATATAATCCTTCTGTAAACATCAGTCTTTAGTCAAACCGCAAGTCGAAATAATAAAGGCGGGGTTCATTGGTAAATGAGACTCCATATATTAACCCATTGCGCTTTATTCAAAGGATCGAAGCCAAATTATTCTCCCAAAAAATGCACAAAAATAAAAATGACTTTAGATATAGACAAGATGGCTTAGAAACTTAGTTTTATTACTTATTAATGTGGCTGTTACATTGTAAATCTTGTCTGTTTGGGTGCCCCTTAAACATTAGTGACTGACAATGAAGGTATGGGTGTGATAGTCCAATGGCAGATAGGGATATGATCTCACCTGGAAGAGGATCTGTAGGGCTCCGTGAATGAGGACCATGCGTCTGCCCAAGAAGAGAAAGAATGGCACAAACAGCTCGATGAAATGGTTGAACAAGGTCTCAAACTGGTGGAATACTTCTGGGTTGCGGTGCATGTAATAGGCCAATGGGTTTGGGACGGGCTGCGTCTGTAAAACAAACAGAAATATTTAAAATTTTGAGTCAATTCACCCCCCCCCCCCAACAACGAACTCAGATGGCTGTTTGGTCGCCCGCTACGAACCATGTTACAGACCAATCAAAAGATGCAACATAAGTGGCCAATCAGGATCAGGTGCACGCTGGGAAATATTATGGGCTTTATTCATGAGAGGGTATTGACAATAGAACTGCAAAATTAAGGCCAAAGTAACCAAGTCGGAATCCCTCTGCCACCCCCCCCCCCCCCCCATTCATCTAGACTTCAAACGCTTTGCTTTGCAATCCCATAGCTGCCAACATCGGCCATGTTTCCAGGGACACATATTTGTTCCACATGCTGCAGAAAGAGCATGCAAAGTGCAGCCCCGACTAGTATGTAGGATGGATATACACATAGACACATCCAATTAATTAATCAGGGTGGAGATCTCATAGGACCTGCCATGATTAATTAATTGGATTGTGTCTGTGCGTATATCCATCCTACATACTGCCAGGCTGCACTTTGCATGCTCTTTCTGCAGCATGTGGAACAAATATGTGTCCCTGGAAACATGGCCAATGTTGGCAACTATTTAACCCCTCTTAGCGAAATGCCAATAACTTAAATCCTTATAAACCATTAAACAATGTATTCATTGGTTTAACTGAAATCCTATCATGCAGAGTAATTTATATAGCATGTTATTGCCATAATAATAATATATATACATTTAAGTTATAATAAAAGGATCTTGACTTCAACGGTGGTCTGCTGTAACAGTAATATAGCAGCCGTCCAGTGTGATGCCACTTTAAGGATTTCTTGGCGTGATTCTCAGACACACCTGTGGTTGGGGCAGTAATAGGAGGTCTAGCTCAGAGCTCTCCTGATTCCCTATCTGTTCATGTGCGTTGTATGGCTGGGAAGGGGTTATGCAAGGCTGTGGGTTCTCATGCAGAACAGTTTTAATTGAAGGAGACAAAACATCTTTAAGTTATTTGTAGCTAATTCACGAGGAAGAAAGCCAAGGAAGACTGACGCTCTCGCTCGCAGATAGTGAGAGACAGATACAAAAGGAGAGAGAGGGGGCTCCAAGCACAGTCTGAGACACTGGGAAAAGACATTTGGTTTGTCTCTTTTCACACTATTCTGGTGTCTCCCATTCCAGAAGAGAAGTGTTTGCAGTGTGTGACTGCACAGCAATAAAACTCATAGTAATATGCAGCGTGAGTGTATCACAGGCTCCACAGCAACAAAACTCATAGTAATGTCCAGTGTGTGAGTGTATCACAGACTCCACAGCAATAAAACTCACAGTAATGTGCAGCGTGAGTGTATCACAGGCTCCACAGCAACAAAACTCATAGTAATGTCCAGTGTGTGAGTGTATCACAGACTCCACAGCAATAAAACTCACAGTAATGTGCAGTATGTGAGTGTATCACAGACTCCACAGCAATAAAACTCACAGTAATGTGCAGTGTGTGAGTGTATCACAGACTCCACAGCAATAAAACTTACAGTAATATGCAGTGTGTGAGTGTATCACAGACTCCACAGCAATACAACTCATAGTAATATGCAGCGTGTGAGTGTATCACAGGCTCCACAGCAATAAAACTCACAGTAATGTGCAGCGTGTGAGTGTATCACAGACTCCACAGCAATAAAACTTACAGTAATATGCAGTGTGTGAGTGTATCACAGACTCCACAGCAATAAAACTCACAGTAATGTGCAGCGTGTGAGTGTATCACAGACTTCACAGCAATAAAACTCACAGTAATATGCAGCGTATGAGTGTATCACAGACTCCACAGCAATAAAACTTACAGTAATATGCAGTGTGTGAGTGTATCACAGACTCCACAGCAATAAAACTCACAGTAATGTGCAGCGTGTGAGTGTATCACAGACTTCACAGCAATAAAACTCACAGTAATATGCAGCGTATGAGTGTATCACAGACTCCACAGCAATAAAACTCACAGTAATGTGCAGTGTGTGAGTGTATCACAGACTCCACAACAATAAAACTCACGGTAATGTGCAGTGTGTGAGTGTATCACAGACTCCACAGCAATAAAACTCACAGTAATGTGCAAAGTGTGAGTGTATCACAGACTTCACAGCAGTTAAACTCACAGTAATGTGCAGTGTGTGAGTGTATCACAGACTCCACAGCAATAAAACTCACAGTAATGTGCAAAGTGTGAGTGTATCACAGACTTCACAGCAGTTAAACTCACAGTAATGTGCAGCGAGGTAAGGGAAGTGATATAGCTATAGGCTGGTTTGGACTAGACTTCCCATGATGCTCAGTCTTTTCCTAAGCTTGGTGATAGAGCTGACCTTTGGCACTAAAGCTCTTTTGGAATACAATCCCCATGATGCTCAGCCAACCATTTGATTGGCTGAGCATTATAAGGTCTGCATTCCACTTATCATGCTCAGCTAAACATTTCCTTTCATTCTGAAGGGAGCATCCCCTTCAGAATATCCACAATGCTTTACAAGCCTGAAGGTCAATCTCGTAGCATCACGCGACATTGAGTGGGTCCGCCCCTTTTGGAGCTGTGCATTTGCATACACGTTCACACCACTGTCTACGTTCACATTACGATTCACACATCCTTTCCGCCCTCCCATCTTACATGACTGGCACACAGACGCCACACTAAGTGAGACCGCCGGTCTATATATATATATATATATATATATATATATATATATTAAAAAAAAAAAAAAAAAAAAAGTCATTTTGTGTTTACTCCCTTACTTTCCCCAGAAATCAGGCCTAATTTTGGGCACCTAAGACCCGTATCCAGCCACGGATAAGATGAAGTTGATGCACAGACCGAGCGGCAGTGAAGAGACACAAGAGGCTCTACTCAATAAAGTGAGAACTGCAGGGAATTTCAAACCTTAGGCCAAAGTAGCCGAGTGGGAAAGATTCTCCCTTTCGGCTGCACTGGACAATGTGGCGACGTTTGGTTTTAAAGTTTGAAATTCCCATCTCAATATCCTGCAATTTTCTCTTTATTGAGTAGAGCCTCAGAACAGCCAGGTGACTGTCCCAAAAAACAGGACAAGATGGAATATGTCGACAATATCCAGCTAGTTACGAAGCCAGGAAGGCCGAATATAAGTAATAGTAGCTAATGGTGCGGCAGGGATCACGTCAGCCTGCGTGTTACTCGCGGGTTATCTGGACATACCGCCAGAAAAGATCCAGGGGGGGGCGGGGGTTCAGCCCCCCCCCCCCCCCCGTGACCAGCCTAGAGATAATAGCTTGCGTAATGAGAGTAGGGAGGGGAGGAAATTCGATGTTTCTAGGGGGAAGCCTCCCTTTTGTTCCATGCCAAATCACTTTTCTATTGTTACTATTTTACGAGATGAGCTGGAACACATCATCTTTTCCCCCACGATACCGTTTGAGGAGCGATCGCTAGTCCAATCCCCCCGTGGAGTGGATGCTGCATCCGCCACCAGTGGAGTTAAACGAGGGAAAGAAGGAGGAGGAGGAAGGGCAAGGAGGGCGCCAAACTGGTGCCGGGTGGGAGCAACAAGCTGCGGTTTCTATATTTTTTCTGGTTCACTACAGTGTCCTATCTCTCTCCGCGGGGGGGGAGAGATACTGAAAGAAAAAAAAAAAGCACAACGTTCCTCTCTAACCCTTAAACTTCCAGGAAGCCCACGGGTAACACGGGATAATGGCGGCCGTTGCGGCAGCTCAGGCGGTTAATTTTCCAGAACGTAAAAAAACCTTTTTGCATGTGACATTATGTTTTAATTTCTTCTCATACAACTCAGAATCTGTCTCTATTGAGTGGCCAAACTGATGCATAATACACAGGCCGGTCTTCAGGCCTAGGTGAGGAATGCTGTAATGAATCCAACCTGCCAGTGATTTGGCAGTGCCCATCGGGCATGGCATAACAATGCTGCCAAAGAGATCACGAAGGAAAAAAACAGCCTGGTCCTGAGCCTAGTCAAACAGACTCGGACGCCGTTAGAATTCTAAAGGATTTACCCTGTAGCTCATTGATGTAGGTAGGCTGAACAGAATCCCTGCATGAGCACAGGTGGGAAGATCTGTGCTTAAAAAAAAATCTGTGTTTGAAGGTAAATTTGAGGACTAATTCTGACTAGTGACTCATTCTGTACAGTTCGGAGCAGGGGAGAGCTGGCAGGAGTAACTAGGGGAGCAAATGTACCCCCCCCCCCCCCCCACTAGGGCTGCCCCTAGTTTTCCTTCTAAAGGCAGACATCTTCCTCAGATGAGGGTCTGGCTGGGATCAAAAGGTTTGAATAGAAAGCGCTAAGGCCAGGCATGTTCTGTATTTTGGCCTTCCATGCAGGCCCCCCAGGCATGCAGTTGTGTGTACCCCCAGCTTCTAAAAGCTTGGGATGCGTCCCTTGCTGTCTCAACTGGACCAGCCTTTCTCTCCTTTTTACACGATTTTCCTCTGCATTGGTTGATGTGAGGAAGAGAAGGGGCGAAAAAAGGCGAGTAAAATCCATTTGGGCCCAACCACTGCTCTGTCTGTCTGTCTGTCTATCAATCACCGCGCCCTCTCTGAAGGCAGATCTCTCCTGCGTGTCTACTGCTGGCTGAGAACGGCTGATGAATTTGCAACGTGTGCTACTAAATTGTTTTCAAATGTTTCCAGTTGTCTTGTGGCTCTGAGGGGCTTTTTTTTTTTTTTTTATAAACTGCTTCACTTAATACCATGGGCTTAATTCATGAACGAGGGCATCGCAGGGAATTGACAAGGGAACTCCAAACTTGATGTCAAAATAGCAGCTGAATGGGGAGAATTTTTTTCCCCAACACGGCTACTTTGGCCTTCAGTTTGAGATCGCCTTCGCAATTCCCTCCTCAATTATGAATAAAACCCTGGGCTTTTATGTACTATCATTTTTTTTGCAGTTTTTTAAATGGTTAAGTGTTAATTTTAGAGGTTAATAGAGGAACCAGCCCTGCAAAACAACATGTGTACAAAAACCATACAAAAGTGCAAGACCCCAGAGAGAGAGAGAGAGAGAGAGAGGGTTTGGGGTGCTGTGTGTGTGTGTTCCTCCAGTACAATGCCTTCCATATGTCTGTTACAGCACATGCAGAGGGGGGGGGGGGGGGGGGGGGGGGTTCGCCTCCTATTCCCAGGTGAGGATGCCTTAATATGTCTCCCCAGAGCATGGGGATTACACCCTGACCCCTAGGCTTATGACTAAGCCCCATCTGCATCCAGCACATGGAATAACATGGTCTGGAGCCATCCATGCTTACCACTGCACCCCCCCCCCCCCCCCCCACACCCCAAACACGCAAGATGGGGTGAGCATGACCACAGAGTTAAAATGAGCTAATTCCTTTAAACATTAGTGGGCTCTCTATGGATTAACACTGCTTCTCCCTCTTATAACCTAAAATTCCTCCAAACCGTCCGTTTATAGTGGTAATTGGCGTTTCCTAAAGCAGTCCCCCCACTAGGATTGGGTGGGGGGAGGAGGTGGGGGGGGGGGGGGGGGGCATAAGCAGAAAATCAGATGTGGGGTTGTGGGGGGTATATTCTACTTTACTGGTCTCTCTTCAGTGGGGGCCTACTAAGCAAGTAGTGGTGGTGGGGTCATAATATGCTGTATAATTAGTTTATAGGGGTGCATGACCACTGGTGTCCCCCAAATCCAGTCCCTGAGATACCCTTACTGCCCAGGTTCCCAGGGCTCCCCCTTTTAGGCAGCTCCCGTGGGACAATCAGTGGCTCATGGAACTTTCGGTTGGACCTCTATCGTAGGTTCCTTTCTATCGCTTCCAGGTGACCTGGTGCGTAATCTCTGCAATGTCTATTGCGAGGGGGCGTGGGCCGGGGTAACAGAGGGAGATTAAACGATGATACGATACACGTTCCAAAAATAATGACACGTAAGAACTTTGAGTAATAAATCATGTTAACACGCGTGTTCCGTGACCACCCAGCGACACAGCATGAGACGTACAGGTTAGAGCAGGGCTTGGTAACATGCAGCACTCCTGGCTGAAATCAAACTTCTATAATGCTTAGACAGAGTCAAAAATACTAGAATGGCATCATGGGAATTGTAGTTCATCAAGAGCTTGGGGGGGGGGGGGGGGGGGGCTGGCTGAGCATTTTGGGAGTGGCAGGCCAATGTCGGCCTGGTGGTCTATGGCACTGCAGTGTAATATATGCTTTGTTTGTGAAATCCTGAGACAGAGTATGGGATATGTCTCAGCTCGAAATAGATATCACAATAACTTGTATTCATGTTTCTGACACCCTTTATGGCTGAAATGTCATTATCTCTTCCCTTTGTATCCTTTACGATATAGTTAGGTTACATTTCAAAGTAAAATATCTGAAAAATACTTTTTTTTTGCAAAATTGTACCAAGGTGACAGGTTTTCTTTAAGACTTGGGGAAAAAAAATAATAATAATTTGCATTTCTAACCTGGATTGGGGCAAAACCAATCCCCCCCCCCCCAAAATACACCCTCAGTCTCAATTTGAAATGACAGTAAAGTGGGTATATTTTTTGGAGCGTCTCTGTGCTGGTCTCAGCCTGTGAGATATGTGTCGTCTGCTAGCGTGTAAGGATTTCGCTACACAAGAAAGGTATTTACCACCCTCGTGGTACCGCCCTGCGATGCTGAGCTACGACTGCATCCAAATTGCGTTGGGAGAATTTAGTCCCCTCCCTTCCCCTCTCTCCCCCCCCGGGGGACTCCCAAAATTCCCAGCAAACACTGTGAGTTTTCATAAAATCACTCCATAAAGGGAGGATTGTGCAGACTGGGATCCAGGTCTCCTGCTGGTGCGTGCAGAGCACAAAAATTAACTCTTCCAAACCGGGAAGGATAACGGAGCAAATCGGGGGCAAAGTTCTAAAAAAAAAAAAAAATAAAATAGAGCAGTCACCATAGAAACGAATGGAATTCTCCTGCTGATTGGTCCTTTTCTAGAACCCTGCAACTTGGCCGAAATTTCTCAAAATCTAAAAAAAACCTTCCTATATTCATCACCTGGGGCACGGTATGCAAATGAACTACTTTTCAGTGGGGAATGTGTGATTTGCATATTAGGCCACAAGGTGATGTCATAAACAGGAGAACCCACAGACACGTTTAAAAACCCATTTTTCTCCTAATTTAGGCATTTGCTTGCAACTCTGCTAATACAATGTATAGATCATTTTCAATATTTTTTTTATTCTCTATATTCACAGTAAAACAATGTTTAGGTTGATACCCTTTAGCTATAGAGTATACAAGTTATCAGTAATGGACAGGGAGTTATATTGGGGAGTGTGGTTTCTGAACCCCATTGATAATGGTTTTGATGGCTCCTATAGATTCCGAAAAGCACCGTATGCAAATGAACTCAAGAATAATATATCCGCAAGTGGGGTTCACATGGTGATGTCATAAATGAGAGACAGAGCTAATATCTCTTAACGGAGGAACCCGCTTGCAGTGTGTCAGATAGAGTTGCTCATCAAGGACAGTTGTGGGGCAAAAGAGGACTGTGCATCCAAATCGGAAAGGGTGAAAGCATTACATGCCAACTCAATGGAGGGTACGCCAATGGTGCAATTCTTATCAGAGTTCTAAAACGTTCCGCCGTCACCATGGAGACAAGTGGAAGGTTCCTGCTGATGACATCACTTTTAGAACTTTACCCCAGAAATCACCATGGAGACCAGTGGAAGGTTCCTGCTGATGACCTCACTTTTAGAACTTTACCCCAGAAATCCCCATGGAGACCAGTGGAAGGTTCCTGCTGATGACCTCACTTTTAGAACTTTACCCCAGAAATCACCATGGAGACCAGTGGAACGTTCCCGCCGATTAGACCACTTTTCGAACTTCTCCCTGTTGTGACGACAGAGACCCTTTTACAGGGAATTCAGGGACTATCCCGACTGGCACTGGAAATGTTAAATCAGGGAGCCCAGGTGAAAACAGAACAACATTTAAAAAAAAAAAAAAAAAGCTCTCCTACGTGAGAGAAGGGGGGAGCTCCCAAAGCTTCCCTCTGGTGCGGAATCAGCGTAGCCAACTGGCACCACTCTCAACCACAAGTGACCAGTAAAATAAACATCCCAAGGCCTCACTGACAGGCAGGCTCCAGGAGGGGGCTACAAGGAAGGGGGGGAAAAAGCCCACGGGCTGTGTATTAACCTGCCTGCCTTGAACAAACACTCCTCCCTTCCCTGGGCAGCGTCACCCAGCCGTTAGGCCTCAATAGGGCCAGTGTTTGGCGTTAAGGCATACACCCCTCCGTGGGGACTGTGGGTTGTTTACCCTGCTTCCATACCTGTGCAGACACAGTTAAGGCCCATTTCTGGCGGGCGGGCCTCCTCTTCTAGTAGCCATAGCTTGATCAGATCAATGTGTCGCTCTGTTTTTGCTTCAGGCCGATGCCCAATAGATCAAGCACAAGAGTTCCATATCGGTGGTAATGTCCCATTATTGGGAGTTCTGAAACCTCTCCTTTACAAGAAAGCCGACGAGCCATACCTGCTGGTTTTTCCACTTCCAGAACTCTGGCCCCGGATCGTTTATTTAAAAAAACAAACAAAAAAAAAACTCTATTGCTTGTTTGCTTTTTTTATACTAAAATCTGCAAATTACAACAAAAACGGATTATACTCCAAAGAACGTGATAACCTTTTTTTTTAAAAATAATTTAAAAAAATCTGGGGATATCGATCAATTTAAAAAAATATTTGGGTCTCGAACAGGAGGGCGTGGAATTCCTAGCTTGCGTTTGGCGTAGCCGGCACAATCTCGGCTCAGTCACTGGGCCTTTCCAATTGCATTCTAATAACCTTGCTACAGCAAAAATAAACAAGAGTGGAAACTGGCGCTGGAAAAGGGCGTCCGTCAAGCATTAAAAGCACATTGAGCACGGAAAAAGGCGAGAAAGTTATAAATCATCATTTACAGCGGTAAACAAGAAATAGGGGAAAGGCTTGGGCTTGAACTTGATGGACGCAAGTCTTTTTTTCAACTTAACTACTATGTAACTGTATGTACAAATCCGAATAACGCAACTCTTTTAACCCACTGGCATCCAACTGGCAAGGAGGCTTTGACGTAAAAAAAAAATACGTTTTTGATTGGTTTATCCTGACCGATAAGGTATATAGATTAGCAATGTTCAGCCTTCCTATCCTATAGGTCACAGTAGTATCCAGAACGTCGTACAGCATTTAACGCCCTCTCTCCGATGCCCACCTTTAGGTAAAGCGGGTTTAAAGTGGCCCTGTCACCAACACATTGCTTATACTGCGAATGCAGAGAATAAAAAATGATCTATACATTGGGTTAGCCGAATTGCATTCAGATGCAGAGATTCAGATTCTCTTATTCTTGACATATCGGAGTATGAGCACTGTTTAGGTGAGGGGGTCCCTGTGAGAGTATGTTGGTAACAGTTTGGAATTTAGAGTCTCTGGTGGGCTATAGTTATTGCTTTTTGTCTTATTTTACTCTCTGTTTTGGTATTTCATACTTTGGCTGGGATCCACCAGGCATTTTTACAGAATGCCCAGCAGCTGTTCTCAGGTGTTCTATATAATATGTGAGCCTCAGATATTACGTCAATTAGGAGCCAAAATGACCAATTCAAGAGCCAGCCTGACTATTTTTAGGAGCCAGGGAAATGGAGTCATGTGTCAAAAAAATAAATAAAAAAAAAGGCTAGGAGCCAGAGGAAGGACAGTGGGAGCCACAGGAGGGACAGTGGGAGCCACAGGAGGGACAGTAGGAGCCACAGGAGGGACCGTAGGAGCCAAGGCTCCCTGGTATTTGTCAAGCTCTCACTTCTATGTCACGTATTCCACACAAATGGGGTCTGTTTAATGAATCTGTGCTTTTTTGTCATAGGTAGGGGTTAATTCTCGCTGTGAAATTAGTTTCAGGTCCCCCAGGTATAGCAAGGACCCAGGGGAGAAAGGATGAAGTACCTGGTTTATTGGATGCCTTGTCTGTAATGTCAGAATTGGAGGGTAGCCAAGGGAATGATTGGGGGGGGGGGTCGAAGCGAGGGGTGGGAGAGAGTAAGAATCGGCAAACAGTATATTTCCTTGAAATTCCATGTCAAATATGTAACCTAACAAGTCAGGCACTCCAGTTGCAATAAATCAGCTGTAACAGTAGCGCACGTCTCTCTCTCTCGCGGCAGGTAAGTCACGGGAAAGAACAAAACACTCATTCTCTGTGGGGCCTGGCAGAGTGTCAAGAGGCTTTCTACGCTCCCCCGGGGTCCAGGTAGCCTGATCAGAGAGCAGAAGCATCCAAGTGCTCACCTGCAAACAGTAGAGAGGGAAGAGAGGCAGGGTACAGGGAGATGGATGGATAATTGGGGATATTGAAGAACTGTCACTGTTTCACCCTAGGTTTTTACCCTAGTGCAGTATTTACTGCGAGGCATCCTAGGCTGATGCCTAGGGCGTCAAATTTTCTAGGGGCGGCGAAAAAAAGCGCCCCCCCCACGCTGGACCAGAGCCCCTCCACCCACCCCAGCAATATTAGCCCGATCGCAATGCCTCCGGTGCTGCGATCGGGCTTCCCGGGCCGTTTTTTCTTAGGGGGTGGGGAAGTGATGACAGGTCAGGTGACCCGGCGCTCTGATGTCAGACACGCGCTGGGTCACGTGACCTATCTACAATCACCGCGGGGAGCTGAACAGGCAGCATGGTAGGACACCATGCTGCCTGCCACTAGCCATCAGGGTAAGTAGAGGGATGTAATTGGGGTGAAGGAGGGATGTAATTTGGTGATGGGGGCTTGTAATGGGGGTGATGGGGGGAATGTAATTTGGTGATGGGGTGATGGAGGCATGTAATGGGGGTGATGGAGGCATGTAATGGGGAGATGGGGGGCATGTAATTTGGTGATGGGGTGATGGAGGCATGTAATGTGGGTGATGGGGGGCATGTAATGGGGTGATGGAGGCATGTAATGGGGTGGATGAAGGCATGTAATGGGGGTGATGGGGTTATGTAATGGGGGTGATGGAGGCATTTAATGGGGTGATGGAGGCATTTAATGGGGTGATGGGGGCATGTAATTTGGTGATGGGGCATGTAATTTGGTGATGGGGGCATGTAATGGGGTGATGGGGGAATTTAATTGGGGTGATGGGGTCATGTAATGGGGTGATGTGGTTTATGGGGCATGTCGTGCGTGTGCAGCGTGGGTAGGGGGGGTGCATGAATTTTGTCTGCCTAGGGCAGCACAAAACAAGATACACCACTGCCCTTGTGAGCAGATGTTCTGGGATCCCTCCATCAATGATGCACCTGGGCACTTCTCGTCAGTGCATTCCTTATTAGTTAAGACCCAGTTGACATTTGGTGCTTGAATACAGGTGGATCAAACATGGAGCATTAGTTAAACAAGCAGTCTTGGCAGGCCCTCGTCATGGCTGCATCACAGAAGCTGTCAGACAGGCTTTGCAGAAAGCGTTGTACATACCCGGAATAACCTCCCAGCGGAGGTAGTAAAGCCTGACACTGTTATGGAATTCCAGATGTGCATACAACTATCATAACAGAGAAACATATATACAGAGCTTAGATATCAGGCAGGTTTACAGGCAGTAGGAATAGGGTATTTAGTTCTTATCTACAAACACAAGATATTACCAAGAAATATGCCCTCCATCCCGGGCACTCCAGGCCTAAAAATAAGAACAAGGAAACCACACTGTTTAAAGGACAACTGTCATCCAAAAATAAGTTTTATTTAATTGAAAGATTGCATCAAGTGTAGGCATTTTACAAGAAAGAATACAAACAAAGCATCTTGTGGAGGTTTTTATGCTCTATTTTGCTCTGCCAGGGAGCAGCCATGTTTAGAATCTTGGGTCAGATGGAGGAAGATCTGACCCAACATGCCCGCCTCCTGATAGAGCTAAATGGAACAGAAAAGGCTCAATAAGGTGCTTTATTTAAATATATTAGATGAATTCTTTCAATTAAAGTTAATATTTGGCTACAGTTGTACTTCAGTTGATGTTACAAATGATAGAGGAACTGGTACGACTATGGAAGGTTTCGTTTGAACCCTCTAATACCAGAGACCCCATGATTCGAGAATTGAAGGTGGGTTTTGGTGGGCAGAAGGATATTGATACTTTGGAGAGAGTTCAGAGACGGGCTACTAAACTGGTTCATGGGTTGAAGGATAAAACTTACCAGGAAAGGTTAAAGCATCTTAAACATGTATAGCGTGGAGGAAAGACGCAACAGGGGGGATATGATAGAAACATTTACGTACATAAAGGGAATCAGCACAGTAACGGAGGAGAGTATATTTAAAAGATGATAAGCTTTAAATAATAAATTTTTAACATACACGGGTAACAAACGTCCCAGAACAAAGCCGTAATAATGGACAGTCACCCCAAGTTCCCCCCTATTATCAATTTGAGGGGTCCGATAGGTCCTTTGTGTCCCTCTGGCACACAAAGGATTAAACAGGACTTGTGAAAGATGAGTAGATTCCGTCCGATACCATAAACATCCTACAGAGGGCAGTGTTGGGCTCTGTGCTTTCGCACTGGCTTGCTCTAACAAACACACAGGCACCAGATATTCCCATTTCAAATAAACATATCCAGGAATTAGACCAGCGCAAAAAAGACTTCATTTATACGTCCAGCTCGAATGGCTCACTGTGTTGATTAAACGTTACAAAGTGATTTTCGCCAGGAGGGGGTAAGGCAGTACCGACCTTATATTTTTCTGTATGTTGTACACGTGTTCAATATGTTTCACATGCACTTAAAACCATTTCCAGTTCTCCCGTAGTTTAACACTGAAATTAATATCGCCGGGGCTTCTAAATTCAGTAACATTCCAATAAGGAGGGGCTTGGAGAGAGAGGCGGGACTGTTGCTGTGGTTACAGCAGTATCTCTTTTGCACTTCCTATGCAGTCTTTATCAGATAGGAAGTGTTTACTCTATAGAAGTCTCTCTCTATGGCTCACTCTCAGTACACCCGAGTGGTCTGTGATGTGGGGGATGGGACACTTCATCGCGGCTGCTTCCGCGCAGCCGCTTCACCGCTGACTTTGCACCACAAGACAGCTCGTCGCTGGAGATTTCATCGCGGGACATTTCATCGCTAAAGGCAAGTATTTTAGCTATTTTAGTTTATTTTAGTAAGGGTGGTTAGAATGAGGGTTTAGGGAGTTAGAATTAGGGTTTAGGGGGTTCATTTTAGTATTAGGGTTCGGGGGTTAGTATTAGGGTTTAGGGGGTTAGTATTAGGGTTCGGGTGTTAGTATTAGGGTTTAGGGGGTTAGTATTAGGGTTCGGGGGTTAGTATTAGGGTTTAGGGGGTTAGTATTAGGGTTCGGGGGTTAGTATTAGGGTTTAGGGGGTTAGTATTAGGGTTCGGGGGTTAGTATTAGGGTTTAGGGGGTTAGTATTAGGGTTTAGGGGGTTAGTATTAGGGTTTGGGGTTAGTATTAGGGTTTAGAGGGTTAATTTTAGTATTGGGGTTAATTTTAGTATTGGGTTTGGGGGGGCACTTGGGGGGAATCATTTATTAGTGGGGGTTATTTTCTTTTTACTTGTACATTTGTAAGAGCTGACAGTTCAGCGCTGAACTGTCAGCTCTTACATAGCCGTGTCCGCGATGAAACGGCCGCGTTATACTTCACTGCTGACAGTTCAGCGTTCTAACGCAGCGATGAAGATGCGGCGAAGAAGTGTCCTAGACCCTGTGATGTGATGCTAACAAAAGAGAATGTGTTAACACCTTACAAGTGCTCACATAGATAAATACTTATATTTCAACTGTTCATCTTTCATTCAGACTTCCGGAGGATCCACACCGGAGAACCTGTCACCTCTTCCGAAAATACAACCAACCCCCTTGGCTATTAGTCGCCAAGGCTCAGGAAGGAGAAGAGGAAGATGAACAATGAAAGTATCACAATGTTTAATAAAATGCCATATTGTGCAAATGGTGAGAATGCTTGCACCATCTTATGGGTGATGATGCGTTTCGCCCAATCCACGGGCTTCTTTTATTTATGACATCAGCAGGCGGCCTCACATTCAGTACTTTGGGGGCCCCGCTAGCGGCAGATAAACCAATGATTATTCTCCAGTTCTGTACATTTGCGTGTGAAAAATGTTCAGTACCAATTACACTCAACGCCATCTCCAAAAACCTCAAAGGGACACTACCACTTACATAAGATGTAACTAGATAACCTGGTTATCTAAAACAAACACGTATATAAATCATACACCACTGTTTATATATATATATATATATATATATATATATATATATATATATATATATATATATATATATATATATATATTAGATTAATTGCATATAAAAGGAAAAATAAAATTAGGTGTTTATCTCCTCGTTCCATTTTGTGAATATTTCCCATGATGCAACCTTGTACAAAATCTTCCAGCCAGTCTAACTTTACAACTGTGGCCAAAGCCTGCATGATGATGTCATAAGATACTCCCCTGCTCTCTTCCTGGCTACTGTGTGTCATAGTGGGCAGGACTAGGTAGCTGTGTACAACCTATCTGTCTTCCAACACAAAGAGAGGAGATTAACCTGATCAAACAGGATCATAACTCCGCCGACATTGGGATGTAATAGTTACATTACCCTCCCATTCAATGCAAGTCTATGGTCAGAATTCTGACTTATAGACTGCATTCTGTGTCCCCAGCCCCAAAGTGAGATACTAGTGCTGTAACGTCACTAGGGGGTGGCACAGAAAAACACGATATTTCACAAAAATGGTGGTGCCCAGTTACATATTTTATTAAATGTAGTCACATAACAAAAACAAAAGACATCTGAAATCAGCAATACAAAATAAAAAAAATAAAACCTTGTCGTTTTTTGGTGGGAGTGTCCCATTAAGCGTAACTTAACCTTCTGACTTGCAAAGGATTATTTGCATTATGCATCCTCTACATACATTGTCCAACTGGTTGTGGAATTCCAACGACGGGTCAGCCGATCCGGGACAGAAATAATCCCCAAATGTTTACAAAGGAACAGTCATGTCAAATGTGTATTAGAATGAGATCTGTGAGATGCTCATTTAAAATTACTTTTATTTTTAAAATGTAAATTACTTTTAAATTAATGAATTAACTAACTTAAAAATGACTCTCTCGGAACACACTTTGGGGTTTATGTCTAAAAGTAGGGCATCAAGAAATACTGGTGCTACGGCTGTGTGCGCCAACGTATAACGCAAATGACTAACAAAACTTGGATTCCGAACTATAAGTCGCCGGTACTGCACTTCTGGGGTGGTTTAATGTGTTAGCACCCCCACGTGTGAAAAAAAAATCAGGGGATAAAAAGGGGCCCACAAAAAGTGGTGGAGAGGCGCTAATACTTGCACAGGAGTGGCTAGATTTATTTTTTTTTAAATTTAAAAAAGAAACGCAATCAGTCTTTTTGGTTATCTCCGTAACGTTTTTATACACGAGTCCATTTGTCAACACTCTCTTTCTGCCCCGCTCAGTCTATCTGAGGATACCAAGTGGGCATTAGACACGGGAAGAGTTTGCTGTATCCATACTGCCTTGTAGCATACATTGTACCCTGCTCACAGCGTTTAAAAAATATAAAATCCAATATAGTGTAGTCATAAATTGGTTAAGTCTGTATACACCAAGATTTTTCTTTCTTTTTTTTTTTTTTACTGCCAAATAATATATTAGCTTTAAGTGCTTGTTGCTCCCTCTGTAGCTAACTAAATCTGCAGACTGCTCTGTCTAAAAAGTCTTGCGGGGGTCCCCGCTGATTTAAAGGAGCGAAAAGCTTGTAAGACCCTGGAAAGTAGACTATCCGGAGTCTGTACTGACTTGGGAGGGAAGGACGGGGAAGAGGTGTCGGGGTAGCGAAAGGAAAGGCTGACAAACGAGAGAGAACTCTCCCCCCTCCACCCTCCGAAAACAAAATAAAAAAAATATATATACATTAAACAATTACTATTTATTGGACTTGGGGTAACTCCCAAAGCACTCTTAAAGACCAACTGCTACTGCTTAAATGGGGAAACGAGTATAAACACGGTATTTTCAGTGATCTACATGAGGGCCGCTGCGAGTGATAGTACGTATAAAGTGAGTCATAGTATGTAGAAAGCGTAGAAAGTACAATACAGTGCCAATAATTTACATAGCGCTTGGTACAGAGCATTGAGGGGGATACTAAGTTGGATGAACAAGAACAGACTTATGCAGGAGGTAGAGAGGCCCTCGCTGTAGTCCACTAGTCAAATTTTCAACTGGGCAGGAAACGAGTGGGGTGTGGCCTCGGAAGCCGTGAGAAGCACGCGCAGACAGGGGGCAGCCAATGGCGGTTGTTTTGTCGTTCTACACAATGACTCCGTGCGTATGCTGTGCAGCAGTTTCACCCTGTACATGCCCAGTAAATTTGGCCCTCCAGAAAAGCGGGACACCGGTGGGCGAATCCGTGACCCTAAATATAGGGCGTAGCTATTATACTGCATTTGTGGCGCACCAAAGATCTAGCTGGACCATGAGGCAAGTCCCTGCAAGGTAACACCATGGTTTGTAACTTTATCTGGAGTTTGAGTTCCAGCTGTGATAAACGTTATCTTCAACCTATACGTGTCCCGCAAAAAAACTGACTAGCCTGGCAAAACTAGCTGTACAACTGGTGGGAACCGGGCTCCACTGCAATATACACTATATGGACTAAAGTATTTGGACACCGGACCATTACACCAACAGGACGTTTTATGACATCACATTATAAATACATAGACATTAATATTAATAGGGTCCTCCCTTTGCAGTTATAACAGCTTCCACTCTTCTGGGAAGGTTTTCCACAAGATTTTGGAGTGTTTCTGTGGGGTTTTGTTGGCCATTCATCCAGTAGACCGTTTGTGAGGCCAGGCACTGATGTTGTATGAGAAGTCCTGGCTCCCAATCTCCATTCCAGTTCATCCCAAAGGTGTTCGATGGGGTTTGAGGTCTGGGCTCTGTGTGGGCCAGTCATGTTCTTCCACATCAAACTGATCCAACCATGTCTTTATGGACCTTGCTTTGTGCACTGAAATAGAAAAGGGCCTTCCCCAAACTGGTCCCACAAAGTTAGAAGCATAGCATTTCCCAAAACGTCTTATATGATTTATATTCACAGGAAGTTAGGTACCTAGGCCAAACCCCGGAACTTTACAGTTGGCACAATGCAGTCAGGCAGGTACTGTTCTCCTGGCATCTGCCATGACTCAACCATCACTCATGGAGGATGCCCATTACCCATCAGACTGCCAAACAGTTAACCGTGATTTGTCATTCCAGAGTACAGTGGTGGCATGCTTTACACCACTCGATCCGACGCTTGGCATTGTACTTGGTGTTGTGAGGCTTGCATGCAGCTGCTCCAGATTCCAGTGGCAGCGTGCTTTACACCACTCGATCCGACGCTTGGCATTGTACTTGGTGATGTGAGGCTTGCATGCAGCTGCTCCAGAGTCCAGTGGCAGCATGCTTTACACCACTCGATCCGATGCTTGGCATTGTACTTGGTGATGTGAGGCTTGCATGCAGCTGCTCCAGAGTCCAGTGGTGGCATGCATTACACCACTCGATCCGACGCTTGGCATTGTACTTGGTGATGTGAGGCTTGCATGCAGCTGCTCCAGAGTCCAGTGGTGGCATTCTTTATACCACTCGATCCAACGCTTGGCATTGTACTTGTTGATGTGAGGCTTGCATGCAGCTGCTCCAGAGTCCAGGTGTGGCATGCTTTACACCACTCGATCCGACGCTTGGCATTGTACTTGGTGATGTGAGGCTTGCATGCAGCTGCTCCAGATTCCAGTGACAGCGTGCTTTACACCACTCGATCCGACGCTTGGCATTGTACTTGGTGATGTGAGGCTTGCATGCAGTTGCTCCAGAGTCCAGTGGCAGCATGCTTTACACCACTCGATCCGATGCTTGGCATTGTACTTGGTGATGTGAGGCTTGCATGCAGCTGCTCCAGAGTCCAGTGTCGGCATGCTTTACACCACTCGATCTGACGCTTGGCATTGTACTTGGTGATGTGAGGCTTGCATGCAGCTGCTCCAGAGTCCAGTGGTGGCATTCTTTATACCACTCGATCCAACGCTTGGCATTGTACTTGTTGATGTGAGGCTTGCATGCAGCTGCTCCAGAGTCCAGGTGTGGCATGCTTTACACCACTCGATCCGACGCTTGGCATTGTACTTGGTGATGTGAGGCTTGCATGCAGCTGCTCCAGATTCCAGTGGCAGCGTGCTTTACACCACTCGATCCGACGCTTGGCATTGTACGTGGTGATGTGAGGCTTGCATGCAGCTGCTCCAGAGTCCAGAGGCAGCATGCTTTACACCACTCGATCAGATGCTTGGCATTGTACTTGGTGATGTGAGGCTTGCATGCAGCTGCTCCAGAGTCCAGTGTTGGCATGCTTTACACCACTCGATCCGACGCTTGGCATTGTACTTGGTGATGTGAGGCTTGCATGCAGCTGCTCCAGAGTCCAGTGGTGGCATTCTTTATACCACTCGATCCAACGCTTGGCATTGTACTTGTTGATGTGAGGCTTGCATGCAGCTGCTTCAGAGTCCAGTGGTGGCATGCTTTACACCACTTGTTCCGATGCTTGGCATTGTACTTGGTGATGTGAGGCTTGCATGCAGCTGCTCCAGAGTACAGTGGTGGCATGCTTTACACCACTCGATCCGATGCTTGGCATTGTACTTGGTGGTGTGAGGCTTGCATGCAGCTGCTCCAGAGTCCAGTGGAGGGGTGCTTTACACCACTCGATCCAATGCTTTACATTGTACTTGGTGATGTGAGGCTTGCATGCAGCTGCTCCAGAGTCCAGTGGCAGCGTGCTTTACACCACTCGATCTGACAGTTGGAATTGTACTTGGTGATGTGAGGCTTGCATGCAGCTGCTCCAGAGTCCAGTGGTGGCGTGCTTTACACCACTCGATCCAATGCTTGGCATTGTACTTAGTGATGTGAGGCTTGCATGCAGCTGCTCCAGAGTCCAGTGGCGGCGTGCTTTACACCACTCGATCCGACGCTTGACATTGTACTTGTTGATGTGAGGCTTGCATGCAGCTGCTCCAGAGTCCAGTGGTGGCGTGCTTTACACCACTCGATCCAATGCTTGGCATTGTACTTAGTGATGTGAGGCTTGCATGCAGCTGCTCCAGAGTCCAGTGGCGGCGTGCTTTACACCACTCGATCCGACGCTTGACATTGTACTTGTTGATGTGAGGCTTGCATGCAGCTGCTCCAGAGTCCAGTGGTGGCGTGCTTTACACCACTCGATCCAATGCTTGGCATTGTACTTAGTGATGTGAGGCTTGCATGCAGCTGCTCCAGAGTCCAGTGACAGCGTGCTTTACACCACTCGAGCCGACGCTTGACATTGTACTTGTTGATGTGAGGCTTGCATGCAGCTGCTCGGCCATAGAAACCCATTCCATGAAGCTCCCGCCGTACAGTTTTTGTGCTGACATTAATGTCACTGGATGAATTCCCCGAGATCTTCAGAACGGCCCATTTTTTTCTCAAATGTTTGTAATGCAGACTGCATGACGAGGGGCTTGATTTTATACACCTGTGCCAATGGGTCTGATTAAAACACCTGAATTCAGTCATTAAGAGATGTGTCCCATTACTTCTGTCCCTATAGCGCATGTATGCACACATTGCAAGTAGAGTTATCATTTAGAATACTTACTTGTTTGATAGACATTAGGGCTTGACAAATGTATATATGCTTAAGAAGCCAAACAGACTGACTCAGAAACCAGCATGGCGAATTTTTGTGATCCAGGGAAATGGTTGCTCCATAGAGTTCGATGTATAAGAAACAACACAAAAAAGTTAGGAGCCAGCAGTATGGATTTTTGGAACCTTGGCTCCTGGGATTTGTTAAGCCTTGTTTTATACTGTATTCTTTTTCTCCAATGGGTTAAAAGTATGAGCTGCGTCTGTAGAGCTCAAGGGCTTTGACTCAATGCTGCAGTATCCGGGGGGCAGAAAGCCTAGACTTGGTGGATAATGTGCTTCTAATAATCTGTTTCTATGAGATGTGCTGGAATTTATCCACTAATGTGACAAACAAAAATAAAAAGAATATTGTGTAGACAAATATTAATTTTCCCTTGAGCACTGGACCCCAGGGCCATTTTTACAGGCTTTAATATAGATAAATTCCCATAACTCTCCTTATTCTTTCAAGGCTACCTTTGGGTCGGTTTCACGACAGTTTTGGAAAAGGCTGAGCAACATTCAAATTTTCCATATTCTAAAATGTTGCAAAAGTGAATTCAGCTTGGAGAACCGATATTGTCCCGCAAATACTACTTGTACCACTGTAAGAGACTGTGCAAACTCGTGAAAAGCATGCTCTCTCACAAAGGATTATGGGAGTGTTTTGCACAAGGCTCACTGTGTACCATGAAAAACGTCATCCGCAACATGATGCTGGTTGGGAACATCCCAGCTCCATGAAGACTCCACAAAACACATGAGGAAGAAGGAAGACTTGAAAAAGCCTCACCAAAGAGGAGAAACGCGTTGTGTGCTATAGGAAACAATGGATGTGCAACACTGGACTCTTTTTCAAGGATTTTTACCATTTTTACTTCTTTTAATGAAATTTTTTTAATATCCTTGCCTTCCTTCTTCCTCATGTGTTTTGTGGAGTCTTCATAGATGAAGTAACGGAACATCATTAACCCTTTCCCTGGGCTCCCTTATGCTGATATCCCTGAGCAAGTAGTTGCTCAGACGAATGTGAGTGGCCACTTGGCACCATTCATTCACTTTATTTCACTTTTTCTTTGATATATTACACTATTGTGTGTTTTATTCTTTTATTTTTCATATTCCCTTTGTACAACACTGCAAGATACATACTTGTTCTAAGGGTAAATATTAGTGTGTGTAGTGTTGGTATAAGCGCACTGGTCACGTTTTTCTTTGTATGAAACTCTATCTATCTCTACCTATCACTCTATGGTACCGGTTCCTCCGTAGCTTGTTCAAGCTGCCTCTGTTTTCTGACATTCTGATTCGTTAAGATCAGAAGTTTTTAATAACTTTAAAAAAATATTGTTTTGTATTTTTTAAACTAAAGAAGTATTGAATTGACCCCAGCACTTATCTAAGTTACCCCAGAGGGTACGCTAATCCACCACCCCAAGATGCTCAGTTTCCCACTCCAGCCATTGCTTGGCCCCCCCCCGCCTGCCAACCCCCTGTAAAGTGAGCTCATGCCAATATCTCTGGCGAGCTGCGTTACCCCAACAGGAGGTGGGAGGGAGCAGGGCCTGCGTCATCCAAGCTACTGCAAACCCCGGTATTTGGACGGAAATGTCAAAACACAATTGGGGGGGCGGCCAATTAGGTGGGGTAGACTCCAACACGCGGTCCCTTCAGTCAGAAGCAATTAACGGAGAAATAGGTAACAGCAGCCCCTAGTAGTCACAGATGTTTTCAATAATTCAATTTTCTTTATTGATAATAATTAAAAACATTTCTTCTCGGTTTGAAATTTAGTAGATATTTATTCAAGAGAAAAAAAACTTTTTTTTTTTTCTTTTTTCCCCCCGGTTGGCCTGTGGCTATTTTCTACGCTTGGGTGACTTTCTCCATTATGACTAACACCCCCTGACTGCTGGTATTGAATGTGGTGGAGAGCCAGGGGGAGGAGGGGGGGAACAGTACACGGACATGTCAGAATAATACTGCACTCCTACAGATGTGGTGCTAATGGAGGGATCTGAAACAAGGTGCTTACATGGAAACAATAAAACTTCAATTGCAGAGCTTGTCTGTCAAACAAATATAGACTGTGTCGGCAGCTGAGCCCGTCTAGTCTGCCCAGGGTCCTACCTGCTGTACAATCCTGATACAGGGTCAGCAGACACCCCGGTTCTACCGGGACAGTGCCGGTTTGGGATTCTTTGTCCTAGTGTCCCCAAAAAAACTTTCCTGGAATGCAAAAATGGCATTTAAAAAAAAAAAAAATCAATCAATTGCTCATAATAAGAGTAGTTTAATTTCGAGTCATGAAACGCGTAGGGTGGAAGTACCTGGCTTCCATACAGACTTCAACTTGCATTCAACCGGCAGCCAGAACGTGGCTGCAGTCTGCCCTTATATCTATCCCATGCATGCTTTAACTCCTTCACTGTATCAACCTCTACTGGAAGACTATTCCATGCATCCACTACCCTCTCAGTAAAGTAATACTTTCATTAGTCCCTGGCCTTATCTTATATCTAGGATAGCCTTATACCTATCCCATGCATGCTTAAACTCCTTCACTGTATTAACCTCTACTGGAAGACTATTCCATGCATCCACTACCCTCTCAGTAAAGTAATACTTTCATTAGTCCCTGGCCTTATCTTATATCTAGGATAGCCTAATACCTATCCCACGCATGCTTAAACTCCTTCACTGTATTAACCTCTACCACTTCTACTGGAAGACTATTCCATACATCCACTACCCTCTCAGTAACGTAATACTTTCATTAGTCCCTGGCCGTATCTTATATCTAGGATAGCCTTATACCTATCCCACGCATGCTTAAACTCCTTCACTGTATTAACCTCTACCACTTATACTGGAAGACTATTCCATACATCCACTACCCTCTCAGTAATGTAATACTTTCATTAGTCCCTGACCTTATCTTATATCTAGGATAGCCTTATACCTATCCCATGCATGCTTCAACTCCTTCACTGTATTAACCTCTACCACTTATACTGGAAGACTATTCCATACATCCACTACCCTTTCAGTAATGTAATACTTTCATTAATCCCTGGCCTTATCTTATATCTAGGATAACCTTATACCTATCCCATGCATGCTTAAACTCCTTCACTGTATTAACCTCTACCACTTATACTGGAAGACTATTCCATACATCCACTACCCTCTCAGTAATGTAATACTTTCATTAGTCCCTGACCTTATCTTATATCTAGGATAGCCTTATACCTATCCAATGCATGCTTCAACTCCTTCACTATATTAACCTCTACCACTTCTACTGGAAGACTATTCCATACATCCACTACCCTTTCAGTAATGTAATACTTTCATTAATCCCTGGCCTTATCTTATATCTAGGATAACCTTATACCTATCCCATGCATGCTTAAACTCCTTCACTGTATTAACCTCTACCACATCTACTGGAAGACTATTCCATGAATCCACTACCCTCTCAGTAAAGTAATACTTTCATTAGTCCCTGGCCTTATCTTATATCTAGGATAGCCTTATACCTATCCCACGCATGCTTAAACTCCTTCACTGTATTAACCTCTACCACTTCTACTGGAAGACTATTCCATACATCCACTACCCTCTCAGTAACGTAATACTTTCATTAGTCCCTGGCCGTATCTTATATCTAGGATAGCCTTATACCTATCCCACGCATGCTTAAACTCCTTCACTGTATTAACCTCTACCACTTATACTGGAAGACTATTCCATACATCCACTACCCTCTCAGTAATGTAATACTTTCATTAGTCCCTGACCTTATCTTATATCTAGGATAGCCTTATACCTATCCCATGCATGCTTCAACTCCTTCACTGTATTAACCTCTACCACTTATACTGGAAGACTATTCCATACATCCACTACCCTTTCAGTAATGTAATACTTTCATTAATCCATGGCCTTATCTTATATCTAGGATAACCTTATACCTATCCCATGCATGCTTAAACTCCTTCACTGTATTAACCTCTACCACTTATACTGGAAGACTATTCCATACATCCACTACCCTCTCAGTAATGTAATACTTTCATTAGTCCCTGACCTTATCTTATATCTAGGATAGCCTTATACCTATCCCACGCATGCTTAAACTCCTTCACTGTATTAACCTCTACCACTTATACTGGAAGACTATTCCATACATCCACTACCCTCTCAGTAATGTAATACTTTCATTAGTCCCTGACCATATCTTATATCTAGGATAGCCTTATACCTATCCCATGCATGCTTCAACTCCTTCACTGTATTAACCTCTACCACTTATACTGGAAGACTATTCCATACATCCACTACCCTTTCAGTAATGTAATACTTTCATTAATCCATGGCCTTATCTTATATCTAGGATAACCTTATACCTATCCCATGCATGCTTAAACTCCTTCACTGTATTAACCTCTACCACTTATACTGGAAGACTATTCCATACATCCACTACCCTCTCAGTAATGTAATACTTTCATTAGTCCCTGACCTTATCTTATATCTAGGATAGCCTTATACCTATCCCATGCATGCTTCAACTCCTTCACTATATTAACCTCTACCACTTCTACTGGAAGACTATTCCATACATCCACTACCCTTTCAGTAATGTAATACTTTCATTAATCCCTGGCCTTATCTTATATCTAGGATAACCTTATACCTATCCCATGCATGCTTAAACTCCTTCACTGTATTAACCTCTACCACATCTACTGGAAGACTATTCCATGAATCCACTACCCTCTCAGTAAAGTAATACTTTCATTAGTCCCTGGCCTTATCTTATATCTAGGATAGCCTTATACCTATCCCATGCATGCTTAAACTCCTTCACTGTATTAACCTCTACCACTTCTACTGGAAGACCAGTCCATGCATCCACTACCCTCTCATTAAAGTAATACAGAGCTTCTCTGCCCTTCTCATCTAATACAATGGGGGTGATTTGCAGGAAAAGAATTGCAAAAAAATAAAAAAAAAGTGCATTTACTTTGCTATTATGTACAGTGGTGATTGCACTTTTTTTTTTTTAAATAAATGGGTTGCGCTGGCAATAATTATGCCCAGAAGTTTTGGGACTGGCGCAATCTCCCAGTGGCGCCGCTATGAGGTGCGGTTTCTTCGTATGGAACTTTTATACCTTTTTCCCCCCAATGTCCCTTTCTCCTGCTCTGGACTCTGGTCCTCAGGATAAACTTAAAAAACGAGAGTAAACTCAATGTGTTCTTTCTAAATAAAATAAATGGTTTAAATGTACTCTCCTCCATTACCATGTTTGTTACCTTGTCATTAATTCGTTGCACATCATACAGAAGCATCTGAGAAACAATATACATTCTTACAGTGTTTCAATTCACCTACACATTCAGAAATACACTGTGTACAAACTCGGATATATGTCCTGTTAATTCCGTCTGTCCAGACTCCTTTTCCTTTATGCTCAGTCTCTTGGATTGGCGTCCGATCGGACGTAGCATCAACTCTACACAGAGATTTACAGAAAATATTGAATCTTAGAAGGGTCGCCCTCAGAAATTTTGGGGCCCCTTACAAAACAAATGGGCTACCCCTCCCCATAAATACGCCCCCTCCCCACTCCAGACGCTTACTCCCTGGTGGTCTTGGGTATTGCTAATTTGTAGGAAGCGCGTTGCTATATGAAGACCCCCTAAACAAAAAAAAAGGCCTAAATATAAAGTTTTTTTTTCATATTTAAGAATGTCTGCGGACCCCTGGGCACCTTACAGGGGTACTGGCTGTACCCCTGATGGCGGTCCTGATTCAGAATTATTTTTTTTTGTAAATAAATGAAATGGATCGAACAATATTAACCAAATAAAACAATTCCTTTTTTTTGTGACATTTCTAGGCTTCTACAGATTTGTTCCATGAGCCCTTGTTGCCTGTAAAAAGATTGCCGAAACTGACCTGGTATTTAAGTTCTCATCTTTTTTTTTAGTTTTTAATGCTTTTCCATAAAAGTTACAAATAACCCTATGTCACAAGACCCCCCTTCTAATTAAAGGGCTGTAAAAGAATTAGTTCTGGCGAATGCTCGGCATATCTTTCTCGCAGTATGAAGAAGCCTGCTTTGTCCTAAATGTCCTGGGGGTGCCAGGCACTGAGCACCACATGGAGGACCTCTGGGCTGCTAAGCACATCCCCTACGTACCGTTTTCACACTTTCACACTGGACAACTACTGTCTCCTTCTCATTTTTTTTTTTTTTTTTCTTTTCTTTTAAATTGAAATCAATCAAATGTTTATCCGCAGAGACAAATATCCAGTGGGATCAAAAACAGAGAAATCGCTTACTGATCTCACTGTCCCGACAACAAGATGAATTAAAGGGACATTTTCGCAAACTAATATCTATAGGCGGTGGGTGTGTACATTCACAGTCCAACACTCACATTTAAAATAAGAAAGAAAAAAATCAATACATTTGATATTGTTCAACGCTGTAGATTGTAAGCTCTGCGAGGGGGGCTCTCTGCCCCACGTATCATTTTGATCTTGTTCGTCTAACTTAGTACTTGAGTACCGATCCATGAGTTAGAGAGCTCTGCTCGCAACATTTCAACAGGATGAAAGCCACAAAGGGCCCAGAGACGTTACAAAGTGAACAACAAATATTTGTTTCCACACTTTGTATAAAAAAAAAGGTTTAAGAGTTCGTTCCTTAAGCAGCTTTTTTTTTTTTTTTCGTGGGTAAAGGTAATAGCCTCTCTCTCCTGAACCTCTGACGTCTGTGCATTATGGGAGTTGCTGGGGAGTGACCTGTTGGCTACACTAATGGTTTGGGGAAATCGAGTGGCAGAAGGTCTACTAAAAAAAAACGGTGATGTAATCAATATGCGACATATGTTCCATTGACCAATACTAAATATATTTATTTTTCAAGGGCTGTAAAGAAACCTGCTGATCGGAGACTTGTTATCAAGTACTGGTTAGTGTACAATTAGACGGGCTGCGGACAGTGCTTCTGGTTTGATTTGTGAAGGGGTTTTACTCCAGACATAGGATAGGGCAGTAAAACACGGCCGGGATTTTGTCCTGATCACTAGGTAGGCTGCAGGCCCTTTTAATTTGACCCATACAGCTGCGTGGACTGTAACAAATTACATGTGCCTTCCCCAGCATGGGCCGACCTCACTAAACTATTACTAAGCCTTGTTAATGACAGATACAGAGGCAGTGACCTGGTATACGAACTGGTCCATCTAGTCTACCCGTTCCAAAAGCTTGGATTTATCTCATCTTCAGAATAGACCGCATTTACTGGCCTTTGGGACAGAAAATCTAATGATGCTGTGTGGAGCCTTCCCAGATCTTGCCACGGACACGTTACCTACCCCTAGTGCATAGTTGCCGACATCGACCATGTTTCCAGGGACACATATTTGTTCCACATGCTGCAGAAAGAGCATGCAAAGTGCAGCCTGGTAGCACGTAGGAGGGATATACGCACAGACACAATCCAATTAATTAATCAGGGTGGAGATCTCATAGGACCTACCATGATTAATTAATTGGATTGTGACTGTACGTATATCCATCCTACATACTGCCGGGCTTCACTTTGCATGCTCTTTCTGCAACATGTGGAACAAATATGGGTCCCTGTTGGCAGCTATGCTAGTGTTCCGCTCAAAAAATTTTTTGGGGGGGGGTTTGGTTTCGATATTTAAGCAGATCTTTTATATTTTTGTTCCCCATTTGTTTAAAATAGAAGCTGAGCTGAAAGGCATCTCTATCACCAAATCCTGGATGCATACAGCCAACTTTATTATTACAGAAAGCGCCACAGCATAAAGTATTTTATATAGGTCTGCGCTGTCTCGGGTTGATGACATCACCCTGTTGTACACATTTCCAGTTGATTGAGTTCATTGGCAGCAGTTCATTTGCATACCCTGCCACAAGATGATGTGATTATCCTGGAGACATCACAGAAGCCCGTAAATAGAAATGCTCTTAATCTATACATTTGCTTGCAATGCTGCACAACGTATAGATCTCTTTTCTCTACAGAATTAAACACGGTTCCGACACAGTGCCTTCTAATCTCATTTATTCACTACAATGCCCCATTAACCTTGCAAACGTGGCAGAGCTAAAGCGATGATATAGAGAAAAAAACCCCAGCCAGGGGTATGCGAAGTGGAAAGGGTGGGCGGCCAGCCAGGGGATAGATTAACAGTCATCTTGGATGACTACAAGGTGAATTTAAATTAAATTTACAAAGTCAAGTTAGTCTGGCTCGCCAGTGAGATCTTTCTTTGATAAAAAATGCACAGTGTATCATTCAGTCCCGGCGGGAGGTGGATATACCAAGGCTTCTTACTTGGCTCTTTTCCCCACTTATCGCAGTTCTACAGGAGCAAACGGCATGTCCAGTTCAGGTGTGACAACGCCGACTCACCCCCCCCTTCCCCTACGTGTATCCAGTCCTCTACTCCTCCAGCTGCTAATGTGTGTGCTCCCCCCAATATTTCCCCTGACACCAGTGGCACTAACCCCCTAGGAGCCATTTTTTTTAACAATGGTACCTGGTTGGCGCTTCAAACGATGTCATCGCATATTTGCGCCAACCTCCAGTGATGTCATTGCCGACGCGTTTTTTTTTTTACCCGACACGAGCTGCTGAATTTAAAAGAGGCGGAGGCTCAACCCGATTTTTTTTCTACCTCTTAATGACGCAGGAAATTTGGATGGCGAACTGAGTGCGAGCAAGGACTAAGGGTCTTCCATCTTGTGGCGCACACTGATTGTTGCAGCTCTGCGACATGGCAGCAACAGATGGAAAATCGCTTCTATATGGTGGAATTGTTCAAAAGCTATTTGTACAGGCAGAAGTTGACTTCCGGCTGATTAAAAGATCATCTGGAGGGCTTGGAATCACTTTAAACTATAGAGAAAAGCACAAAGGTGGCACTTCTGCCGGACACTTTCTAAAAGAAGGTCACCTCCCCTGGACTCTTAACATAAAGACAATTCTGTAGCCCCCCCATCCCCCAGTGTTAGAGGGTTAAACTTGGAAAACTCTGCAAATACATTTCGGCAAATTTGCGAGGCTCCCAAATTTCATGTGACTGTGCCCCATACTTCCAAGAAGGACCCACGCTAAATTTAGCAGGTAGAGTCAAGATTTCAGAAAAGTCACTACTTTGCCGCTATCATACTTTGGTGCCACATATGGCGAAACTGCACTACGAGAAATGGAATCCACGTTTACTGTATCTTCCTTACCCCCAAAATTCGCCCTCATCCCCCCTATAAAATACCTGGCAGGACTTTTTTTTTTTGTTTTTTTTTTAAATCGGTGTTCCTCATGTTTTGCAAGAAAAGAAATCCCTGTATCCTTAAAAGATCCCCCACCGGCTTGTGCCCAACAGGTAGTGTTTTGGGAGGATCGGTGCAATGGGGCAGTGAAGCAGTTAATGGTCGGTGTAGGTTACTGGATTGTGTGCCAGTTTTTCGAGGGGGGGAATCGTATAATGTGTCAGTTTTTCTTTGCTACTGCTTGGAAAGTCCAACCTATAAATTAAATTAGCACCAGACAAAGACGTCCATTGTGCACGAGGAAGGCTGTAGGATTTGACTTATAATGGTGCTGGAAGGTGATTTATGCACGCAGATGAGAGGTCAGCTCAAAGCACACGACTCGTAAGAAAGAGGGGGGGGACCGCGACTCCCCAAAACTCACTTTAACCATTTCATTCTGAGAAGTCACCTGGAACAGCCTGAGAGAGCGTCCGAGATGTCTTAGTTAGCAGGGGCAGGCCGGGTATCCATTCCCATACACAACTTAAAGAAACATTATGATCTTATTTTACGTCAGCATGAAAATGCCCATTTATTAAATGTTTAATGCATACGTACTGTATCTTTAAGGTTTTTTTTTTAACTCCAGGGGTTTGGTTTTTTTTAGAGGAGACCAGAGGCTGCCATTAGTCTAATCTCATATTTGTATGTTATGGTCGGCGACCATGATTCTGAATTCTAGCTGTGATGTCATTTGCGGAACACTACAAGCAGCCAATCAGATTACAGGTTCCAAAATGGTTCACGCCCTCACTGGCTGGCAGCCAGCCCTTCCATTCCATGCATCACTCGCCTCGTACCAAGAAGCACGCCCATAGTGCAGAGGTCACCTGATTGAGAATGGGAGTGCTGCCTTATACAGGAGTAGGGCTCTTCAGACTGGAGTGTAGTACCACTCCCATGATGCCCAGCCACAAATAATGGTGGGTGTACATCAGACCAACACAGCTGGAGTGTCAGAGCATGTACTCCAGTTTGTTGTGGACTCTGTTTCCCATGATTCTCAGCTAGAGGTTATCTGACTCTGCACCTCTGTCCCGGGCTATGTGTACAGACTGTCTAGTACAGCTGTGCATGAGGGGTTATCTGACTCTGCACCTCTGTCCTGGGCTATGTGTATAGACTGTCTAGTACAGCTGTGCATGAGAGGTTATCTGACTCTGCACCTCTGTCCTGGGCTATGTCTATAGACTGTCTAGTACAGCTGTGCATGAGAGGTTATCTGACTCTGCTCCTCTGTCCCAGGCTATGTGTATAGACTGTCTAGTACAGCCGTGCATGAGAGGTTATCTGACTCTGCACCTCTGTCCCGGGCTATGTGTATAGACTGTCTAGTACAGCTGTGCATGAGAGGTTATCTGACTCTGCACCTCTGTCCCGGGCTATGTGTATAGACTGTCTAGTACAGCTGTGCATGAGAGGTTATCTGACTCTGCACCTCTGTCCCGGGCTATGTGTATAGACTGTCTAGTACAGCTGTGCATGAGAGGTTATCTGACTCTGCACCTCTGTCCTGGGCTATGTGTATAGACTGTCTAGTACAGCTGTGCATGAGAGGTTATCTGACTCTGCACCTCTGTCCTGGGCTATGTGTATAGACTGTCTAGTACAGCTGTGCATGAGAGGTTATCTGACTCTGCACCTCTGTCCTGGGCTATGTGTATAGACTGTCTAGTACAGCTGTGCATGAGAGGTTATCTGGCTCTGCACCTCTGTCCTGGGCTATGTGTATAGACTGTCTAGTACAGCTGTGCATGAGAGGTTATCTGACTCTGCACCTCTGTCCTGGGCTATGTGTATAGACTGTCTAGTACAGCTGTACATGAGAGGTTATCTGACTCTGCACCTCTGTCCTGGGCTATGTGTATAGACTGTCTAGTACAGCCGTGCATGAGAGGTTATCTGACTCTGCACCTCTGTCCTGGGCTATGTGTATAGACTGTCTAGTACAGCTGTGCATGAGAGGTTATCTGACTGTACCTCTGTCCTGGGCTATGTGTATAGACTGTCTAGTACAGCCGTGCATGAGGGGTTATCTGACTCTGCACCTCTGTCCCAGGCTATGTGTATAGACTGTCTAGTACAGCTGTACATGAGATGTTATCTGACTCTGCACCTCTGTCCTGTGCTATGTGTATAGACTGTCTAGTACAGCCGTGCATGAGAGGTTATCTGACTCTGCACCTCTGTCCCAGGCTATGTGTATAGACTGTCTAGTACAGCCGTGCATGAGAGGTTATCTGACTCTGCACCTCTGTCCTGGGCTATGTGTATAGACTGTCTAGTACAGCTGTGCATGAGAGGTTATCTGACTCTGTACCTCTGTCCCGGGCTATGTGTATAGACTGTCTAGTACAGCCGTGCATGAGAGGTTATCTGACTCTGCACCTCTGTCCCGGGCTATGTGTATAGACTGTCTAGTACAGCCGTGCATGAGAGGTTATCTGACTGCACCTCTGTCCCGGGCTATGTGTATAGACTGTCTAGTACAGCTGTGCATGAGAGGTTATCTGACTCTGCACCTCTGTCCTGGGCTATGTGTATAGACTGTCTAGTACAGCTGTGCATGAGAGGTTATCTGACTCTGCACCTCTGTCCTGGGCTATGTGTATAGACTGTCTAGTACAGCTGTACATGAGAGGTTATCTGACTCTGCACCTCTGTCCTGGGCTATGTGTATAGACTGTCTAGTACAGCCGTGCATGAGAGGTTATCTGACTCTGCACCTCTGTCCTGGGCTATGTGTATAGACTGTCTAGTACAGCCGTGCATGAGAGGTTATCTGACTCTGCCCCTCTGTCCCGGGCTATGTGTATAGACTGTCTAGTACAGCCGTGCATGAGAGGTTATCTGACTCTGCACCTCTGTCCTGGGCTATGTGTATAGACTGTCTAGTACAGCTGTGCATGAGAGGTTATCTGACTCTGCACCTCTGTCCTGGGCTATGTGTATAGACTGTCTAGTACAGCCGTGCATGAGAGGTTATCTAACTCTGCACCTCTGTCCCAGGCTATGTGTATAGACTGTCTAGTACAGCTGTGCATGAGAGGTTATCTGACTCTGCACCTCTGTCCCAGGCTATGTGTATAGACTGTCTAGTACAGCCGTGCATGAGAGGTTATCTGACTCTGCACCTCTGTCCCGGGCTATGTGTATAGACTGTCTAGTACAGCCGTGCATGAGAGGTTATCTGACTGCACCTCTGTCCCGGGCTATGTGTATAGACTGTCTAGTACAGCCGTGCATGAGAGGTTATCTGACTGCACCTCTGTCCCGGGCTATGTGTACAGACTGTCTAGTACAGCTGTGCATGAGAGGTTATCTGACTCTGCTCCTCTGTCCTGTGCTATGTGTATAGACTGTCTAGTACAGCTGTGCATGAGAGGTTATCTGACTCTGCACCGCTGTCCCGGGCTATGTGTATAGACTGTCTAGTACAGCCGTGCATGAGAGGTTATCTGACTCTGCTCCTCTGTCCTGTGCTATGTGTATAGACTGTCTAGTACAGCTGTGCATGAGAGGTTATCTGACTCTGCACCTCTGTCCCAGGCTATGTGTATAGACTGTCTAGTACAGCTGTGCATGAGAGGTTATCTGACTCTGCACCGGGCTATGTGTATAGACTGTCTAGTACAGCCGTGCATGAGAGGTTATCTGACTCTGCACCTCTGTCCCGGGCTATGTGTACAGACTGTCTAGTACAGCCGTGCATGAGAGGTTATCTGACTCTGCACCTCTGTCCGGGCTATGTGTATAGACTGTCTAGTACAGCTGTGCATGAGAGGTTATCTGACTCTGCACCTCGGTCCCGGGCTATGTGTATAGACTGTCTAGTACAGCTGTGCATGAGAGGTTATCTGACTCTGCACCTCTGTCCCGGGCTATGTGTATAGACTGTCTAGTACAGCCGTGCATGAGAGGTTATCTGACTGCACCTCTGTCCTGGGCTATGTGTATAGACTGTCTAGTACAGCTGTGCATGAGAGGTTATCTGACTCTGCACCTCTGTCCTGGGCTATGTGTATAGACTGTCTAGTACAGCTGTGCATGAGAGGTTATCTGACTCTGCACCTCTGTCCCGGGCTATGTGTATAGACTGTCTAGTACAGCTGTGCATGAGAGGTTATCTGACTCTGCAACTCTGTCCTGGGCTATGTGTATAGACTGTCTAGTACAGCTGTGCATGAGAGGTTATCTGACTCCGCACCTCTGTCCCGGGCTATGTGTATAGACTGTCTAGTACAGCTGTGCATGAGAGGTTATCTGACTCTGCACCTCGGTCCCGGGCTATGTGTACAGACTGTCTAGTACAGCCGTGCATGAGAGGTTATCTGACTCTGCACCTCTGTCCCGGGCTATGTGTATAGTCTGTCTAGTACAGCTGTGCATGAGAGGTTATCTGACTCTGCACCTCTGTCCCGGGCTATGTGTATAGACTGTCTAATACAGCCGTGCATGAGAGGTTATCTCACTCTGCCCCTCTGTCCCAGGCTATGTGTATAGACTGTCTAGTACAGCCGTGCATGAGAAGTTATCTGACTCTGCACCTCTGTCCTGGGCTATGTGTATAGACTGTCTAGTACAGCCGTGCATGAGAAGTTATCTGACTCTGCACCTCTGTCCCAGGCTATGTGTACAGACTGTCTAGTACAGCCGTGCATGAGAAGTTATCTGACTCTGCACCTCTGTCCCATGCTATGTGTATAGACTGTCTAGTACAGCCGTGCATGAGAGGTTATCTGACTCTGCACCTCTGTCCCGGGCTATGTGTATAGACTGTCTAGTACAGCTGTGCATGAGAGGTTATCTGACTCTGCACCTCTGTCCTGGGCTATGTGTACAGACTGTCTGTACAGCTGTGCATGAGAGGTTATCTGACTCTGCTCCTCTGTCCAGGGCTATGTGTACAGACTGTCTAGTACAGCTGTGCATGAGAGGTTATCTGACTCTGCACCTCTGTCCCAGGCTATGTGTATAGACTGTCTAGTACAGCTGTGCATGAGAGGTTATCTGACTCTGCACCTCTGTCCCGGGCTATGTGTATAGACTGTCTAGTACAGCTGTGCATGAGAGGTTATCTGACTCTGCACCTCTGTCCCAGGCTATGTGTATAGACTGTCTAGTACAGCTGTGCATGAGAGGTTATCTGACTCTGCACCTCTGTCCCGGGCTATGTGTATAGACTGTCTAGTACAGCTGTGCATGAGAGGTTATCTGACTCTGCTCCTCTGTCCTGTGCTATGTGTATAGACTGTCTAGTACAGCTGTGCATGAGAGGTTATCTGACTCTGCACCTCTGTCCTGGGCTATGTGTATAGACTGTCTAGTACAGCTGTGCATGAGAGGTTATCTGACTCTGCACCTCTGTCCTGGGCTATGTGTACAGACTGTCTATTACAGCCGTGCATGAGAGGTTATCTGACTCTGCACCTCTGTCCTGGGCTATGTGTACAGACTGTCTAGTACAGCTGTGTATGAGAGGTTATCTGACTCTGCTCCTCTGTCCTGGGCTATGTGTATAGACTGTCTAGTACAGCTGTGCATGAGAGGTTATCTGACTCTGCACCTCTGTCCCGGGCTATGTGTATAGACTGTCTAGTACAGCTGTGCATGAGAGGTTATCTGACTCTGCACCTCTGTCCTGGGCTATGTGTATAGACTGTCTAGTACAGCCATGCATGAGAGGTTATCTGACTCTGCACCTCTGTCCCAGGCTATGTGTACAGACTGTCTAGTACAGCTGTGCATGAGAGGTTATCTGACTCTGCACCTCTGTCCCGGGCTATGTGTATAGACTGTCTAGTACAGCTGTGCATGAGAGGTTATCTGACTCTGCACCTCTGTCCTGGGCTATGTGTATAGACTGTCTAGTACAGCTGTGCATGAGAGGTTATCTGACTCTGCACCTCTGTCCCGGGCTATGTGTACAGACTGTCTAGTACAGCCGTGCATGAGAGGTTATCTGACTCTGCACCTCTGTCCTGGGCTATGTGTACAGACTGTCTAGTACAGCCGTGCATGAGAGGTTATCTGACTCCTCCCCTCTGTCCCGGGCTATGTGTATAGACTGTCTAGTACAGCTGTGCATGAGAGGTTATCTGACTCTGCACCTCTGTCCTGGGCTATGTGTATAAACTGTCTAGTACAGCCGTGCATGAGAGGTTATCTGACTCTGCACCTCTGTCCCGGGCTATGTGTACAGACTGTCTAGTACAGCTGTGCATGAGAGGTTATCTGACTCTGCACCTCTGTCCCGGGCTATGTGTATAGACTGTCTAGTACAGCCGTGGATGAGAGGTTATCTGACTCTGCACCTCTGTCCCGGGCTATGTGTATAGACCGTCTAGTACAGCCATGCATGAGAGGTTATCTGACTCTGCACCTCTGTCCTGGGCTATGTGTATAGACTGTCTAGTACAGCTGTGCATGAGGGGTTATCTGACTCTGCTCCTCTGTCCCGGGCTATGTGTATAGACTGTCTAGTACAGCTGTGCATGAGAGGTTATCTGACTCTGCTCCTCTGTCCCGGGCTATGTGTATAGACTGTCTAGTACAGCCGTGCATGAGAGGTTATCTGACTCTGCACCTCTGTCCTGGGCTATGTGTATAGACTGTCTAGTACAGCTGTGCATGAGAGGTTATCTGACTCTGCACCTCTGTCCTGGGCTATGTGTATAGACTGTCTAGTACAGCTGTGCATGAGAGGTTATCTGACTCTGCCCCTCTGTCCCGGGCTATGTGTATAGACTGTCTAGTACAGCTGTGCATGAGAGGTTATCTGACTCTGCACCTCTGTCCCGGGCTATGTGTACAGACTGTCTAGTACAGCTGTGCATGAGAGGTTATCTGACTCTGCACCTCTGTCCCGGGCTATGTGTATAGACTGTCTAATACAGCCGTGCATGAGAGGTTATCTCACTCTGCCCCTCTGTCCCAGGCTATGTGTACAGACTGTCTAGTACAGCCGTGCATGAGAGGTTATCTGACTCTGCACCTCTGTCCCGGGCTATGTGTATAGACTGTCTAGTACAGCTGTGCATGAGAGGTTATCTGACTCTGCACCTCTGTCCCGGGCTATGTGTACAGACTGTCTAGTACAGCTGTGCATGAGAGGTTATCTGACTCTGCACCTCTGTCCCGGGCTATGTGTATAGACTGTCTAGTACAGCTGTGCATGAGAGGTTATCTGACTCTGCACCTCTGTCCCGGGCTATGTGTATAGACTGTCTAGTACAGCTGTGCATGAGAGGTTATCTGACTCTGCACCTCTGTCCCGGGCTATGTGTATAGACTGTCTAGTACAGCTGTGCATGAGAGGTTATGTGACTCTGCACCTCTGTCCCGGGCTATGTGTATAGTCTGTCTAGTACAGCTGTGCATGAGAGGTTATCTGACTCTGCACCTCTGTCCCGGGCTATGTGTACAGACTGTCTAGTACAGCTGTGCATGAGAGGTTATCTGACTCTGCACCTCTGTCCCGGGCTATGTGTACAGACTGTCTAGTACAGCTGTGCATGAGAGGTTATCTGACTCTGCACCTCTGTCCTGGGCTATGTGTACAGACTGTCTAGTACAGCAGGCATTGGCTCCATGTATAAAGTGGATACAATAAGCTGACCATTATTGACCTGATTCGCATGTGCCTACCCAGAAGCCCTTGCGGTGGCGGTAGCACCTTGAATGGGAGATTTGTGTGGGAGAGGCAAGGTTTTTGGCTTGTCTGGTGTGTGCAGAGTGATGTTTGATAATAATGCCGCCGCTACCCAACTGGCAAAGGATCTTGGGAGGCGCAAACCAAATTTCAGCAGTACCATGCCTAGGAGCACACAATGGATCCAGTAATGGAGCAGCTGTCACAGGGAGCGGACGCAGCTCAGAGTGACGGAGAAGGTGATCCTGGGCTCAGAGAGCTTGACAAGCGTCTCAAGGAGATAAAAGCCAATTAAGAGCCGAGGCTGAGATGCAGACTAAGTGGCTGTGAAGTGGGTCTGGGGGGCGGGAGGCGGTGAAGGATTAGCCCCAAAACACTAAGAGGACTCGAGACAGGGGAAGATTACACTTCACACAACTTAATCCCAGGCTGACTCCCTTCAGATGTTAGAGGGGCTGTATCACCTAAACATTGTTATTCATGGGAATGTAGAGATTAAAAATAATAATTAAGAAATGATCTATACATCGTGTTAGGAGAATTGCAAGCAAATATATAAATGTGTTTTACATGTGTCTGTGGTGTCTCCTGTTTATGACATCACCTTGTGGCCTGATGTGTGCCTGTGGTGTCTCCTGTTTTTCACCTTGTGGCATGATGTGTGTCTGTGGTGTCTCCTGTTTATGACATCACCTTGTGGCCTGATGTGTGTCGGTGGTGTCTCCTGTTTATGACATCACATTGTGGCCTGATGTGTGTCTGTGGTGTCTCCTGTGTATGACATCACCTTGTGGCGTGATATGCAAATCAATGGCTTTATAATGGTAAATGTCAAGCCACAAGGTGATGTCATAAACAGGAGACACCACAGACACACATCAGGCCACAAGGTGATGTCATAAACAGGAGACACCACAGACACACATCAGGCCACAAGGTGATGTCATAAACAGGAGACACCACAGACACACATCATGCCACAAGGTGATAGACAGGAGACACCACCGACACACATCAGGCCACAAGGTGATGTCATAAACAGGAGACACCACAGACACACATCATGCCACAAGGTGAAAAACAGGAGACACCACAGGCACACATCAGGCCACAAGGTGATGTCATAAACAGGAGACACCACAGACACACATCATGCCACAAGGTGAAAAACAGGAGACACCACAGGCACACATCAGGCCACAAGGTGATGTCATAAACAGGAGACACCACAGACACACATCAGGCCACAAGGTGATGTCATAAACAGGAGACACCACAGACACACATCAGGCCACAAGGTGATGTCATAAACAGGAGACACCACAGACACACATCAGGCCACAAGGTGATGTCATAAACAGGAGACACCACAGACACACATCAGGCCACAAGGTGATGTCATAAACAGGAGACACCACCGACATCCCTTTTCTCCTAATTTAGGCCTTCCATGGCAATTATTCCAACACAATCTATAGATCATTTTCAATCATTTTTTATTTTATTTTCTGAATTCACATAAATCCCCTGAAGATCCATTGGCTAGTCAGGGGGCATGGTGGCAAGTCTGAAGATCCATTGGCTAGTCAGGGGGCATGGTGGCAAGTCTGAAGATCCATTGGCTAGTCAGGGGGCATGGTGGCAAGTCTGAAGATCCATTGGCTAGTCAGGGGGCATGGTGGCAAGTCTGAAGATCCATTGGCTAGTCAGGGGGCATAGTGGCAAGTCTGAAGATCCATTGGCTAGTCAGGGGGCATGGTGCCAAGTCTGAAGATCCATTGGCTAGTCAGGGGGCATGGTGGCAAGTCTGAAGATCCATTGGCTAGTCAGGGGGCATGGTGGCAAGTCTGAAGATCCATTGGCTAGTCAGGGGGCATGGTGCCAAGTCTGAAGATCCATTGGCTAGTCAGGGGGCATGGTGGCAAGTCTGAAGATCCATTGGCTAGTCAGGGGGCATGGTGGCAAGTCTGAAGATCCATTGGCTAGTCAGGGGGCATAGTGGCAAGTCTGAAGATCCATTGGCTAGTCAGGGGGCATGGTGGCAAGTCTGAAGATCCATTGGCTAGTCAGGGGGCATAGTGGCAAGTCTGAAGATCCATTGGCTAGTCAGGGGGCATGGTGGCAAGTCTGAAGATCCATTGGCTAGTCAGGGGGCATGGTGGCAAGTCTGAAGATCCATTGGCTAGTCAGGGGGCATAGTTGCAAGTCTGAAGATCCATTGGCTAGACAGGGGGCATAGTGGCAAGTCTGAAGATCCATTGGCTAGTCAGGGGGCATGGTGGCAAGTCTGAAGATCCATTGGCTAGTCAGGGGGCATAGTGGCAAGACTGAAGATCCATTGGCTAGTCAGGGGGCATGGTGGCAAGTCTGAAGATCCATTGGCTAGTCAGGGGGCATAGTTGCAAGTCTGAAGATCCATTGGCTAGTCAGGGGGCATAGTGGCAAGTCTGAAGATCCATTGGCTAGTCAGGGGGCATAGTGGCAAGTCTGAAGATCCATTGGCTAGTCAGGGAGCATGGTGGCAAGTCTGAGGATGCATTGGCAAGTCAGGGGGTAGATTAACAAGTCTGGGAATGCATTGGAAAGTCTAGGGGCATATTGGCAAGTCTGGGGGCATATTGGCAAGTCTAGGAGCCCAATGGCAAGTCTGGGAGTTTTTCTTTTTTTTTCCTAAATTAATACCCAAAGTTTGGGGATTGCCTTATAATCGAGCATATACAGTGTGTTTTAAATTTGTCTGAGGTGGCGCATATCTATGACATCATCTGTGATTTGACATGTGTAATTTGCATAGCACACCACAAGGTGATGCCAGAAGCAGGAGACTGCCACAGACACATTTAAAGCCCATTGTCCCCTAATTTGATGCAATTCCGCTCACACAATGTATAGATCATTTTATATGCGCTACATTCACACTATATGCCATGTTTAGGTTCACACAGCCTTGTGACCTCATTTGCAATGTTGCTTTTAATCTATGATTTTATATATATATATATTTTACAGACATTCTCAAACACCGAGACAATTTAAACTCTCTGCCATCATCTGATGTATTTCTGGCCTTTGTGGGAGACAGCAGATTCTTGAACACTGGTGGATTACTTGCTTATCATTACGGTGAAAGTGATGGGAGAGATCGGATGCTCGTGTAATACTATCAGCAATCATTGCAATGTATAGAATGTTCTGAAAGACCCACCGCTTGCTGTCTGGAGCTCGGAGGAGACAGCAAAATAGACGAAACGAACAAAGCAGAAAACGGCATCGGAACTGGCCAGGGTCAGAAATAAACGAGTGTCAGCCTTTGAGGTTAATTCATGAGAGAAAAAAGGGAACTGAAAAGGGAATACGAAACTTAAGTCCAAAGTAGCTGAGTTGGAAAAATTCTCCAATTACAGCTGCTTTGGCCCTAAATGCCCTTTTCTATTCACTCTTTTGTCATGAAATCAGAAATTGAGAAGGGAACTGCAGAGTTGAGGTCAGAATGACAGAGTTTGAAGTATAGCTGAATGGGGGGGGGAGATCCCATCTCATGAATAAAGTCCTTTGTAATCTAGTTAGCTCTGCAGGGGATCAGATTATGCAGTAAGTGACTTTGTTACAGATAGGGGATTATCATATTAGTGTCAGAAGTGAAGAAATCCCACCCATTGGCCCAACAGTGACATACACAGGACTACACTGCTAACAAGAAATAATCAATATCTGCAACAGGATCAAGTTAGAAAAACAATACTTTCACTTAGTATTTATTTATTCTTGAGAGTTTGCAGATCACCTGTGCAATAAGGATAAAGCCTGTATATTATTAAACAAATAAGTATTTGAATGAGCATCATGGGAGTTGTAGTTCCAGGAGGGACAGTTCCATCTAAGGGTCTTCTCAGTAAAAAGAGTAATGCAGGGAACTTCAAACTTAACGCCAAAGTAGCTGATGCATTGGAGTTTCCCCCCCACTACATTGGCCTAAAGTTTAAAATTCCCATTTTAATTCCCTGCGGTTATTGAGTAGACTCTCTAGTGCAGACCTGGGCATCTTACGGCCCACGGGCCACATCCGGCCCTTTGTGCGTCCCTGTCCGGGCCCGCGTGTGGCCAATCATAAGAGGGGCGTCGATGGGGCACTCGCATGCAGAAGATTAAAGGCAGCGCGCTCTTTGCTCTTGCATGCGGGCGCCTTTTCCCCCGTGCATTAGACATCCGGCCTCAGTGGGCACGCCTACGTAGGGCGCATGGGAATGAGCTCAGCGCTAGAGGTGGATGCTCCGCCCCCTCGCGCTCATCATAGCACCAGGTGTCAGATAACATCTTAGTGGCACTGTTTGAACCACCCCTGTCTGCACATAACAGGTAAATGAGCAGGGAGAGGGGCATATAACATATCTTTTTTTTAAAAGTCTGTGCCTCTGTAAGCTTATGTAAGCTTAAATGTGTATTTGTGAAGTGTAACTGTGTGTGTGTGTTTAAATGTATGTGTGTGTGTGTGTGTGTGTGTGTACAAGTTAAAAATAAATTGCAGTGATTCAATGATTGTTTTTGTTTTCTTATTTCAATTTCACATAGCCTGATATAAATATTTAAGGATTAAGAGTTTAAATAAAACCAATCAAAAGCAATCTGCTTTTGTATAAAGTTAAGTTAGGTTAAATTAAATTATTATTATTATTTATCTTACGGTATATCAAAAATAATATTGAGCAAAATTTTATTGAAATATTGTCGATGTGGCCCTCCAGCAGTGCTCGGGTTGCTCATGCGGCCCCCGGTAAAAATGAATTGCCCACCCCTGCTCTAGTGTATCAGAATTTTATTTTTATTTATTTTTTGATAATTCCTGCATTATGTAAAAGAAACAATTCCCCCCCCCCCCCCCACCAACTCTTTCTATCTATATATATATTAAACATATGAACAATATACAGAAAGGATGCTAAGTTGAGCTTCCCTTTACCTAGTTGGTTATAGACCCCTGATCATTCTTTCCCCAAAGTTATTGCTTACACCATTTTCTGGCAAGCTTTTACCAATTTGGACAAATTGGTCTTACATGACTGAAGGGAGGGGGCTCCTCTCCCTGGTTAGGTACAGGGTATATTAAGTTTGCAGTTCTCATAATGTCTATAAGAGAAAAGATCAGAGCCAGGCCTGGGATGGGGTAACAGCAGGGGGTGTGGGGAGAAAATTAGCTCCAACAATGGATCCCGAACGTCAAGGAATTTGCAATGACTTAATGAAAATGCTGGAGACCCTGCAAGCCCCCCCCCCCCCCCCCCTCCTCTCCCCAGGTCTCAATTATCTACTCAACAAGAGGCTGTCTCCAGAAATCTGCCAGGGTTTTAATGTTTCTCCCACCACAGTCAGCTTCTGTCAGTAAGAACTGTACATGTTCTGGTAATTAGCATCTCCCACCGCATACAAGCAGGCAGGCTTGTATCTCACGCAGGGTGGGATTAAAAAGGGGAGGGGTTTATAGAGACCTAGTACTTGGCCCATATAGTTAGCCCATGATGCAATTTCCGATTTTTTTTATATCCCATGCATTCCTAAATCTCTTTCGAAATGTCATGTAGTAGAGATTGACAAATCTCAGAAGCTAGGCCACCGTGGCTCCTACACCCCCTCCTTCTGGCTCCTGAATGACTCTGTCTGGCTTCTAAATGCTACAAATATTTTTTCAAGCCCTTTTTAACCTGGTTCTCTGTTAGGGTTGCCACCTGGCCGGTATTTTACCAGCAGGCCGGTAAAAAAAATTGGCATCAGGCCAATGTTAAGTCTATGGAGACAGTACCAAGGCCGGTATTTTTTTTTTAAGAAAAGGTGGCAACCCTATCCTCTGTATCTACTACCCTTCCTGTAAAACTTGTATTTTATTAAATTTCCCTTTGCTCTTTTCAACTGTTATCATCTCTTTTTTTAGTTTTGGTACTTCTCGTTTTTATTTTTTTTAGGTTCTTTGCTCTTGGAGTCGCCAGGCTGTAAATGTGCCTTGGTTCCCTACACCTGGGATCCATTAAAAAATTCAGTGGACCATTATAAAGTTCTATAAATCCGCGCACTGAATACAGAATCTAGACCCAAGTAATACGTTTTTGATGACATGTTGACATTTATCTGCCGGAGTTGCAGTCTCTGCTGCCGGCATGCCGGGGGGAAAGCCGGGGTGGGGGGGCAGAGCCGGGGGGCGCGGGGGGGCGATCGTGGGCGGACACTGGGTAATTGCTTACATGCAGGTTTTTTGAGGTTTACAGCTTAGAGATCTTCTGGAAACAACGAGAGAAAAAAAAAAGGGTAAAAAATAAAAACAGATCCGACTTCCAGAAACCAGATGAGATGAGCTGAACCCCCCAGTCAGGCAGGACCACCGCACTCAATGAAAGTTAATGGGCCCAATTTGTTTCTCACTTGTACTTCGGAGAAGGCTATTATGTAGGAGAGCTGACCACATGATTAGCTTGCTCCCCTCTCTGGCCATTGTTTCCTGCCAGCCCTGACTTCTTTTTGACAGTCACAAGCTACTCTTGTGGTCTGAGCAAAGGAGCGAGCGACCAGGATGCTTGAGAGACGCACTGCAACTCTCATCATGCACTGGCAGCCCATGCCACGGATGCTATGTTTTAACATGGGTCACAATGTACCTTTCTACATGCCCAACCAGTGAGGTGTGCCTTGGAAAAGGGCAGTGGCAGCGCTGCTGCAATCTGTGTGTGCAAATGATTTGGTCTACGGTGGGAACTTCACTTCACCTTGAAAATAACAAGTGGACAAGCCTTTTCTTTTCTAAATTTATAAAAGGCCAGAGGGTTGGCTGAAGTCAGTTCATACTGGGGAAAAAGAATTACACTATGTCTATTTTTATTCCTTTGACTTTGCTGTGTTTATCATCAGATTGGTGGTTCCTCATGGGCAGTGCTCTGCTCACTGGGCGGGGGAGTGGCTTTTAAGTCCACCCACTACCTGCTCAGCTTCACCTACAAACACAAGTTCCCCACTCACCTTGAGGTTCTCATTGTCCACGTTGGCTCAGGATTGACTGTTAAAGACCATTTTGCTGACAATCAGCCTCTTTTTCCTCCCATAGGTATGGGAGTAGAGTCGATTTAAAAGCCACTATCCCTCCAAGATCCTCAGGTCGGTTTCCCACATCTCCTTACCCATATGTCCATGTTTCTAATTTACTTTAACCACCATTCAATAATATACAATACGTACGGTAATTTTATATTTTTTTATCCATCCCAAGACTTGAGACGAACCAGGGACGGGGATAGACTAATAATTGAGGGAGAAAGAGCTGTGTGCGCTGGGGGTCACTTTCCCCTCTGTCTTATTTAATATTGGCTGATGGCAGTATTAGCCAAGGCCGAAGCCGTATCTCAGTAATTGCAGCTCCTTAAGATGTCAGGCCTATTAAACAGGGAACAGTGTAACCCAGCATGCGTTCCCTTTCTGCCAGCAATTACGAGAGGACGGCTAATTAAGAATGATAGTTTATGGGCCTCCATTAACCCCTCTGCCGCTGGTGGGCACTTTGAAGGTATACAATAGCAAAGGAATCTGTAGTTTTAATTAAGTTGCCCAGATGGAGTTTATTTACCAAGAAAAGGAGGGGAAAAAAAAAAAAGAGAGACTAACTTCTTTTCATGTTTATGCAAGTCTCCGAATGCGTTACCCGTGTTTAATGAAATTCTAGTGAAGGTTTTTTTTTGTGTGTTTTTTTAAAGATTTTCGGAAACTAACTTTAATAAGTGTATTCCCAATCCATTAACGTGGCTCTCTATAACCGAAAGTTCAGATAAATATTAGGACCGCAGTTTAGTGTTGTGCCTGGACCCATTGGCGCTTCCTCGCCGCCCTCCACTCCCGGCACAGTCGCGTCCCACCCAGTGGTCGTGTCTTGGTTGGGGGTTACCATTCGGTACACCCACGACATCTCTTCCCCCATGTCAGAAAAAGGGGGAAGTTTTATTAACGCACATTATCCCACGACTATCGGGGGGCAAAGAGGTGGTGGGTGCACTCAATGGCTCCTCCCAACCTCACCAGTAAGAACGCCTCTATTGTAATTTGTAAAGTATTCGTGGTACGCCCCTGCGTGGATCCTGAGCTTGCCGTACCTAGAGGAAACCCAGCCGTATCGGACAATGAGGCCTACCATTAGCCGAAACAAAGGAGACTTGCCATCAATTTCACATGTCAAACACCTGTGTGGGTGACCAGACTATTTGAGTCTGTCCATTCTTGGTTTGAGTTGGACTCGCATAGCTTTAAAGGTATTTGCCCAGATATGGCTCCCCAGTTGTGCTACCTACCTATCCTACGGCGAAAACACCCGCAGCATACGGCTGATCACTCTAGCCGTTCCACTGTCTCTTTATTGTGCCATGCCTCTGGCACAGACCTCCTCCCTGTTAGTTTGAAGGATAATAACATCACACCCTAACCAGTGCCCTCACCCATAATGCAGGATGCAAAGGGCACAAGCATAGCATCCGCGCTGGACAGCACAGAACCCTGCTACCGACAGGACCACCAGATCCCCCCCTCCAAAAGTTACAACACGGGGAAAGAGAACATATATTATTTTTGGGAAACCAATTTTGGGCTGGATTCTACTGCACAGCCGCCTCAGGGCATCTTCCAGCTGCTCTATCAACTTGTTAGGTGTTTAGTGTCCACTATGCCTCAAGATGTTTTGCATATATGTTTCTAAGTGGAATGCAAACACACCTGTGGACAGGAATCTGCATACTCTATTTGCATGGCGGATTTGCATCCCACAAACTCGGCAGCGGGGCTTATTTGACTAAATTATTGTAGCCTGGAAAATCAGCCCTCACTTGTAACATTGTGAGGGATAATGGGATGTACGGCCTAGTGCTCACTTTAAAAAAATTTTTTTACTAGACAACTGCCCCGAAAGATAAACAATTCCTACTTAGGTGGATCATTCATGTATTGCGCCCTGAAAAACACATATATATGCCAACAAGGACAGATTCTACAAGAAATGGAAGGGAATATAAGGAATATATAAAGAATATATAACAACCAACGTGGATAAAACCCCTGGGGAAGTCTATGGATTAGACAAAAAGCGTTGGGTGGTTTTTACTCTCGGAGCCACCGTGCCTTCAAGTGGATTTATCCTACAGGAAACGGAAGAGTATATAAATATATATATATATATATATATATATATAAATATATATATATATGCAGGCGAAGGGGAGGGAATTGGGACCACAGAAATCCAATCAAACTCTCAGTTGGTAGAGTTCCTGATGATTGTCAAGATGAATTTCTTGAGCTGAAGACTGATTCGCGAGCAAGAGAAAATGTTCGAAATCAGTCACAGAATTTTGCCCCTTGATGTGCGGTTCCCACCCCCAAAAAAGTAGCAGGTAGAGCTATCCATGCGTTGCTTCCTCTTGTGTCGGGCTTTTCAACTCTGTTGCAAGTGAAAACGAAGCAACCAATTAAGTTACAGACTGAAAAATGACTGCGCCGCGATTTTTCAAACATGCCTTTCGCGCAGCCAAGAATTGGCGAATAAAACCACTAAAAGACAAAAAACGTGCACAGACACGTAAACACACAATGAACCAACTTCCGCGAGTTAAAAGACCGGGATAAAAAAAACATATATATATATATATATATATATATATATATATAATTTTATGCCTTAAAAGCCAAGTAAAAAATTACTGAATCAAAAATAAACTAATGCACTGAACACAAATATTCTCACATAGACATCGGAAGACCAAGGCTCAAAAAATTGGTAATAACCTGTAAGAAAACCCAAATACTTCACAGTCTGGAGGGGTAGCAGGGATGTGGATTAGGATTTGCTGCACTGAAAGGACAACTGTCAGCAAAAAAAAAAAAAATTGTATCAATGAAAGAATACAAATAAAAGTATCTAATGGAGCTCTCTTTACTGCATGTAGGCGGACATCTTGGGTCAGAGTCAAGTAAAATCGGAACCATCTGACCCGGGATTCTGAACAACATGTCCTCCGCCTGACAGAGCAAACAAGCTCTCAATAAAGTAATAAAGTGTGTATTCTTTCACTGGTTCTCAAATCTCTTAATTAGTACCGAAAAGGTTAAAACAAATACTAGTATTTTCCAGAATGACACATTATAGGAATATATCACTTATTATAAATGCACTATATTTAAAACACTATTTATTTCCTTTTTCTTCCGTCTTTTCTTTGCAAATGAGGGGGAATCCTTAAACATGATGCTGACAGAAGTAGTGAAAGTTAGGGGAGGAATCTGAAATAAATTCAAAGTGGATTTTTTGTTGGGCTCATTTTAATTTTACAGTTCCCTTGTTGGATCACCACAGTTTATTGCTTAGTAAATACACCCCAGAGAGAGAGAGAGAGAGAGAGATTAGACTGTACATTCTTGTGACCAGAGAATCCCTCCTTGGCTCTTTTTTTGGATGTTGAACCCATCCACAAGACTATGACATCTTGCACATGTGCATTGGGCATGTTACACCCGATAAAGAGACCTGAGAGGCCTTGAAAGCTTGCACTCTAAACCTATGCAGTTAACCAATAGATGTACAGACAGATAAACGCACGCGACCGCATCAAAGTTTCAAGTGTTTTAATCCAACAGAGTGGATAATAAGTGCCTTATTGTGCCTTCTTTACTCCATATAGTTCTCTCAGGGGGCAGACATGTTGGTTAGAATCTTTACTCCATATAGTTCTCTCAGGGGGCAGACATGTTGGTTAGAATCTTTACTCCATATCGTTCTCTCAGAGGGGCAGACATGTTGGTTAGAATCTTTACTCCGTATAGTTCTCTCAGGGGGCAGACATGTTGTTTAGAATCTTGGGTCAGATCTTCACTCACCTTGGTTCAGATGAACAAAGATCTGACCAAAGATTCTAACCAACATGTCTGCCTCCTGGTAGAGCTATATGGGGTAAAGATGGCTCAATAAGGTACTTTATTTGTATTCTTTCATTAAATCATTTCTATATAAAATACCTACACTTGGTGCCATCCTTCAATTAAACACAACTTCATTTTTTTTTTTGCTACAGTTGTCCTTTAAGAGCGATGAATTCTGGGGCCAAGTTCTAAGCGAGGAGCAGTGGCCGCGACGGAATGCTCCACGTTCAGAACTCGCGGTTTAATCTAATACACGATTGTAATAACAGACTCAAAGGTAATCCTGAGCTTTTAGCAAGATAAAGTATCCCAGTATCGCCCCCAACGCTTTGAAGAACCCCCGAGCTATGGATTTAGCGGTGTGAACACAGTAATAAATTGCAGTTTGCACTGTGGCACCAGGCCATTGCTCGACGGGCTACCCAGACAGACTGTAAGTTGGAGAGGGACGGGAATTAGTCACCAGTAGCACAGAGATAGAGGTGACTAAGTTACTCTGTAACTTTATGGTCTGGCTAGAGGCAACCTATTATCCACACAGTGGGCAGGTGATGTAGAGCCTCATTAAGACATGAAAGTTGGGTAGAACATTAACTTCACACCACTGCTAGAAAGTAATTATTTGCCAGCTCGGCGTGGAGAGGAGATTCACCCGTCTTATCGCCAGACACGGCCTCCCCTTTCCGATCCGTGGGATGCAATGACAACAGGGACAGTGAAGACTCAACCAATCATTTAATTACACAACTGTACACGATTATCCATGGATCAAAGCAGAGATGGGTTCTGGCAAGTCAAATTATCTGTCATAGGCCCTGAAAAATCGTTAATATTGTCATTTTTACAGATAATAAAAAATATTGAAACATAAACTGGCCTAAAAAAAGAAAGTTTAAGAGACTTAAAAGTGAGAACAGAAGATTAAATGATACATGGTATGTAGTGAGTATTATTATTCCTGTAAAAGAGACAAATGTTGCTTTTAACGGTTACTGGGTCTCCAAACACTTTCTAATCCTTGCTAAAGGTCAACACTTCATGTACAAACTATAGACATACACTTACATACTGAGTAAGCAAAAGTAGCATTGGCTCAGATTGGCAGATTTTTACCGTCGTGGAAAGTTTGGCTCTGAAGAGGTGAGTGGGTTCCCATAACCAGCAGATTAAAAGGAACAGTCTAGTCCCCAAACTCACTTTGGTGCAAGATGAAGATTACCGCTTGTATAGTGCACAGGCTTTTTTCCCCACTGTGATTTGATGCAGGCATTCTGCATAAATCACATTTTTAATACCTTACTCAAGCCCTCCCCCGGTGATTGCATTGCATGGTGCTGCAGAACTTATTATACAAACACTGAGCATTTGAACTTTTGTTTCATTCCAAAGTCACTTCCTGTGCTGCTGGAAAAGATTACATTGTGTGGACTCTAAGTGACCTTGCTCTTGTGTGGGCAGTCCTGGGTTCTTGCAAACTGCTGTCATTTCACAAGTTCCTCTAGCTGTAAGTATTTTATATTTTAAGCAATGCAACATCTAAAACATGCATCTTAAAGTACTCTGAAAGCACATTAATATTCGGGAGATGCATTTTGTGCACCAGACAGTTCATTTGAGAAAAGCTGGCACTAGGTAAGTTTGAAAGGCAAATTAGGTTTCTACAGTAATATGCATTTATACATCATTTAATACTTTTTTTTCCATCTCAGAGTTGACCTTTAATTTCACATCACAATAAGTTTGCAATATATATAAATTCATACCATAGGATAATCAGTTTAAACATTTTAAAGGCGGTAAAGCCAGTCCAGATTTGGAGACCAAAGAAATGTTTTGACTTCTCAAAAAAGGAAGGAGGAGACAGAAACTAAAACACTCCTGTAAAAGGACTACGGTACTTTTTTTTTCTTCTCTAAATTCTATTAAGTCTGTGAGACACCAAAAATGGTACTTACCTCGTAGTGATAATTCATACATGTGAGATCTCGCCAGCACCGGTCTCCCCGGATTTTAATCAAACCCTTAACAAAGAGAGGAGAAAAAAAAATGTTGTTTTATAAAGTATCGTTTGTAAAGATGGTCAAACAAAAATGACCTGGAAAACAATTTTCTTCCTGCTACTCTTTTTGATGCATCTAGTAGTGATCCTCTGCTATAGATCAGAAGCACTGCTATGTGTATAATATATAAACTGATGTATAGACTGCAAAACCAGGAACATAGCTAATGTTGCTGTTTATACAACCATTTCCACATGATGATTAGAATGATATGTCTCCAGACGGCAAATTCTTAGTTCATTTATATGATTAAGGGGCCTGTGTCTCCTAAACATGGCTTATACTGGGCATGTAGAAAAAAAAAAAAAATGATTGAAAATGATCTATACATTATTGTGTTAGCAAAACTGCCAGCAAATGCTTAAAATTAGGAGGAAAATGGGTTTTAAATGTGTCTGTGGAGTCTACTGCTTATGACATCACCTGTGGCAAGATATGCAAATGAACTGGTTTTTAATGAAAAATCTCTCATTTGCATATCAAGCCTGGGTGATGTCATAAGCAGGCGACTCCACAGACACATTTAAAAGCCATTTTTCTCCTAATTTAGGCATTTGCTTGCAGTTTTGCTAACACAATGTATAGATCATTTTAAATCATTTTTTTTTTCTATTCTCTACATTCACAGTATAAGCAGTGTATAAGTGATACAGACCCTTTAAGATCTATGTATTTAAAAAAAAAAAAAAAAAAAAGTGTTTATGCGAGAAGCTGCCAAGGATGAAGGATTAAAGTTCGGTAATAAAATAAGAATCATGTAAAGATTTGAGGCAGAGAAGACACCTGGAGGAGCGTCGTGAGGACATCTGTAAGGCACGCTCCCTGCCTGAGGCAGTGTAGATGGCTCCTCAATGCTTTGATCTCACAGATCAGAGATTAGAATGCCAATCTCGCCGATGAAGGAAGTGTTCGCTGGTCAAAGGACCACTAAGTTGCAGAGAGCTCAAACGTGTGTGTGTCTTCACCTCTTCATCTGACCGGTCCTGGCCTTGTGTTATCGAGAGCACAGAAGATTCAATCACTGGGAGAACAATTTTAATGAGTTTTAGGAGGGGAGAGGGGGGTGGTGGTGGTCAGGGGATGTTTTTGGGGGCCATGTCTGAGATCTGAAGCATCACAAAGTATTTTTGGAGACTGGGTCGGTCCATGATCTAAGGGAGGACGGCTAGATCAAAAGGATGCTTATCTATAATAGTTCTCAACATTGTCCGGGGTGTGGGACAGGGAGAACCACGACTCCAATGCTGAAGCAGCTCAGCAAACCCTAATGGGCCTAAAACAGGCATCGCTCAGGTCTCAGGGACTCTGTCAACTTCAACACTGTTTAGACTGTGACTGTAGAGAATAAAAAACGATGAAAAATGATCTATACATTGTATTGGCAGAACTGCACGCAAATCTAAAAAAATAGGAGATAAAAGGTGTTTTAAGTAGACATGTGCAAAACTAAAATTTTCGTTTAGTTTTCGTCCATTCGGACGAAAATTTTATTTATTTAATTCGGTTTATAGACTTTCGGCTTATAGAATACATAGAATTACATGTATTCTATAAACCGAAAGTCTATTAACCGAACGACCTTCGGTTTATAGACTTTCGGCTTATAGAATACGTGTAATACTATTGGCTTTCTATAAACCGAACGAGAGCCCCATTCATAAGAAATTCTTATGAATGGGGACTCTAGTTCGGTTTATAGAAAGCCAATAGTATTACATTGTATTCCATAAACTGAAAGTCGTTCATTATGTCGGTTTATGGAATGTATATGTAATGCTATTGGTATTCTATAAACCGACTCTATTTCGGTTTATAGAATGCCAATAGCACGAATGGACGAATGATTTTCGTTTATTAACCATTCGTTCATTCGTCTTTCGTTAGTTTAGCATTTTCGTTATTCGTTTTTCGGACAAATGGACGAAAATGCATTTGTCCGAAAACTAATGCACATGTCTAGTTTTAAGTGTGTCCCCCGCTGATGACATCACCTTGTGGCTTGACATGCAAATCACGCAAATTTGTCATGGTGCCAACTCTAGCCACAGATGATGTCATAAGCAGGAGACGGATGTAATACACAGTTTTCTCCAAATGTACGCAGTTTTTTGCAATTCTGCCAACACAATGTATAGATCATTTTTCGTTCTACATTCCCTAGTACAAGCCATGTCCAGGTGACAGCGGCGCTTTAATAAATACTCCCCTCCCCATGTCTCACGAGGTAATTATGAATTGATGTAGATCATGGAGCAGTGTGGTGTTTGTAATCAGCCCCGGTAATTACAGATGGCCGTGACAGTGGTTTGGTACATCAATTCTGTGGTTCGTGTTGTGGCAAGATATCAAGGATCGGGGTGGGGGGGGGGGATCATGATTGGGGGGTGGGGGGGTAGCCCCCTTTTTTTCCTGTCTGCTCGGGCTTCAAATGCTGCCAATTTGTTCTGCTCTGGAATTTTTCATTCTCCTGTAATTTGTTACAAATGTGAGGAGCGCACAACATAATTGCAGTACAAGCGATAGGTTTTGGGATTTAATCCACATTTTTCGGAACTCTGCCTTGACGGTTAAAACCACTGATCTGCCTGTGGGTTTTGCAAGCAGTGACTTTCAGAAGTTACTCATTAAAACAGCCAGTCAAACTGTTACTGGGGAGACATTTATATATTAATAAAGATATCTGAAGAAAGGTTTTTTTTTTTTTTAATTTAAAGAAATCTCTTCTGGGACAAAGTTCTAAAAGTATTGAGGTCACCATGGAATCCATCCCGCTGATTGATCCACTCTAACCTAGAACTGAGTTTGATATACAACCACCTTGTGTGTGTTTATTGGTTTTAAAGGGACAGCGTCACCTAAACATAGTTTTTTTTGCTGTAAATGTAGAGAATAAAAAATGACCGAAAAAAAATCTATACATTGTGTTAGCAGAACTGCCAGCAAATGCCTAAATTAGGAGAAAAATGTGCTTTAAATGTGTCTGTGGAGTCGCCTGCTTATGACATCACCTGTGGCCTGATATGCAAATTATACATCTAACACTGAAAAGCAGTTCATTTGCATACCGTGCCACAGGTGATGTCATAAGCTTGAGACTCCACAGACACATTTGTAAACACTACATACTATGTTAGACGAAGAGAGACCGATAGATACATGAGGTAGAGAGCCCTGCTTACAATCTAGAGGTATTTCAATGACATTAACATTTATTTATTCAGCGTCAACAAATACATAGCGCTAGATAGTAGGGAGGGGGGCTACGTACTAATTTAGATGAACAAGAACAGACTGACACCTAGGTAGAGAGCCTTGCTCGCAGAGCTTACAATCTAGAGTCCCTTTAACATCCTAAAGCAGAAAAAACTGAAATACGTCATCTATACTCAAGAAATGAGTTATAAGACAAACGAATAAAAAGAAATCAGTCTCGGAGGGGGTCTTTCACTGGAAAATAAAATAATACGCTTTGGTCACACGGTAGTGTGACATCGCACTCAAGGAGAAGATTAATATATATAGAAATGACATCTTCCAATGATGACTGGGGCAAAAAAATTCCTAAAATCTCCCTCCCCCCTCCCCTCCTCTACCCCACCGGCCCAATCAGATCCTAATGGCGTCAGTTTGCGAATGTTTTCCAAGAAATGTTGGAGAGGCTGCCATTACTTACATAAATCAGAAGTCACAGAGATGAATGAAGATCTGGCTAATTGGCTCGGGGTTAATTACAAACTGTGGGCTGCAGGAGAACAGCTGTTTGGATACGTTTAAACAAGAGCGAGAGGGTCTCAGTACCGCGCGTCAGCCATTCATAATAAACAATGCTCAATGCTACACCCAGGGGGAGACGGCAGGGGTGTGTTTACAGAACTCAGCATCCAGAGACAGGGGAGGTAGAGGTGTACTGAGCAGCGAACCACGCGGTAGTAACCGCAGTACGTCAACATTCTAACATCAATAATAGGGGCGGTGTCACCTGAACATGGCTTATACTGGGCTTATACTGGGCTTATACTGGGCATGTAGAACATGATTGGAAAATGATCTATACATTGTGTTAGGAAAACTGCAAGCAGATGTATAAATTAGGAGAAAAATGTGTTTTTAAATGTGTCTGTGGCAGTCTCCTGCTGATGACATCACCTGTGGCACGGTATGACACATTTCCCATTAAACAGCAGTTCTTTTGCATATCAAGCTGCAGGTGATGTCATAAGCCGGAGACTGCGCAGACACATTCAAAACACATTTTTCTCCTAATTTGCTTGCAGTTTCCCTAACACAATGTAAAGATCATTTTCAATCTTTTAAGCTACATTCACAGTAAAATCGATGTTCAGGTGATATAGCCCCTTGTTCATTTTTCAAAAATGTTTCTAATCATAGAGACATACAATGCGTAGGCAGATAAGAACCATTCGGCCCATCTAGTCTGCCCAATTTTCTGAATACTTTTATTGATCCCTGACCTTATCTTATAATTAGGATAGCCCTGTGCCTATCCCACACATGCTTCAACTCCTTCACTGTATTAACCTCTACCACTTCCGCTGGAAGATTATTCCATGTATCCACTACCCTCTCAGTAATGTAATACTTTCATTAGTCCCTGGCCTTATCTTATATCTACCACTTCTACTGGAAGACTATTCCATACATCCACTACCCTCTCAGTAATGTAATACTTTCATTAGTCCCTGGCCTTATCTTATATCTAGGATAGCCTTATACCTATCCCACGCATGCTTAAACTCCTTCACTGTATTAACCTCTACCACTTCTACTGGAAGACTATTCAATACATCCACTACCCTCTCAGTAATGTAATACTTTCATTAGTCCCTGCCCTTATCTTATATCTAGGATAGCCTTATACCTATCCCATGCATGCTTAAACTCCTTCACTGTATTTACCTCTACCACTTCTGCTGGAAGACTATTCCATACATCCACTACCCTCTCAGTAACGTAATATTTTCATTAGTCCCTGACCTTATCTTATATCTAGGATAGCCTTATATCTATCCCATGCATGCTTAAACTCCTTCACTGTATTAACCTCTACCACTTCTACTGGAAGACTATTCCATACATCCACTACCCTCTCAGTAATGTAATACTTTCATTAGTCCCTGGCCTTATCTTATATCTAGGATAGCCTTATATCTATCCCATGCATGCTTAAACTCCTTCACTGTATTAACCTCTACCACTTCTACTGGAAGACTATTCCATACATCCACTACCCTCTCAGTAATGTAATACTTTCATTAGTCCCTGGCCTTATCTTATATCTAGGATAGCCTTATACCTATCCCACGCATGCTTAAACTCCTTCACTGTATTAACCTCTACCACTTCTACTGGAAGGCTATTCCATACATCCACTACCCTCTCAGTAAAGTAGTACTTTCATTAGTCCCTGACCTTATCTTATATCTAGGATAGCCTTATACCTATCCCATGCATGCTTAAACTCCTTCACTGTATTAACCTCTACCACTTCTACTGGAAGACTATTCCATACATCCACTACCCTCTCAGTAAAGTAATACTTTCATTAGTCCCTGGCCTTATCTTATATCTAGGATAGCCTTTTACCTATCCCATGCATGCTTAAACTCCTTCACTGTATTAACCTCTACCACTTCTACTGGAAGACTATTCCATACATCCACTACCCTCTCAGTAAAGTAATACTGTCATTAGTCCCTGACCTTATCTTATATCTAGGATAGCCTTATACCTATCCCATGCATGCTTAAACTCCTTCACTGTATTAACCTCTACCACTTCTACTGGAAGGCTATTCCATACATCCACTACCCTCTCAGTAAAGTAGTACTTTCATTAGTCCCTGACCTTATCTTATATCTAGGATAGCCTTATACCTATCCCATGCATGCTTAAACTCCTTCACTGTATTAACCTCTAGCACTTCTACTGGAAGACTATTCCATACATCCACTACCCTCTCAGTAAAGTAATACTTTCATTAGTCCCTGGCCTTATCTTATATCTAGGATAGCCTTATACCTATCCCACGCATGCTTAAACTCCTTCACTGTATTAACCTCTACCACTTCCGCTGGAAGACTATTCCATGCATCCACTACCCCCTCAGTAAAACATCCTGATATTACTTTAAGACCTCTAATTTAAGACTACGTCCTCTTGATTCACAGAACAACCAATGTCTAGGTGATGGATTCCCTTTAACTTTCTAACTTCAAAATACATGAATATTTATAAGATCGCTCCTGTTAAACTGAACATGACTTAATCTTCCTGCAGGATCCAAACAATGGATTACTTAAATCCCCTAGGAAGACCATTCAACTAAGAAAGGTCTATAGCAAAATAATGAAATGCAGACTTTTGTTAGTCCTGCAACCGGTTTGTCCCGTTGGTCAGTGAAAGGGGAGGAGTTTTTTGTTGTTGCAGAGTTAAAGGGGCAGTTCCGGCAAGTTTATTTTCTGTATAGGTTGTTATTGTGTGTTCAAAGCATTGAAACAAATTTAAAGTACCATAGTTTTACATTGAAAATAATTTAACCGGGGCTTCTAAATTCAGTGACATTCCAAAAGGGAGGGGCTTGGGGAGAGAGGCGGGACTGTTACCGTAGAACTTTTAGACAGCGCAAGGCTGCACTCTGTATATAAAACGGTATTTATTACTTAAAGGTTATTTAAAGAGAAGATTTTTATTTTTATTTTGTGTTGAACAATTGCTGTCGCTTTAAGTTAAACGAACTAATCAGGAATGCTACACTTTTATTTGTACACGGCAGCATGCAACTTTGCAAGCTGTTCCGAGATGCTTCGCTTGCGACTGAGAGACCGTGCTATATCACATGCTGCCATCGGTTGGTGTACAGGCCCGTACAAGTTGGGCTGTTTGTCTTGGATAAGCCTCATGCACTCCAGGTCTACTTGACAAGTGGATTACTGGCTACCTTGGCACCGTTGCCGAGTGACTAAAACCGTCAGCAAACGGGAGAAAAAAAACTCTTCTTGCCATGAAGAAATTTCGACTCCGTCAACGTGCGATTATCCACTTGGCTTGGGATGGAGGACACTGGAAGTCGCCAAGTGCTCCACAAAAATATCTTAGGACTTAGGGAGTTGACTCTTCCTTCCAATCGGGTCGAGGAATGTTTTGTTTTAGGAGATGATTATGGTAAAATTCAGCCTGGTGGCCTTAAGTGACTTAAGTCTAGCTAATTGCTCAAAAACGCGTTTCTACACTAGAAAGAACTGTGAATTTAATGGAATGATTTTAATGGGTTATTTTCGACAATTTAATTGTAATATAATTAGAATGGTTTTATCAACAAGACACATGCGCTGGATCTCCCTGTACATTTAACCTCGCTTCCTAGTCACCTAGGTGTCACAAAAAGATTATCCACATCGTATGATTTTGTATTTGTCCAGGTTCACGCTGGCTGGAACCTTTGTTAAATTACACAAGTGTGGTCCATTCTAGGACATCTGGTCGTATCGCTGGAGGACAGAGTCACGAACAAGAGGTAGTCGGCAATGTCAGTCTTATGGCCTAACCAGCTATACCCAACGCGTTTTACATGGCAACCAATCGTCTGCCTGTTCTGGCCTGCCCATGTTTTGCGAAGAGCGGCCTCCTCCGCTAAAACTCACCTATTTTGAGGGCATCCGCACCTCCTACTATCCAGGAGTTGGAGGCAAATGGAGAGGGTATTTATTTCCAGGCCATGGATCCACCAGTATTCCCACAGTCACACCTAACTTTCTGCCTTCAATCCCAAAATATCCTTTCGCGTATCTCACAACCCACGTCTGGCCCCCTTTTCCAGCATCGAGTTCTCATAAAAACCTTCTAAGTAACTTGAAGAAGTTAAAAAAAAAAATCTCTGGAGAATGGAATTAAATAAAGAACAGGAAACAGGTGCCCTTAAATAGATTAAGACCTTGACCTTGGACCCCTAGAAGACCTCAAAACTCCGTCCTAACCCAATTTATGTAATGGTTGCTTCTCAGCCCCTGGCATACTTTCCCAGAGACCTGCTCATCAGAGAGGTCAAGCCAGAAAAATGCAGTGTCTCCAGGCTTTTGATGGACCAGGGTTTGCCCAGGAACAGATGACAATAGTGCAGCTCGAAAACCTGTGTTGAATTAGTCTGGGGATGAGCTACATTCTTATCGCAATGGTTCTCCCCTTTGGCCTGCTCGTTAGGTGTCTTTCGATTCTCCTAAAAACACCTGCTGAGTAAAAAGGATGAATTTTTGGCTTCTAAAGCCCCTGAGGTATAGGGGAGAGGTAAAAATTAGACACACTATAGACAAATGTATTTATTTTTAGAAATTTTCCACACTGGTATTCCATCATGGTCCACTTAGTTCATCATCAAATGAAGGAAGACGTCGGTGTTTGACACAATTCCCATCTCCTATGTAAAAATCTTCTTCGTATTCACCGATACCCAGATATCTACCCTTCATCTTAGTCCCACACAGTCTCCCCGGCTTTTCAGCATCATTATACCTATCCAAAAATCCCAACTATCTAACGAGATCCATAGGTGAAGGTAGAAGTGTCCTAACAAAACTCCTCTACGTCAATATCGACTGGAACCTAAAGCGTATAGAGATATGGGAATATAGGTGCAGAAGCCTTTAAACAACCAGAGAAAAGAAAACAAATTGAGAGCTGAAAATTGTGATATGAATCAACATGCACAGGAGGCTGATTGCACCTCTATAATTTAGCCAGGTAAATGTAATATTCGTTAGAGAAAAGATCCCTTCCAATCGAGAACGAAGAAACAATTACACGGAGAGTATAAACCCTTGGTGATTTGATATCATTCCTTCGCCACTGTCCCTTCCCAAAAAAATCTGCCAAACTAATAGTGCGCCTTGTTTCCCAACAGGAGGAAAAAGGCAAATAATTAAAATGTCAGTCAAGCTCCGAGCTGATATGAAGAGCTTACAGAATTCCTTTAGACGCGGGGTCTAATGCTTTCCCTCCTAATCTATTGATTTCTTCGCTACAATGCAGATGTCAGATTTTCCACGGATATTTCTTGTTTTTTTCTTTTTTCGGAGGCTGAGTGTCAAGGGAACAAAAGCCGGCTTTCAGCCTTTTTCAGCCCAAACTAAAGTTGGGTGGGGAGGGGGTGAAATGGCACTCACAGTCCAATGGCGAAGGGGGGGTGGGGGGGGGGGAACGAAAGAAAAAAAAAGAAAGTGACCTGAAGCGATGTCTGTAAAAATTCCATTGATGAAGGCTTGGGAAAATGGCAGAGATCCTCGGAGCCTGCCCCCGAACTCATAGCTCCCACATCGGAGTGTCAGTTCCACCGGCAGCTCTCCAAGAAATCAACCTTTAAGCCTTTTATTTTTGTAGGGTTTTTTTTTTTGGGGACTAAGACATTGTGAGAATTTTTGGTGGTCTCTAAAATCCTCTGGACAAGTTTCAATGCTGGTCCTCAAACAGGGATAAACAAAGTGTCCGTAACAAACATGCCAGTGTCCAAGCATGGACGTTCCGTAGAACATCAATACATTACCCATCATATGGGTCAGAAAATGCCCACCAGGAACAATGTTGGTGCCTGCCTCTGCTTCTAAACTAGTGTGAGGGTCTAGACCAGGGGTTCCCAACCCAGTCCGCAAGACACATCTAATGATCCAGGATTTGGTAATTACCAAGCTGTATACAAATGGGTAATCCCTAAATCACCGACTATTGGGTGTACCTAGTGGACTGGGTTGGGGACCAATGCTACTGGGTTGGGGACCAGTGATCTAGACACATAATTATTTATTTTTTATAATTTAGCATTTGTGCATAAACTTCGCAGGTCGCGAAGATTGGGTATCTGAAATCAAAGCAAAAGAAACAACAAAGCCAAGTAAAAGTTGGAAAAGATTGGCAAGATAGGCGTAGAACTATACAGAAGAGTAAAATGAGGTCAAGGTGTGATCCAGCGATATGGACAGGTTATGCGGGAGGTCCCTTGGACCCTTGGAGTTCAAGGAAGGGATTTCGGAAGTGGTGAGTCGTATTGGTGCAAGTGGGGGGTAGCTTCTGTTCAACAAATGGTACTTGAACAGAGTTCGATGTAGAAAAATGTAAAAAAAAGTTAGGAGCCAGCAATACACACTCCTTGAGTGTGTCGAGGGCAAATTATAACAATGCTCTGCCTGCCAAGGAACAGAAAATTATGAGTGCAAGGCATGAAACTAATAGTAATACAATAAAATAGGAATGACTTCCAGAAAGAAATTGCAGGATATCTTCTACCAGGACAGAGAAATGACTGAACAGTCATCAAAGTGACCCAAAAGAGAGGCCTAACTCTGATCTCCAAAGCGTGACCTGTAGTGGGAAGAACTTCACAAGAGCCTCACAAGTAGACTTCTAAAGGGAGCTACAGAGGAAATACAAATTTGGAGGAGAGGAACATTTTGAATAGTTGACAAATGTAGGTGTAAAAAGATTCCACATCTTGAAATAAAGCTTAGTGGACAACTGTTGGAATACAGTTCTGTTTAATTGAAAGTCGACAAGTGTAGACATTTTAAATAGAAATGCTTTAATGAAACAATACAAATATAGCACCCTTATCGAGATCTTTCTGCTTGTATAGCACTATGAGGAGCTATACAGAGCAAAGATTCGAAACAATATGTCCGCCCCCTTATAGAGCTATACAGAGCAAAGATTCTAAACAACATGTCCGCCCTTGATAAAGCTATACAGAGCAAAGATTCTAAACAACATATCCTCCCCCTGATAGAGCTATACAGAGAAAAGATTCTAAACAACATGTCCTCCCCCTGATAGAGCTATACAGAGAAAAGATTCCAAATAACATGTCTGCCCCTGATAGAGCTATACAGAGAAAAGATTTGAAACAACATGTCCTCCCCCTGATAGAGCTATACAGAGCAAATATTCTACCCAACATGTCCGCCCTTGATAAAGCTATACAGAGCAAAGATTCTAAACAACGTGTCCACCCCCTGATAGAGCTATACAGAGCAAAGTTTCTAAACAACATGTCCGCCCCCTGATAAAGCTATACAGAGCAAAGATTATAATCAACATGTCCGCCCCCTGATAAAGCTATACAGAGCAAAGATTATAATCAACATGTCCGCCCCCTGATAAAGCTTCCATAAGGCACTTTATTTGTATTCTTTCATATTAAAGCATTTCTACTTAACATGCATACATGATGCAATCTTTCAATTCGATTATCAAGATTCTACCTGAAAATCCATGTGTTGCAAATCTAAAACACTGCATAAACTTCTAGTGTCGGTGCTGTTAGGAAGCAGCGATTCCTTTTTAGCCATCTCCGATAGTCACCGGCTTGAGTGTTATTGTAGGAAGATGACACGGGACGGAGCCTATGTCAAGAGCTCCAGAAAGAGCCCTTTTTAAACTTGACAAACAGTAAGACAAGTGGACAGGCAAACATTGCTCCTGAATGGGAGGCACTCGCCCCCTTACCACCTCTGTGCCATTTTAAACAGAGTGATATGTCAGGGATGCAATGTGTCACCTTGCAGCGAATAACTACAAATCACATAATGCTTTGGAGTGCTAGAACTTGACGAGTGATGAGTTGTAAATTCTGCAGGGTATCTGCTTTAATCACAGGGCCAGTGTCACATCTCAGGCACCCCTAGGCCCAGAAAACATACTATATATGTAATAAAATGTAAAAAAAAAAACTAAAATATTATAATTTGATTCAAACGTATAGAAAAATGCAAAAAAGAAATAAAAATGACATGGTCGATACTCGGCCCTGACATCTGCTACAAAAGGGTCGCCAGTTCTTGATGTACTTTCGAGAGAGGGGATTTCCCCCAATGGGGAAAATAGAGGACACTTGGGAAGGACTGAGCGAAGCTCCTGGCACCAGCAGTTCAGCCTCTTTCCAAATCATTGGGGAGAAACAGGCCGTCCTGCCAAAGTGGCGCTGGGTACATAAATGGAGATCGGAATCACAAAAACAGGGTTGCTAAGGAGTCAACCATTGGTCGTATTTTTTATTTATTTTTTTCAGACGTCAATTCCTAGGGAACAGATCGGTGGCTGTGACGCGATAACGGGGGGCTCGGCCTGATCCCCAAGCCGATTTCCAGGGCCGTTGGCCTTGAGACCTGCTTCAAGACGATGAGGTCATCGTGACCTTGGCCTTGGTGATCAAGGGATGCTAGATGCCTGCCTGGCTGACCCATGTAATTATACCACTGATAATACCCATTCATGATGCTGAACACGCTATACCAAAGGAGTGAGTAATAATCCTAAACACACAGGAAGGCTGGTGCCATGATTTGATGGTCCTATATGAACAGGTTGAGTTATATGACAGGTGCCCCTAGGCTACCAAGAGATGCTAAATACATTGAGGCCTATTTTTAAAGGTCAACTCTGGGGCAGAGTTCTAAAAGTGGTCGAAACATCAGGAAGATTCCATTGGTTCCCGTGGTAACTGCTCCACGCTTAGAACCTTGCCCCAGAATTGACTCTTATAAAGTTCTAACACTGAAGCCGTCGCCAAGGAAACCAATGCAATGCGCCTGATGTTTTTACTTTAATAAATAATCCCCGCGGTTTGTGCAGCGTGCAAGGTCATGGGTCTTTGTGGAGATACTGTGCCGTAATGCCCCCACGAACCTCTAGAACCCCCCAAAAAAAATTCCAAGGGCATTGTTGTCCGTATAGAGGTCCAAATCCCTCGAATAAAAATTCGGTAAGAGCCCATCCGAGCCCAAAAATGCAAAACTGTTCGGTCCCTATGCGTCGGAATGGTATGTTTTACATGCTTTCCATTAAACCGTTGGACAGCACCTCAACTGGTCCACACGAAGGTGGGCAAGGCACTTAAAATGTTAATGGTTGACCCTTGTCCCTTATTAGCAAAGGTCCTTATTAGGGACAGTCTAGTCCCCAAACTCACTTTGGTGCAAGATGAAGATTACTGCTTGTATAGTGCACAGGCTTTTATCCCTATGTGATCTGATGCAGGCATTCTGTATAAATCACATTTTTAATATATGACTCAAGACTTCCCCTCTGTTTACTGCAGGTGCGGCAGCACTGATTCTATAGACATTGAGGATTTAAAGTTTTTTTTCATATAGTCACTTCCTGTCCTCCTCAAATTGAGTCTATTGAGTGGCCTCTGAGTGACCTTGCTCTTGTACACAGTAGGATCTCTTAACAGTGCAACACATCGTCTGATGACATCACTAGAGAGACAGGATATTCCACTCATTTGAATGGCAATATTCTCATTTGTTCCTGCAGCAAAAAAAAAAAAAGGAAATTACTTTTACTCATCTAGTGTGGGCAGTCCTGGCTTCTTGCAAACTGCTGTAATTTCACAATTTCTTCTAGCTGTAAGAATTTTATATTTTAAGCAATGCAAAATGTAAGACATGCATTTTATAGTACTTTGAAAGCACATTAATATGCATTAATACTTGGAAGATGCATTTTGTGTACCAGACAGGCCCTTTAACTAAAGCTCTGTAGTTGGCTTATCATTGCTCAGCTCACCCACGTTTCTAATCTGTGATATACTACACGTTAGACATTTTTTACCCGTCAGCCCTGTCTGGTATCCGTCCCATTTATTCCCTACTTGATCACATTTAAGAATGTCAGGCTCTAGTTAGTAATAGAAGCCTCTTGTTCACATGAATGTCTTCATCCTATGCACATCTTTAATAATTAGTGCTCTATATTCACCGTACTTTCTCCCCGTCCAGTGTAGACTGTGTCACTGGAATTAATTTTAGTGCCTGGAAAAGGATGATTATGAGAAAACATTACTGCCGTGCTCCCATCCGCCATTGTTGAAACAGTTGCTTCCTGTTGTTTATACCTAACATCCTAATCATGGTCGTCGACTATTAACAGCACAGATGAGACTAAATCAATGGCCGCCTCCAGTCTGCTCTCAAATGCATGCTTTAACGAACAAGGATATTAAACACAGGCATCTCCCATAACTTATTTATATATGTATATACGTATATACTCAATCATCTATCACTATCTCATGCAGCTCTATTAGATGTAAGCACAACCTTAGAAGCCCAATACTCCTTCACTGACGCTGTCATTTTTCTAAAAAAAAAATGAATGACTCAAACTTCAAATTCAAAAGAGAAAAAAAAATTCTAATATTTCCCAATCCACTAATTTCAACACAATTCCGTGAAAAGAAACCTAAATACAGTGTGCAAGAGGCAGCCCCATAAAACATTCCCAGCGTTCTAATCATGGTCGCCGACTGTAAACAGCATAGATGAGACTAAACCAATGGCCGCCTCCTATCTGCTTTAAAATGTATACTTTAACGAGCAAATAAAGTAAACATATCACCCAATCCAGACATTTCAACACAATACTGTGAATATAAAATTAAATACACTGCAAAGAAGGCATTAAAAATGTAAATCCGGTTAAGGTGACAGTACACGTTCCTTGATATTTCCTCCCTTCCAGTTATGTCTCAGGAGTGTGGGAGAAGGAGTTAGGTCTTATCAGTCATTATCCCCCTTTGTGCAGAGATCTGCTGTAGTGGGGGGCCAGGATGTGGGAGTTGCAGTCCGAGGGAAGATGGTGTTAGGTTTATAAAGCAGCCCAGGAGGTAGAAGAATAGTTATTTCCATTCCCTTGGCAGGAATGCCAGTAGCGAGCTGATAATGTAGAGAAAGGATCTGTTTGTCCCAAAACCTTGATACAAAACTGAAGGCATTGTAACAAAGCTGTATCCAACGCTTGCACGGCTGGGTATCTACAATGAATCCTTCAGTTTCTTACAGAATTTTAAACCTCAGTAGGCATAAATTTGCAAAAATGTAAAATAGAAAAATTGCAGTGGGAAAATGTTCCAGTGAAACCTGGTGCAAAGCCCCCCGATGATTGTACGTAGGGGTAATCCATTTACAAGCCTAGTGACGTTGCTGCCCCTGGGTCGGTAGCCGTTTGATGTTCACACCCCATGGACCATCCCCAGAGCTATTGCCTCCTATGTTGATCATTACCCCCTAAACGACCCATTCACTGGCGTCTGACCTCGGGGACCCCTGCCATAGAATTATCATATATTGCTTATAAACAAAGGGGAGAATTGCAGATTTTTTTTTTTTATGTGAAAGAGGCTGGGGAAACTAAATACCAGGGATTATAAAGACATGAACCAATTTAGGTTGGACGCCCAGCCCATGAAGAGCAGGTCTTGGCCCAGCCTAAGATGGGCAGTCTAACATGTGAGGTTGCTTTGCCAAGCCCCCGTCATGCTGACCTTACTTATATTCTATACTACAGGTCAATATTATTTTGTTGTGTAATAAAACAATTATAAATTGTAAGCACACACAAAAAAAATAATCATTTGAGAAATTAATTATTTAACAGTCCAGTGCGGGGCATGTCAGTCGGTTACAAGCCACGCCCCTTTCGCAGTCCAAGATGCAAATCTCCCAGTCTTCGGCACTTAACCCCCATAAAACCAGCGCTACCTTCTAAACGAAAAAAAATATGATAGAAAAGCAATAAAAAAAAAAAGAAAAAAGTCACTACATCTGTAGAACAGGGCCATTTTTCTTAAAAAAAATATTTTGACAGTACACCCTCCTTTTAAGGACGAGAGCGGGGAAAAAGAATTGCAAAAGAAAATATCCAAGAAAAAAAAACAAAAAGTTAATTGGCCTCTGTACTGAAAATAAAAAGGGGAAGAAACCACAGCAAAAAAAACCCGCAAAAGAAATCAGAGGTGAGCCGAGCCAATGAGATGGACCCAGCCGCGGAGGCCTGTTACTGATAAGACTTCAAATGTGGTCTGAGGTTACCCATCGCATCCTGTTAGTTTTCATACCCCCCCTCTCTCTTTCGGTTATGGTAAAATAATAAAAGGGGGGATTTTTTGACCCTTGCAGTGCCGGGCGGCACGGTGTGGATAATTAGGGTTGCCACCTTTTCTTCTTCTTCTTCTTCAAAAAAAAAAATACCGGCTTTGGTACTATCTCCATAGACTTAACATTGGCCTGATGCAAATTTTTTACCGGCCTGTCGGTAAAATGCCGGCCAGGCGGCAACCCTATGTGGATTGCGTAAAACCTTTTTGACTCCCAGGGCCGCGTGTGTGTTGCCGGTCTCATTTAAGAGGAAATGCTTATTAACAAACAGCTTTATTATGTTTGATTAATCGTACGTGTGTGGTTTGTGTTCACAGTGGCGTAATATTTATTTTTTTGCATTAGCCGGGTCTTGTGTCAATAAGCATTCTCTCTGTGTGCGTGGAGTTTGTTTTGAATGCAGAGCATAAAAGCCCCCCCCCCCCCCCTCTTCCTCCCTCCTGCCGGAGACAGAGAGAGTCTGGGGGAGCTACAAGTGAGATGCATCACTCGCTTCTCTTTTAAGTTTTGATTCATTTCTTTGGTGAAAAGTAAATCTTCGGCACAGGATGCTGTAAGTGAATGGTTCACGGCAGCAGAAGTTAACAGCTTTTTAATTCCACCCCCCTCCCTCCTTCCTCGGACAGATCCATGGTCTACAATTAATGTGTGTAGAGAGAGAAGGAGAGCGGGGAAAAAGAAGGAAAGAAAGAAAAAAAAAAAAAAAGAGGGAAGGAAGTTATACTGAGCTTATTTTCTGTATTTTATGCACGTGTTTAATATATGTCAAATGCATTCATTTTATACTCTAAAAAGATTTACAGTTCTCCTGTAGTCGCACATTGAAAATAATTTCGCCGGGGCTCCTAAATTCACTGACATTCCAACAGGGAGGGGCTTGGAGAGAGAGAGGCAGGGCTTGGAGAGAGAGGCGGGACTGTTACTATAGCGACGGCAATAAGACTATTACACTTTCTTTGCAGTTTTGAGGAGATACGAATAGATTGGAGGAATGCGACAGATCTGTTTCCTTACGTTACACGGAGCGTTTAATCACTTAGTAATGACAGCAAGTTCTGCTTTCCCTCCAATTCCCAGACAGGGTACAACCTGCAACCTAGACTGCTGCTGTCAATCAGACAAGCTCCCGGGGGGGGGGGGGGGGGGGGCCCCCCCCCACACCCTCCGCCTCCCCAAACACATTTCTCTGTGACCTGCTCACCCCTCAGCAGGCCTTGTGCTTTCTGATTTATACTACCCCCCCACCTGCTGCTGCTCTCCTGCACATCTTGACACAATGCCCCTCCAATAGGGTTAGAGGTCGGTGCTACCGTGTATGGCAACGGACAGCGCCACTGCGGATGTGTCCGACGCTGTGCATGCGCTGTCTGCTTTCTCTGGGGGGTCCCATACCCATTTCTCATGTCAAGAGAAAATAAAAAGTATAAAACAAGATAATTGTCCTAAACCTTGCTAGGTTAAACTATGATCTATTCTTAAACTTCCCAGTCATTACTCGCCCCCCGCCTCCCCCCCGGTTTTGGAAGGGGTGCTGTCGCTGAAAACGCCAACGATTACTGCGCACGCAGCCCCGAAACACAAGAGAATGATAATCTGGATATCGAATAGGGACATTTGCCTATCAATAAATGCTGCCATGGTGGTGAGCAAACCGTTACCTCCAACATAGAGCAGTAGAAAATGTCATTTTTCATGAACTTTTGTTTTGTCCAAGGCCACAATATTGGAAACAAATTCCCCAAATAATGACATTTTTTAATTTAAATTGCAAAGTCCCTTTACAGGTGTGCTTTCCCGAGTAACTAAACCCTTCCTAAGCATACAGCGGTTACACCCCATTCCCAAAGGATTCTGGGTAGGCCTCTGCAAATAGGAGAATATGTCAGCCTGCGGGACTGTATCAGACAGAATAAAAGCATCAGTGCTGCCTCTGTCAACGGTCCTGCGATAAAATATACATGTAAATGTTTTTAATAGCCTTAGACGCAATAAGACATTGTCTTGAAATCTTTCGGACAGTGATGCACCCTTAAGTGTTGCAAGTGGCTGGATTCCCGGTGAGATCGGGGCCCCCATGCACCCCTTACAGCTCTATTACTTGCTGGTGTTCTACTAGGATGGAGAAGGAGATCTGTGCCTTCCAGTTCACAGACCACCCCCGCCGCCTAGTAAAAATATAATTATGTGACTTATCCCAGATCTCAGGACACCGGGTAAAGAAAGAAACAAAACAGCTGTAGAATCCTTTACACATACACATGCGAAACGTTAGCAAAAGTCATCCCCGTGTAATGAGAGGAAGGACAGTTTGTAAAGGGCATGGAGCACCTGGTACCGGGGGTCAGTGCCAATCTGGCATGCTGATAGTTGCGGAGGGCTTGCTATGGAGGAAAAAAAAGCCCAAAAAAAGAAAGAAAAAAAAAAAAAAAACTCCCTGTCTGGACTCAGCTGGCTCAGGGCACAAATCATTAAGCATCCCTCCTGACAGGTGCACATGTGTCGGGGAGGAAACATTGCTGTCAAGGATCAGCCCGTGCTTTATGGGGTCTGTCAGGATCATTATGCTGTCAGTGAAGGTAATGTGCAAGTGTTTGGGCCCCCAGTGACATTCCGGTAATCAATCACAGGGATTACAAGGAGGCTTGCTTAATACTCTTCCCATCCTTCAGTTTTATCCTACGAACCTGTCATCAGTCACACGTACACGCCCCGACCCAACAGCTCATAGAGCCTAATGAGGGAGCCAGGGGTAACCCCGCTCTATATCCCTGAGCGGATTTAGGTTCCACCAATTATTAAAGGACAACAGTCAGCAAATCAGTTTGTGATTAAACTGAAAGTTTGCATCAAGTGTAGGAATTTTAAATAGAAATGATTTAATGAAAGAATACAAATACAGTATCGCATTGAGCCCTCTTTGCTCTGTATAGCTCTTTCAGGGGGAGGACATGTTGTTTAGAATATTTGCTCTGTATAGTTCTATCAGGGGGCAGACATGTTGTTTAGAATCTTTTCTCTGTATAGCTATATCAGGGGGCAGGCATGTTATTTAGAATCTTTTCTCTGTATAGCTCTATCAGGTGCAGACATGTTATTTAGAATCTTTACTCTGTATAGCCCTATCAGGTGCAGACATGTTGTTTAGAACCTTTGCTCTGTATGGCTCTATCAGGGGGCAGACATGTTGTTTAGAATCTTTGCTCTGTATAGCTCTATCAGGGGGCGGACATGTTGTTTAGAATCTTTACTCTGTATAGCTCTATCAGGGGGCGGACATGTTGTTTAGAATCTTTGCTCTATATAGCTCTATCAGGGGGCGGACATGTTGTTTAGAATCTTACTCTATATAGCTCTATCAGGGGGCGGACATGTTGTTTATAATCTTACTCTATATAGCTCTATCAGGGGATGGACAGGTGCTTTTAAAGCCATTACTTAATGCTTGTGTTCACCATTTTGCACAATTCTCCGTCATTCAACAAAACAATTACTTGTTTTAACATGATTTTTTTTTTTTAAACTGCGAAAAATGGGTCGGTCACTTTTGGCCAAACTTTCTCTCCGTGATCACGCATTCCAGAAGAAAAATAAGTGCTGTCAAGGTGAATAGACACGGCTGAGAAAGGTGAACTTTGGGCTCACAGATAATGCATCATTAAATTGTACTGGCTGGTCAGTAGAGCCACGCACCACCCCTCTACTGAGAATCCCCTAACTCTGCATCACGTCTATAAGACTTTAAGGTACACTATAGAGAAAACTCCTGGCCAACGCTGTGCAGAATGCAATTACACAGCGTATTCCTGACCCTGGAAGTTCTCGAAACCCAGAGAGAGCCCGACTACGCATCACTTGAGTAATTTTAACTCAATGTAACAGAAAATGTATTCTCCATAAACCTGAGCTACTGGTTATCCTACAAGTGGTCATTAAATGCCACAGTTTAGGGGGGGGGGGGGAATGTTTTTCGCTGGTTCTATCCTCGTGAATTTGTGGATCTCTTGGGCCAATGCTCCCTTTGGCAGCACAAAGTGTTGCATAAAACTCTCTCCATCTCCATGGGGCTTTGGCATATAAATCGTCAATCATTGTGTAAGAGTCTTTGTTTTCGAAGGCTCGTGCATCAATGTCAGGGGAGACCTGTTTCTTTTTAATGCCAGATTTTTACAACCTTTCCTTTTACACCTAAAGAATGCTATAGGATTACACATCTGCTTGACCCGATAGCGAGGCAGCAATGTCAGATAAAACGTCGGAGGTGAGCCAAAAAAAGCAAAAGCGAAGGACAAACCCTCCCTGTATTCTACCACTTTATTGTTTTATAGGGTAATCTCTCCTTATCTTGTAAAAACATGTACGTACCACATATGGGATTAAAAGCCTCACACTATACTGACTGATAGGGTCTGATCTTTAATGGTCCACTACCAAGGCTTTTTGCCAACAGCTGATACCTTAATCGTTCGCGTGTTCCTGCAGGCCTGCAAACCGGCAACCAATGCCACACACAGTGACTGCATTGTGGGATTACCCAGAATCCTCGGCGGCAACCATGTTCTGTCATCTCTATACAAACAAGAGACCAGCAGCAGGGGCAGGCAGACTATGTATAACGCCAGCGGCTTAAAGGACAACTGTAGGCAACAGCTAAGTTAGGTTTCATTGAAGGTTTGAGTAAAGTGCAGACATTTACATTGAAATGATTTAATGAATAAATACAAAATGGCACCTTACTGAGCTGCAGTTCATTCTCTAGTTCTATCAGGGGGCGGACATGTTGTTTAGAATCTTGGGTTGAATGAGGGACGACCTGTCCCAAGATTCTGAACAAACATGTCCACTCCCTGATAGCACCATACGGAGCAAAGAGGGCTCTATAAAGTACTGTATTTGTAGTCTATCATTAAAGCATTATTATATAAAACTTCTACACTTGGTGCTATCTTTTAATTAAACACCAGTTCATTTTTGTCAGCAGTTGTCCTTTAAGCCTACAATTCCTATAAAGTTCAAGCAGCGGTTGGAGAATAGTAAATAACAATACATACTGCTTATATTCAGCAAAAAAAATGTATTACCCATGAACTGTGATGTATGGAGAAGGGGTAAATCGACCAGATTGGCTTAAACATTTTAATACTATATAAAAATTCTATTTACCTATTAATAGATTATAATAAAGCAGCACTTACCGCTCCAAGCATGATTCGGAAGATGAGCCAGCGATACCCCCAAATGACTATGCGAGACGGAGGTGTGCTCGGCGTAACTGGGGAGAGGGTCCAGAGAGGGCAGAGGAAAATTGCTAAAAACCCGGTTTCCAAGAGCTGAGATTCCCAACCTTAGGATCAAAACAGCAACACAAGAGATTTAACAGGGACTGTATCACCTAAACATTGTTTATTACTGTGCATGCAGAGAATAAAACATTATTGAAAATTATATATACATGGTGCAGGGCCTGGTGAGTTTCTCCTGCTAGAAGAACAGAGTTGGCCCTGTATAATGCATTGTTATAAAGTGACAGTGTGTAAAGATGTAACTCTGCATTATCCATGGCCAGCTGAGCTCTTCTATATATACATGGTGCAGGGTCTGGTGAGTTTATCCTGCTAGAAGAACAGAGTTGGCCCTGTATAATGCATTGTTATAAAGTGACAGTGTGTAAAGATGTAACTCTGTATTATCCATGGCCAGCTGAGCTCTTCTATATATACATGGTGCAGGGTCTGGTGAGTTTCTCCTGCTAGAAGAACAGAGTTGGCCCTGTATAATGTATTGTTATAAAGTGACAGTGTGTAAAGATGTAACTCTGCATTATCCATGGCCAGCTGAGCTCTTCTATATATACATGGTGCAGGGTCTGGTGAGTTTCTCCTGCTAGAAGAACAGAGTTGGTCCTGTATAATGGATTGTTATATAGTGACAGTGTGTAAAGATGTAACTCTGCATTATCCATGGCCAGCTGAGCTCTTCTATATATACATTGGCAGGGTCTGGTGAGTTTCTCCTGCTAGAAGAACAGAGTTGGTCCTGTATAATGCATTGTTATAGAGTGACAGTGTGTAAAGATGTAACTCTGCATTATCCATGGCCAGCTGAGCTCTTCTATATATACATTGGCAGGGTCTGGTGAGTTTCTCCTGCTAGAAGAACAGAGTTGGCCCTGTATAATGCATTGTTATAGAGTGACAGTGTGTAAAGATGTAACTCTGCATTATCCATGGCCAGCTGAGCTCTTCTATATATACATGGTGCAGGATCTGGTGAGTTTCTCCTGCTAGAAGACCAGAGTTGGCCCTGTATAATGCATTGTTATAGAGTGACAGTGTGTAAAGATGTAACTCTGCATTATCCATGGCCAGCTCAGCTCTTCTATATATACATGGTGCAGGGTCTGGTGAGTTTCTCCTGCTAGAAGAACAGAGTTGGTCCTGTATAATGCATTGTTATAAAGTGACAGTGTGTAAAGATGTAACTCTGCATTATCCATGGCCAGCTGAGCTCTTCTATATATACATGGTGCAGGGCGTGGTGAGTTTCTCCTGCTAGAAGAACAGAGTTGGTCCTGTATAATGCATTGTTAGAAAGTGACAGTGTGTAAAGATGTAACTCTGCATTATCCATGGCCAGCTGAGCTCTTCTATATATATACATGGTGCAGGGTCTAGTGAGTTTCTCCTGCTAGAAGAACAGAGTTGGTCCTGTATAATGCATTGTTATAAAGTGACAGTGTGTAAAGATGTAACTCTGCATTATCCATGGCCAGCTGAGCTCTTCTATATATACATGGTGCAGGGTCTAGTGAGTTTCTCCTGCTAGAAGAACAGAGTTGGTCCTGTATAATGCATTGTTATAAAGTGACAGTGTGTAAAGATGTAACTCTGCATTATCCATGGCCAGCTGAGCTCTTCTATATATACATGGTGCAGGGTCTAGTGAGTTTCTCCTGCTAGAAGAACAGAGTTGGTCCTGTATAATGCATTGTTATAAAGTGACAGTGTGTAAAGATGTAACTCTGCATTATCCATGGCCAGCTGAGATCTTCTATATATACATGGTGCAGGGTCTAGTGAGTTTCTCCTGCTAGAAGAACAGAGTTGGTCCTGTATAATGCATTGTTATAAAGTGACAGTGTGTAAAGATGTAACTCTGCATTATCCATGGCCAGCTGAGCTCTTCTAGCCGGAGAAACTCAAGAAGTTTGTACTTTTATGTGAATGTTTATACAAGCTGATCTTAAATTAAAGCCTCGCTGTCTTTTTAAGGCCCAGTGGGTTTCCTTCTATGTTACCCAGGACTCTCTCCTTCCCTGCGGTGCTAAAACAGATCTGTGAGAAGAATCACTGTAACCAAACAAGAAAAAAAAAAAAAACTCCACAAACATGAATATTCCTCTACATCACATTTATCTCCCAGAAGCTAATTCTCGGGCAGGATGTAAACATATCCAGGGCAAGGGAATAATGCTTTTCAAATACAGCCCAATCGTTTTCAGTTCAAAGCACTTTAAAAAACAAACTGCCCTGACACAGGGGCTCTTTGTTCCCGGAGACAAAGCTTTTATCAGATGGTTAGATTAGTGTTTGTATATTCGATATGCTGCAAGATCTCTGTATACAGGTATTTATATCCTGTCAAACTTGTTTTTCATCCAGATAGAACAGCTATACACTTTCAGAGCCATAATAATAATAATTAAAAGACAAAAGCTGTAAATTTCTTTTTAGGGTCAATACTAATGACTCCAGAGGGAATGTAGACAGACTGTATTTGGTAAGATATGTGAATCTTCTGGGAATGGCTGGCTTTTTTTATTTTCAACTGGGTTGTCCTGCAACTCTCATCATCCTCTTCCAACTACGAAAAAAGGAACGAAAAACAGGTTCCGTTAATTACAGTGGTCTCAGAGCAAGTGGCGGGGTACTTCTTCTCCTTTCGTCTTGAGTGGGAAAAGAAGTGTTTGGTTTGCAAAGTCCACAGCAGTACATTTGTCTGGACTGGGAGATATATGCATTTTTACTGCACACGACGCAAGTATAGCGAATATTTGAAATACTTTGATTTGGAAAAAACTTTAAATGTTGCATTTAAAAAAAAAAAAAACATTCTTCCTCCCGGGCACCGGACAAATCCTGAGAGTGCCGAGTGGGAGAATCAGTATAAGCTGCTAAGCAAGATATGAGTCAATTATCTGCTAGTAAGGGATCTAATGTGGACAATATCAAGGCCATTTTTCTCGAAGGAAGAATCTGGACTTCAGTCCACCAGGGCCAGAACTCTGAACTGAGTTTGAAGTAGGAAGAGTACCGAATATATATATATATAAACCGTATCTTTCAGGGTGTTTTTTCCATTGTTCTTAGACCTGTTCAGGTGTCATGAAATGTGCAATATGCAAACATCCGATTTACATGTTACATTCTCAGGAACAAGATAAGAAATAACTGCTTTGAAAGGCAAAATAAAACCCCTGGGCTAACGGAGTACCAGAGCCCTGCCTGCGGTCAACCATGATGCTCTCTCCATTTAACCCCTTGGTATGCTGCTAGAATCCAGAATCCTTTACAAAAAAGGTTGGCAGTTTTAAAAGACAAGAAGAAAAATAATAATAGAAAAGTTTCAAAGAAGTGAACAATATTTAACAAGGATTACTTTAAACATTGATTCTACAAGTGTTAAAGGCAGTCACCCTTAGAATGGTATCGCCAGAATGGGCGGTGCCCTGAAAAGTAAAACGCGTGGGGATCAGCGGGTGGGAAGAATTATGCGTCCTTCTGTGGGCGCACAGACTGCGTAGGTCAGTGGGTCAAACTAGGTTCTACAATCAACGTTATATAATAGATCTAATTAAAGGACAAAAATAAAAATCTATAAGTTATTTGTAAATGAAAGATTGTACATGGTGTCGGCATTTTAAATAGAAATTCTTTAATTAAATAATACAAAATAAAGTGCCTTATTGAGCCCTCTTTGCTGCATATACCTCTATGAGGGGTCGGACCTAAAAGGAAGATCGAACCCATGTGACACAAGATTCTAAACAACATGTCTGCCTCCTGACAGAACTATGCAGGGCAAAAAGGTCTCAATAAAGTCCTTTATTTGTATTGTTTCCTTTAAGAATGCCTATCTCAAATGTCAACACTTGATACAAACTTTCACTTAAGCATAACTAGCATAAGGTATTTTTGGTGCTGAAATTTGTCCTTTAAGGACTTTTCAATTATTATGTAACTATGAGAATATTTACTAAGTCAACTGCAACAAAATCCTTAAAAAGCCTCCACCTAGTCGTTACACTCGGCCTTCGTCTGGTTTGGGGGTCTAACTGTGGAATAAAACATGCGCCAATGGTAATAAACATAAGTCGCCGTTACCGCTAGATGTACTTTATTATCCCACTTCCTCTTTCCATTAGGCTATGCCCATCCGACCTATAATACGTCGATAAACAGCATTATTACGATACTGGCCGCGCAGGGCTCTGATCTATATTATACTGCGCCCTTAAAATGATCCACTTTCGAAGATGAGAAACTCAGTTTTTTTTACAAACTCGTATCTAAGTGAAGCGTGCTTAAAACCGGGGGCTTTGACTTTTAAGAGTAAAAGGAGAGGCACAGGGGACTCCCCAGAGAGAATTTAGTTTTTTTTTTTCTTCTTCTTCGAACGTATAAAACTTTTCATTGTTCCAATAAAGGACTTTTTAATGTATTCTCTTTTCCATGTCAAAGAAAAACCTGGCAGTCTAAAAAAAAAAAAAACAAAGTTAAGAAGCAGAGCCAGCCTGGTTTCTATCAGCCTCACTTAAAGCAGCCAAGCAAAGCCCACTTTTAGGAGCCCTTCGCCCGGACCCTAGTAAAGGCACTCTCTCTCTCTCCCGGCCCTTTAAATCAGATGTGCGATTTGGGAAGGCGTCAGTGCTAGAAGCCGCCGTCAAGACTGGACACCAACAAGGATGGCAGCCCAGCTAGTATCTTACTGGAAGGCCGCTAATGCAGATAGCGGCCTTCCAGGCAGGACAAGTCCAGCGTGCCTACAACCAGATCAGCTCTGCCTCTGCCGGGAGCCAGAGCGGAGTGTAAACTCGACGTGCATCTTTCTTTCAGATAGAATAGGTCATTAATTGTCCTTAATTAGATGCTCTGCCGTCTTTTGTATGCAGCCTGGCACACACATGAAGCAGTCTATGTACATACCACAGGAAGCAGACCAATTAACACTCCCCTTTTTCGACTAATACCTTATACATTGATCTACGCATTGTGTTAACATTAGATGCTTCTAGTAACAGATAATAGCAATGTTTAGATAATGCCTAGATCAATGTATAAGTAATGCTCTGATCGCCGACACCCAGATTAACCCTTGAAAGGGTTAAACAGACTTGGGGTACTTGCAGCAGATGGGGTGCACCCTGCCAATACTGGTTTCTCCTCCACCCTCCCCCCCCCCCCCCCCCCTTTTACCCCCCAGGCCAGGAGTGCAGTCTGATACTTCTGGGAAGAAAAAGACTTCTGCTGTCAGTCCACCTGCTCTTAGCTGCTCCAGTACCATCGAGGTCTGAACCCAGCAGCTGCAACGAGGAGCACAAAGCCCCCTTTTGTCACTTTCGCTGAAGCACTGCTAGGTCCCAGGCAAAAGATGGGATATAAATAAGAGGGTCTCCCGGCACTGGATGCTCCCATTTTCCCTCCAGCACAGTTATTTAACCCATCAAGTCACAGAAGGTACCCATCGTCCCTTTGATCAACTCGGTGGCTTCTCCTTTGAACTTCTTCAGATCTTTTGTATGGGGGAGCTACACTTGCCATCTTTCCAAAGGACTAGAAATGGGTGTTCCCAATCATGTAGATCCCCCAAACATGAAAAAAACTTTGATATGCCTAGTTCCCACACTGTAATGCCCCTTCGGTGCTTTTATGCCATCTGGGGAAATTATCTGTGTCGTCTGTACATATATCTTTCAGACAGGAAGACTTGAAGGCCAACCGACGAAGACAGGAAGTGACACTTGAGCCAGTCGCACCGGACCCAGGTCCGACTTGGCCTGTATGGACACTGTAGGATCCTCTTTGGGATATTGGAAAGAGTAGAGGTCAACAGTCCACTGATTCAACCCAAGAACCTGACACGGCCCCCTTAAATCATCTCCCACCACTGTCTTTCCTAATGCCTTATGCATCTCCTGTCCTCCGCTCCTTCTAGATAGCAAGGGTAAAGTATGCTCTCCCTACTTGACCCTTTAAACTCTATATCAAGAGTTGGGTAACCTCTATAAGTGGATGTAAAGCCAACTTCTGTTTCGTAATGTCCAGGGGTAATCACAACTTGATTGATCTGCTCTTCACCCTTGCCAATGCACCTGTTTCGAGAACCCAATCTTGGAGATCCAGCAGGAGTTAGCGGTGAGATCTAGGTCACCAATCTATTAGTAGAAGCCTCTTGTCTTCGCCCACAATCCAATGCTAATTGCGAAATGTTCATGCACTCACTCCCAATGTCTAACATTTTTTTTAACTTCCCCAAGTATCTGAGGCCTCTGTAAAAGGAAAGTTGTGACTACATAACCCAGTGGTGGCTAACCTTGGCACTGCAAACTAATGGGATATATAGTCCCCAAACACCTGCAGTGCCAAGGTTAGCCATCACTGTCATATTCAGCCCTACATAGAAATATATATTATTTTCTATATACTTATATAGAAATGTGCTATTGAACAGCTTGTGAAACTTGGGATCTACTTCACCTGGAATTAAAATTTGGAAAGTACTCAAAATACTCAATACAGACACGTGTAGGGGTCCGGTCACGGAACGGTGAGTGTGGGTCATATTTTCCAGCGATGTTAATTTGACCAGCTTTCTGCAAATTTGTTTCCAGTTCACTTTGGTGAAGATTTAATGCTAATTGTAAATTTAACACAAATAGCTTGTAAACAAATCGAAATATTCAAACAAACAAAGAAAAAAAAAAAGACACAAAAAATAAAACATTTTGGACACTTAATTAAAGTGGTTTTTTTTTATCTGGCTTCTGATAGAAGTCTTGTTAGTTTGACTATAGGGAGCAACAGGGGTTGACACATATTTGCAAACAGACCAATCAGGAAACTGGCCCGGTTATTTTTTGTTAGGGGTCGGGATAATGGTAACTTAGTAGAGTTCTCCTCCCTGACAACTTTGCTAAACAGGGATCAAGGGCGCAATTGACAGAGCCAAAAGAAGGCAGGGTTACCCGATGCTTTAGCGTTTAGAAAAAAACAGGACTCTGCAAGCAAAACCAGCACTGGAGGCAACTATGTTCTAACTTTTTTTTTTTTTTTTTTACATTTTACATGGAGCAGGGATTTTAGGAGCCAGGGCTCCCGGGATTTGCCAAGGCCTGGGGAGCAGAAGATAAAAACATACGTCTTTGATAGGATAGAAACATTTAAATACATAAAAGTGATCCACATAGTAAAGGAGGAGAGTATATTTAACAGAAGAAAAACTACCACAACAAGAGGACATAGTCTTAATTAGAGGGGCAAAAGTTTAAAGTAACATTATTACTGAGAGGGTAGTGGATGCATGGAATAGTCTTCCAGTAGAAGTGGTTGAGGTTAATACAGTGAAGGAGTTTAAGCATGCGTGGGATAGGTATAAGGCTATCCTAGATATAAGATAAGGCCAGGGATTAATGAAAGTATTACTTTACTGAGAGGGTAGTGGATGCATGGAATAGTCTTCCAGTAGAAGTGGTAGAGGTTAATACAGTGAAGGAGTTTAAGCATGCATGGGATAGGTTAAGGCTATCGTAGATATAAGATAAGGCCAGGGACTAATGAAAGTATTACTTTACTGAGAGGGTAGTGGATGCATGTAATAGTCTTCCAGTAGAAGTGGTAGAGGTTAATACAGTGAAGGAGTTTAAGCATGCGTGGGATAGGTATAAGGCTATCCTAGATATAAGATAAGGCCAGGGACTAATGAAAGTATTACTTTACTGAGAGGGTAGTGGATGTATGGAATAGTCTTCCAGTAGAAGTGGTTGAGGTTAATACAGTGAAGGAGTTTAAGCATGCGTGGGATAGGTATAAGGCTATCCTAGGTATAAGATAAGGCCAGTAACTAATGAAAATATTACGTTACTGAGAGGGTAGTGGATGTATGGAATAGTCTTCCAGTAGAAGTGGTAGAGGTTAATACAGTGAAGGAGTTTAAGCATGCATGGGATAGGTATAAGGCTATCCTAGATATAAGATAAGGCCAGGGACTAATGAAAGTATTACTTTACTGAGAGGGTAGTGGATGCATGGAATAGTCTTCCAGTAGAAGTGGTAGAGGTTAATACAGTGAAGGAGTTTAAGCATGCATGGGATGGGTATAAGGCTATCCTAGATATCAGATAAGGCCAGGGACTAATGAAAGTATTACTTTACTGAGAGAGTAGTGGATGTATGGAATAGTCTTCCAGTAGAAGTGGTAGAGGTTAATACAGTGAAGGAGTTTAAGCATGCATGGGATAGGTATAAGGCTATCCTAGATATAAGATAAGGCCAGGGACTAATGAAAGTATTACATTACTGAGAGGGTAGTGGGTGTATGGAATAGTCTTCCAGTAGAAGTGGTAGAGGTTAATACAGTGAAGGAGTTTAAGCATGCGTGGGATAGGTATAAGGCTATCCTAGATATAAGATAAGGTCAGGGACTAATGAATGTATTACATTACTGAGAGGGTAGTGGGTGTATGGAATAGTCTTCCAGTAGAAGTGGTAGAGGTTAATACAGTGAAGGAGTTTAAGCATGCATGGGATAGGTATAAGGCTATCCTAGATATAAGATAAGGCCAGGGACTAATGAAAGTATTACATTACTGAGAGGGTAGTGGGTGTATGGAATAGTCTTCCAGTAGAAGTGGTAGAGGTTAATACAGTGAAGGAGTTTAAGCATGCATGGGATGGGTATAAGGCTATCCTAGATATAAGATAAGGCCAGGGATTAATGAAAGTATTACTTTACTGAGAGGGTAGTGGATGTATGGAATAGTCTTCCAGTAGAAGTGGTAGAGGTTAATACAGTGAATGAGTTTAAGCATGCGTGGGATAGGTATAAGGCTATCCTAGATATAAGATAAGGCCAGGGACTAATGAAAGTATTACATTACTGAGAGGGTAGTGGATGTATGGAATAGTCTTCCAGTAGAAGTGGTAGAGGTTAATACAGTGAAGGAGTTTAAGCATGCATGGGGTAGGTATAAGGCTATCCTAGATATAAGATAAGGTCAGTGACTAATGGAAGTATTACATTACTGAGAGGGTAGTGGATGTATGGAATAGTCTTCCAGTAGAAGTGGTAGAGGTTAATACAGTGAAGGAGTTTAAGCATGCATGGGATAGGTATAAGGCTATCCTAGATATAAGGTAAGGTCAGGGACTAATGAAAGGATTACATTACTGAGAGGGTAGTGGATGTATGGAATAGTCTTCCAGTAGATGTGGTAGAGGTTAATACAGTGAAGGAGTTTAAGCATGCATGGGATAGGTATAAGGCTATCCTAGATATAAGATAAGGCCGGGGACTAATGAAAGTATTACTTTACTGAGTGGGTAGTGGATGTATGGAATAGTCTTCCAGTAGAAGTGGTAGAGGTTAATACAGTGAAGGAGTTTAAGCATGCGTGGGATAGGTATAAGGCTATCCTAGATATAAGATAAGGCCAGGGACTAATGAAAGTATTACATTACTGAGAGGGTAGTGGATGTATGGAATAGTCTTCCAGTAGAAGTGGCAGAGGTTAATACAGTGAAGGAGTTTAAGCATGCATGGGATAGGTATAAGGCTATCCTATATATAAGATAAGGCCAGGGACTAATGAAAGTATTACATTACTGAGAGGGTAGTGGATGCATGGAATAGTCTTCCAGTAGAAGTGGTAGAGGTTAATACAGTGAAGGAGTTGAAGCATGCATGGGATAGGTATAAGGCTATCCTAGATATAAGATAAGGTCAGGGACTAATGGAAGTATTACATTACTGAGAGGGTAGTGGATGTATGGAATAGTCTTCCAGTAGAAGTGGTAGAGGTTAATACAGTGAAGGAGTTTAAGCATGCATGGGATAGGTATAAGGCTATCCTAGATATAAGATAAGGTCAGGGACTAATGAAAGTATTACATTACTGAGAGGGTAGTGGATGCATGGAATAGTCTTCCAGTAGAAGTGGTAGAGGTTAATACAGTGAAGGAGTTTAAGCATGCGTGGGATGGGTATAAGGCTATCCTAGATTTAAGATAAGGCCAGGGACTAATGAAAGTATTACATTACTGAGAGGGTAGTGGATGTATGGAATAGTCTTCCAGTAGAAGCGGTAGGGGTTAATACAGTGAAGGAGTTTAAGAATGCATGGGATAGGTATAAGGCTATCCTAGATATAAGATAAGGACAGGGACTAATGAAAGTATTACATTACTGAGAGGGTAGTGGATGTATGGAATAGTCTTCCAGTAGAAGTGGTAGAGGTTAATACAGTGAAGGAGTTTAAGCATGCGTGGGATAGGTATAAGGCTATCCTAGATATAAGATAAGGCCAGGGACTAATGAAAGTATTACTTTACTGAGAGGGTAGTGGATGTATGGAATAGTCTTCCAGTAGAAGTGGTAGAGGTTAATACAGTGAAGGAGTTGAAGCATGCATGGGATAGGTATAAGGCTATCCTAGATATAAGATAAGGTCAGGGACTAATGGAAGTATTACATTACTGAGAGGGTAGTGGATGTATGGAATAGTCTTCCAGTAGAAGTGGTAGAGGTTAATACAGTGAAGGAGTTTAAGCATGCATGGGATAGGTATAAGGCTATCCTAGATATAAGATAAGGTCAGGGACTAATGAAAGTATTACATTACTGAGAGGGTAGTGGATGCATGGAATAGTCTTCCAGTAGAAGTGGTAGAGGTTAATACAGTGAAGAAGTTTAAGCATGCATGGGATAGGTATAAGGCTATCCTAGATATAAGATAAGGTCAGGGGACTAATGAAAGTATTACTTTACTGAGAGTGTAGTGGATGTATGGAATAGTCTTCCAGTAGAAGTGGTAGAGGTTAATACAGTGAAGGAGTTTAAGCATGCGTGGGATGGGTATAAGGCTATCCTAGATTTAAGATAAGGCCAGGGACTAATGAAAGTATTACATTACTGAGAGGGTAGTGGATGTATGGAATAGTCTTCCAGTAGAAGCGGTAGGGGTTAATACAGTGAAGGAGTTTAAGCATGCATGGGATAGGTATAAGGCTATCCTAGATATAAGATAAGGCCAGGGACTAATGAAAGTATTACATTACTGAGAGGGTAGTGGATGTATGGAATAGTCTTCCAGTAGAAGTGGTAGAGGTTAATACAGTGAAGGAGTTTAAGCATGCGTGGGATAGGTATAAGGCTATCCTAGATATAAGATAAGGCCAGGGACTAATGAAAGTATTACTTTACTGAGAGGGTAGTGGATGTATGGAATAGTCTTCCAGTAGAAGTGGTAGAGGTTAATACAGTGAAGGAGTTTAAGCATGCATGGGATAGGTATAAGGCTATCCTAGATATAAGATAAGGCCAGGGACTAATGAAAGTATTACATTACTGAGAGGGTAGTGGATGCATGGAATAGTCTTCCAGTAGAAGTGGTAGAGGATAATACAGTGAAGGAGTTTAAGCATGCATGGGATAGGTATAAGGTTATCCTAGATATAAGATAAGGTCAGGGGACTAATGAAAGTATTACTTTACTGAGAGTGTAGTGGATGTATGGAATAGTCTTCCAGTAGAAGTGGTAGAGGTTAATACAGTGAAGGAGTTTAAGCATGCGTGGGATAGGTATAAGGCTATCCTAGATATAAGATAAGGCCAGGGACTAATGAAAGTATTACCTGACTGAGAGGGTAGTGGATGTATGGAATAGTCTTCCAGTAGAAGTGGTAGATGTTAATACAGTGAAGGAGTTTAAGCATGCGTGGGATAGGTATAAGGCTATCCTAGATATAAGATAAGGTCAGGGGACTAATGAAAGTATTACTTTACTGAGAGTGTAGTGGATGTATGGAATAGTCTTCCAGTAGAAGTGGTAGATGTTAATACAGTGAAGGAGTTTAAGCATGCGTGGGATAGGTATAAGGCTATCCTAGATATAAGATAAGGCCAGGGACTAATGAAAGTATTACATTACTGAGAGGGTAGTGGATGTATGGAATAGTCTTCCAGTAGAAGTGGTAGAGGTTAATACAGTGAAGGAGTTTAAGCATGCATGGGATAGGTATAAGGCTATCCTAGATATAAGATAAGGCCAGGGACTAATGAAAGTATTACATTACTGAGAGGGTAGTGGATGCATGGAATAGTCTTCCAGTAGAAGTGGTAGAGGATAATACAGTGAAGGAGTTTAAGCATGCATGGGATAGGTATAAGGTTATCCTAGATATAAGATAAGGTCAGGGGACTAATGAAAGTATTACTTTACTGAGAGTGTAGTGGATGTATGGAATAGTCTTCCAGTAGAAGTGGTAGATGTTAATACAGTGAAGGAGTTTAAGCATGCGTGGGATAGGTATAAGGCTATCCTAGATATAAGATAAGGCCAGGGACTAATGAAAGTATTACCTGACTGAGAGGGTAGTGGATGTATGGAATAGTCTTCCAGTAGAAGTGGTAGATGTTAATACAGTGAAGGAGTTTAAGCATGCGTGGGATAGGTATAAGGCTATCCTAGATATAAGATAAGGTCAGGGGACTAATGAAAGTATTACTTTACTGAGAGTGTAGTGGATGTATGGAATAGTCTTCCAGTAGAAGTGGTAGATGTTAATACAGTGAAGGAGTTTAAGCATGCGTGGGATAGGTATAAGGCTATCCTAGATATAAGATAAGGCCAGGGACTAATGAAAGTATTACATTACTGAGAGGGTAGTGGATGTATGGAATAGTCTTCCAGTAGAAGTGGTAGAGGTTAATACAGTGAAGGAGTTTAAGCATGCATGGGATAGGTATAAGGCTATCCTAGATATAAGATAAGGTCAGGGACTAATGAAAGTATTACTTTACTGAGAGGGTAGTGGATGTATGGAATAGTCTTCCAGTAGAAGTGGTAGAGGTTAATACAGTGAAGGAGTTTAAGCATGCATGGGATAGGTATAAGGCTATCCTAGATATAAGATAAGGTCAGGGACTAATGAAAGTATTACTTACTGAGAGGGTAGTGGATGCATGGAATAGTCTTCCAGTAGAAGTGGTATAGGTTAATACAGTGAAGGAGTTTAAGCATGCATGGGATAGGTATAAGGCTATCCTAGATATAAGATAAGGCCAGGGACTAATGAAAGTATTACTTTACTGAGAGGGTAGTGGATGTATGGAATAGTCTTCCAGTAGAAGTGGTAGAGGTTAATACAGTGAAGGAGTTTAAGCATACATGGGATAGGTATAAGGCTATCCTAGATATAAGACAAGGCCAGGGACTAATGGAAGTATTACTTTACTGAGATGGTAGTGGATGTATGGAATAGTCTTCCAGTAGAAGTGGTAGAGGTTAATACAGTGAAGGAGTTTAAGCATGCGTGGGATAGGTATAAGGCTATCCTAGATATAAGATAAGGCCAGGGACTAATGAAAGTATTACATTACTGAGAGGGTAGTGGATGTATGGAATAGTCTTCCAGTAGAAGTGGTAGAGGTTAATACAGTGAAGGAGTTTAAGCATGCATGGGATAGGTATAAGGCTATCCTAGATATAAGATAAGGCCAGGGACTAATGAAAGTATTACATTACTGAGAGGGTAGTGGATGCATGGAATAGTCTTCCAGTAGAAGTGGTAGAGGATAATACAGTGAAGGAGTTTAAGCATGCATGGGATAGGTATAAGGTTATCCTAGATATAAGATAAGGTCAGGGGACTAATGAAAGTATTACTTTACTGAGAGTGTAGTGGATGTATGGAATAGTCTTCCAGTAGAAGTGGTAGATGTTAATACAGTGAAGGAGTTTAAGCATGCGTGGGATAGGTATAAGGCTATCCTAGATATAAGATAAGGCCAGGGACTAATGAAAGTATTACCTGACTGAGAGGGTAGTGGATGTATGGAATAGTCTTCCAGTAGAAGTGGTAGATGTTAATACAGTGAAGGAGTTTAAGCATGCGTGGGATAGGTATAAGGCTATCCTAGATATAAGATAAGGTCAGGGGACTAATGAAAGTATTACTTTACTGAGAGTGTAGTGGATGTATGGAATAGTCTTCCAGTAGAAGTGGTAGATGTTAATACAGTGAAGGAGTTTAAGCATGCGTGGGATAGGTATAAGGCTATCCTAGATATAAGATAAGGCCAGGGACTAATGAAAGTATTACATTACTGAGAGGGTAGTGGATGTATGGAATAGTCTTCCAGTAGAAGTGGTAGAGGTTAATACAGTGAAGGAGTTTAAGCATGCATGGGATAGGTATAAGGCTATCCTAGATATAAGATAAGGTCAGGGACTAATGAAAGTATTACTTTACTGAGAGGGTAGTGGATGTATGGAATAGTCTTCCAGTAGAAGTGGTAGAGGTTAATACAGTGAAGGAGTTTAAGCATGCATGGGATAGGTATAAGGCTATCCTAGATATAAGATAAGGTCAGGGACTAATGAAAGTATTACTTACTGAGAGGGTAGTGGATGCATGGAATAGTCTTCCAGTAGAAGTGGTATAGGTTAATACAGTGAAGGAGTTTAAGCATGCATGGGATAGGTATAAGGCTATCCTAGATATAAGATAAGGCCAGGGACTAATGAAAGTATTACTTTACTGAGAGGGTAGTGGATGTATGGAATAGTCTTCCAGTAGAAGTGGTAGAGGTTAATACAGTGAAGGAGTTTAAGCATACATGGGATAGGTATAAGGCTATCCTAGATATAAGACAAGGCCAGGGACTAATGGAAGTATTACTTTACTGAGATGGTAGTGGATGTATGGAATAGTCTTCCAGTAGAAGTGGTAGAGGTTAATACAGTGAAGGAGTTTAAGCATACATGGGATAGGTATAAGGCTATCCTAGATATAAGATAAGGTCAGGGACTAATGAAAGTATTACATTACTGAGAGGGTAGTGGATGTATGGAATAGCCTTCCAGTAGAAGTGGTAGAGGTTAATACAGTGAGGGAGTTTAAGCATGCGTGGGATAGGTATAAGGCTATCCTAGATATAAGATAAGGCCAGGGACTAATGGAAGTATTCTGCTAATTAGGCAGACTAGATTGGCCGAATGGTCCTTATCTGCTAGTAAATATCATGTTTCTAGGTTTCTTTTCCTAGAATTTTAGTGGTTTTGCAGGGGGATCCTGTGCCCCACATTTTAAACAGCAGAAGACTTCTGCAAGGTTTTTATTCTTTTTAAAGGATCTCCTCCTCCGTTCCTGAGATGGTGTCAGTCACTCTGACAGATCATAATCCGTTTGATTAGCTTGTCAGAAGGAGGAGTGACAGATAGACATGAACAGACATTGCTGTCACAGTGAGCTAGTATTCCTGCTACCTGCAACGCCCCATCACCCTCAGGAGACAATCCATACCACCCAAGCGCCCCTGGTCTCCTGAGACAGTCCCTCAGTGAAGCACAAATCCCTTAGTCTCTTCCCTACTAGGAATTCAGACGGTTTGATGTGAGTGGGTGAATCACACGGATGTCTTGCATAAGCCAAAAATGGACTATGCGCTGTATTCATAAAAGAGAGAATGTCAGGGAACTGACAAGGCAATATACCGGTCCATGAAAAAAAAAAAGAAAGAGAAATAATTTGACTTTTTAGACACACTTTGACTGTAATTGTCAGAAAAAAATTTTTACTTTTTTTTTTTTAGACACTGCCTATGGAGGAATTAAGCAATAATTAAATGAGAATACTCTTCTGGATTCATAGAAACATAGAAACATAGAATGTGTCGGAAGATAAGAACCATTCGGTCCATCTAGTCTGCCCAATTTTTTTTGAGTACTTTTATTAGTCCCCCGTTCCCGGTCTTATAGCTAGGATAGCCTTGTGTCTATCCCACGCATGCTTAAAATCCTTGATTGTGTTTACCTCTACCACTTCTGCTGGAAGGCTATTCCATACATCCACTACCCTCTCAGTAAAGTAATACTTTCATTAGTCCCTGGCCTTATCTTATATCTAGGATAGCCTTATACCTATCCCATGCATGCTTAAACTCCTTCACTGTATTAACCTCTACCACTTCTACTGGAAGACTATTCCATGCATCCACTACCCTCTCAGTAAAGTAATACTTTCATTAGTCCCTGACCTTATCTTATATCTAGGATAGCCTTATACCTATCCCATGCATGCTTAAACTCCTTCACTGTATTAACCTCTACCACTTCTGCTGGAAGACTATTCCATACATCCACTACCCTCTTAGTAAAGTAATACTTTCATTAGTCCCTGGCCTTATCTTATATCTAGGATAGCCTTATACCTATCCCATGCATGCTTAAACTCCTTCACTGTATTAACCTCTACCACTTCTGCTGGAAGACTAATCCATGCATCCACTACCCTCTCAGTAAAGTAATACTTTCATTAGTCCCTGACCTTATCTTATATCTAGGATAGCCTTATACCTATCCCACGCATGCTTAAACTCCTTCACTGTATTAACCTCTACCACTTCTACTGGAAGGCTATTCCATACATCCACTACCCTCTCAGTAAAGTATTACTTCCTGATTCATTGGTACAGCCATCCATCCCCCCCCCCCCCCTTTTATACATAGATACAGACGACAACTGTGGGAATCTCTGCAGTGACCTTCTATACTTCTGCTAACGTGAATAAATGATGAATAATCTGGAGGGTGGGGCATTTTTTTTTTATTATTGCTATAAAAAGAGGTGTATGACTTAGAGTGTCAAAAACTGCGTAAAATGTCCTTGCATTGGATGCTTGTAACAGGTTGTCCAGGACGGCCACGGACCTCATGTTCGTAAAAAGAGCGAACTATATCCTTTTTCTACTGTGAGCAAATATCCAACTTCTACTGCAACTAGGGTTGCCACCTTTTCTACAAAAAAATACCGGCCTTGCTGGTGCCTCCATAGACTTAACATTGGCATAAAGCCAATGTTTTACCGGCCTGCTGGTAAAATACCGGCTGGGTGGCAACCCTAACTGCAACATACAGTGCAACAGAGAAAAAGTGATCAACCACTTAAATATAATCAATAATATGTAAAATTTAATTCTGGGGCAACATTCCAAAATAGAACCATTGCACCCTGTGCTGCCAATTAACAGGCCCGGCTTTTGAAAAAACCCACCTGCGTGTAGAAGGTTAGAGGTAGTCGGCCGGGTCAACCTATGTGGGCCAGATATCACAGGGAAAAGGACTTCAAATAGTCTTGTATACCAACAGGAAACGGTGGGAGAATTGCATTAAAAAAAATCCCTTCATACGCTTACATCTATCAGAACAAAGAGAGCTTCAGAAAGATGCCAGAGCTCTGACAAAGAGAGCTGCAGAGAGATGCCAGAGCTCTGACAAAGAGAGCTTCAGAGAGATGCCAGAGCTCTGACAAAGAGAGCTGCAGAGAGATGCCAGAGCTCTGACAAAGAGAGCTTCAGAGAGATGACAGAGCTCTGACAAAGAGAGCTTCAGAGAGACGACAGAGATCTGACAAAGAGAGCTGCAGAGAGATGACAGAGCTCTGACAAAGAGAGCTTCAGAGAGATGACAGAGCTCTGACAAAGAGAGCTTCAGAGAGACGACAGAGATCTGACAAAGAGAGCTGCAGAGAGATGACAGAGCTCTGACAAAGAGAGCTTCAGAGAGACGACAGAGCTCTGACAAAGAGAGCTTCAGAGAGACGACAGAGCTCTGACAAAGAGAGCTTCAGAGAGATGACAGAGCTCTGACAAAGAGAGCTTCAGAGAGACGACAGAGATCTGACAAAGAGAGCTGCAGAGAGATGACAGAGCTCTGACAAAGAGAGCTTCAGAGAGATGACAGAGCTCTGACAAAGAGAGCTTCAGAGAGACGACAGAGCTCTGACAAAGAGAGCTGCAGAGAGATGCCAGAGCTCTGACAAAGAGAGCTGCAGAGAGATGCCAGAGCTCTGACAAAGAGAGCTGCAGAGAGATGCCAGAGCTCTGACAAAGAGAGATGCCAGAGCTCTGACAAAGAGAGCTGCAGAGAGATGCCAGAGCTCTGACAAAGAGAGCTGCAGCATTGCTTATACTGTGCCTGTAGAGAATTCAACATGATCTATATATTGGGGGTGATGGATAAACATGACATATAGGCAGAGAGATGCTAAATCTGTGTGCCCCTCTATGTATAAAGCAAACTTAACTTACTGCTAGACACTTTGGAAGAGGGAATTCTGGGGAGAACTAGAACCGAGTCATGGGCCTTCCCTATGGTCCGGGGGGGAGGGGGGGGGGGGGCTTCTTAAACCCCCTATATGAAAATATATCTAATAAAGGAAAAACGTGGTTTAAATGCGTGGGTGGTGGATCCTGACCATGACATCATCTGCGGCTTACTTTTCAATGGGAAATGTGTAATTTGCATATCAAGCCACAAGGTGCAGTAGAGTATCTTCCACAAGGCAAACAAGGCACTCGCCTAGGGCGGCACTTTGCCAGAGGGCGGCACTTTGCCAGAGGGTGTTAAAGCACACTTCTGGTGCTTTAAATATTTTTGCTCCCTCCCGTTCAGCAAGCTTTAGCCCCTTCTAATTAATCGGGGTGATGGGGGCATGTAATGGACATGGTGGGGGTATGTAATGAGGGTGATGGTGGCATGTAATGGACGTGGTGAGGGTATGTAATGAGGGTGATGGTGGCATGTAATGGGGGTCATGGGGCATTTAATGTGTGTGCAATGTGGGTGATGGGGCATGTAATGGGGTGATGGGGCAGGTCGTGGGATTTGCAACGCAGGTGGGGGGGGCCCAAATTTAGACTGCCTAAGGCAGCACAAAACCAAGATACACCACTGACAAGGTGATGTCATAAGCAGGATACTCCACAGACACATTTCTTTCTATATGTATAGTTCACATTTCAGCAATTTTTATTCTCTACCTCTACCCAGTATAAACAAAGTTCAGATCCAGCCTTCCATGATACTCTGGGATTCTGATAGGCTTCTGGCGGATGATGGGACTGCTAGTTTCTTAGTAGCTGGAGGGCTACAGTTGGACACCTAAGCTCTAGGGCAGGGGGTAGCTAACCTGCGGCCCTCCAGCTGCTGATGAACTCCATCTCCCATAATGCTCTTTCAGCTAAGAGGCTGTATGAGAAATGGAGTCCTGAAACATCTGGAGGGCTGCAGGTTGCCTACCCCTGCTCTAGGGGGTCTTCAATCTCTACCACTGTTAAATGACAAACCCTTTCCACATTAAACTTAATCAGAAAGCCCTTTTTTTTTTTTTTTTTAGCATTTTGTAAATTCTCAGCCTCCGTTTTATTAAAGGGTTGAGGGGGATAGGAGGGTGGTGAGGAAGTGACCCTATGACCTGCACAGCCACCCCAGTGACCCCTCAGCCCATTCAGCTTTTGTCATGGCTCTGTCGCTGTGACAACCGGACTTCCGCCTCGCAGATGGCTTGGATCCATACAGGTGTCACGGGGCGGGCAAGCCCGATTATTTATTTTTTTTTTTTTAATACACCGAAAAAAAATAAAAATAAACAGCCATGGTAATGACCTTGCTAAGTCTAAATGGTGCTCCGATGGGTAGGAACACGCTTCCTTTCTGCGGAAGTTGGGCCTAGCAACACAGGGCCATTTAGCCTTGATATATTCCGAATATTTAGCATATACTTTGCTTTGGGGCATTGCAAATTAACATTTCTCAGTGCTTACTTCCTGCTATTGAAATGGATAGCAGCTTTCTGAAGTCTGACGGTAAACCTACAGAAAGACAACCAGCGCGATGGGCAGAACGCCAGCTTCATAGCCCTGTCTTCAGCGACCCGGCGATGACTGTAACCCATGCCAAAAACAGAGCAACAAGAGAATATTTTGGATTCGGTTACTTTGTGTCTGCTCTCAGAGTTTGCTACATTATACCAAAATTAGTAACAAGACGATTTAAGATAAGATAAATATGTGTACAGGCACCCAAATTTTTCTTAAAAGAAAAAAATAAAATAAAAATTTATGTTTAATTAAAATATTGCAACAAGTGTAGATGTTTTAAATAGAAATACTTTAATGAAAGAATACCAAAAAAAAAGTACTTTAGTAAGTCCTCTTTGCTCCGTATAGCTCGATCAGGAGGCAGACATATTGTTTAGAATCTTGGGTCAGCTCTTCCTTCATCCGACCCAAGATTCCAAACAACATGTCCGCCCCCTGATAGAGCTTATAAGAAGCAGAGAGGGCTCAGTAAGGTACATTATTTATATTCTTTCATTAAAGCGTTTCTATTTAAAACATCCAACCTATTTTTCAATTAAACTGAACTTGATTTTTTTATTGATATAATACAAAAAAAAAGAAAAAAAATGTTTTTCGCAGTGTGAGGTTTCTAGTTAGAGTTTTAGGATAAATAAATATCTTAGAGCTGAAATAATATCATAAACATATTTTTTTTTTAAGGGTTGGGCTCCCATTGCCCTGGATGTTTAATATGTGTGCCAAAAGAAAATACATCTAGTATATGCACGAAAGCAAAAAAAAAAAAAAAAATTTATAAAAAAAAAAAAAAAAAAAAATCTCAATGTAATTAAATACTGACAGAAGAAATCAAAGTTGAATTAAATATACCGTACATTCCACGGGAAGAAATTCATTATTGTGGGGGGTTTGTGTTGACATGTGAAGTATACGGCAATCAGTGGGATTGAAAAGGACCTTATGGAGCAGACTGGGAAGGCTTATTATGGAAGATATATAGTTTTTTTTCTGGTGGATGGATGGACGCTGAGGGGCAAAGGACCCACAGAGCCGGCATTCAGCCTTGTTTCCAAAATGGGGAGTTAAAAAGCAATTTATTAAGTCTGTCTTAGGCTGTGTATGTTACTGCTGTTTGCCATTACATCACTGGCCAATGAAATTCTGCTATGTGGTTATGGTTACCTTATACCAATCAGGTAGAGAAAGGGGGGGGGGGGGGTAGGTGGGGGGATTGCCATGGGCATGGTCCACTGTGCGGAAATTAGCGGCACGGCGTTTGCAAGTGCAGGGGTAATTCTACTCCTTGCCCCCCAGCCATGCACATGCCTCTAATCACTGGTTATAAATTACTCCAATCTTATTTTATGTGGAGTCTGACCAGGTCAGCAGACGGGCTAATGAGGCACATATAAATCTGCCCGATGGTGTGTAATGGAAGTCAAAAGGGACTTTGGTTTAGCTGGATATGAAGGATCCAGGCTAAGAAAAAATATCGGATTGGCGGGTCTAACAAAAAAAAAAAAAAAAAAGAGAGAGAGAATAGCAGGGAATTGAGATGGGAATTTCAAACTTAAGGCCAAAGCAGCCGAGTTGGAGAATTTTTCCAACTCGGTTTCTTTGGCCTTAATCTTGAAGTTCCCGTCTCCGTTCACTGCTATTCTCTCTTTATTGAGTAGACTCTTGGATGTTAGGCTCAAGGTTCTAAAAGGTTCTCAACATTCCATTGGTTTCCATGGTGAGTGCGGAACTTTTAGAAGTGGTCTAGGTCTACGACGAATAGGATTGCCTGTTACTGCCACTATTCTCCCGCGTGCGTGTGTGTATAATGTGGATGGCGCCGTGGGAGCTGGTTCCTGGTCGTTCGAGGGCCGGCGCTACTCATGTGTAAAGAAACTGGTGCTTTTCAGGGTCCGAAAAAAGTGTTGGAGAACCATTCCCATTGCACCTTACTTTATTTTTTCAGCTCTTTTGGCCATTATCCCTTTCTTGTAACGGGCAGTAATATTGTAATTGATTCCGGCCAATGAATGGAAAACATTGGGAAGTTTCCGATACCAACCTGCCCACTTATTCACATTAACGGGGGAGAGAGCGATTCTCCCACCTGTCAAAAAAACAACAACATATAATTAAAAAAAAAAGTCCACCTGTCACTGCTGCCATTAATAAAGTCCACGACAGGTTTGTGCCACGTGAAATATTTAACACTAAGCGATGTGAAATGTGGCTTTTATTAAAACAGCCAAGGAGCTCGCGTGGAGAGATTATGTGAGCCCAGACAGTAAATCTCCTGCACCCCTCAGAGTTTAGAAGACAGGAAACTGGTTCAAAGGTCAACAAACCAAGAAAAACTGGGGTATTCTGCATCGTTTCCCCTTTCCTGCACATGGACATGTTGGGAGCCAATTATCTCAGCTCAAGGAACTCTAGGTGCCCTTTCTTCACTTTCCTCCTCTTAAGAGGAGAAAAATCAGGGTTTATGTGTGACGCAAGTCTACCACCGTGATATAGACCGACAAATTATGGACAACATGGCTTCCGGGAGATTTAAAATGGCCTCCAACGATTAGATCATTCTTCGACCTTGAGGAATATTACAGGGTGGATTTACAAAAGTCAACCTGGGCCCAGCCGAATTTCGACCGCTTTCTCGGCATCTGCGGTTCTGCCAGGTTCCGCGGTGAGTTCATAGGTTGCTGCCATACACGGTAGGGACTCATCACAAATTGCTGGTCAAAACCTAGTTTCGTTCGAGTGTCCAGAAGTTGACGAGCCGGTAGCGAAAACGGCAAGTCTAGAGGGCAGATCCTCTGGCGTCTTAGAAGATGAATGTGCCGAGAGTAGACATGACATTTTACATTGAACGGATCACGATGGACCCCCATCAGAAAATGTCCACCGTCTTGTTGTGGAACAGCATTTTTGTCTGGAACAGTTTAAATGAAACGTGAGGGTGGAAAAGGGGGGTGTCTTCGAATCCAACTGGGGAAAACTTCCAAGCTCACTTACTTTTCGCTAATTGCTTCCTTCAGGCAGGCTGCTTCACTGCACTAATGGGTTTTAATAAAAACTTCCAATTGGGCCAGTAAACCCCTCATTAAGCTGTTTTGAGAGCATGAATTTAAGAGAGGGGAGGGCAACAGGTCACTAGCAATATGTAATTCACCGCTGCTGGTGAGTGGTGCACGCCTGATTGAAAGCATTAGCCAACGCAAATGTCTATTGGCCGGGACAAGCCAAAAAATCAAGTGACCAGGCATCCCCCCCCCACAAACACACACACCCTTCGACTGGAAGGCTCTAATCAAATCCAATTTTTGCTGTCTTTCTGTAATCGTTCCATTTTTAATAGGGGTCGCTGATCACTCCAGGCTAAAAACCATTAGTAAAAAAGTTAAAAAGGAAGGGGGGAAAAAAAAGCAAAGGGCACCTAAAAAAAAGTGGTGTCTTGTAGGGGATGGGTGTGTGGATTACTTTTTGAATGTTGTACTGTATATTGCTTGCCGAGTCGGTAACTACGACCTCTGGATCCGAGCGTCAACAAGCAAAGAAACCATTGAAAGTGAATTCCTTATAAGATAAGCATGGTACAGGGGGGTTAACGATACAGGCCCCTTAATGGCGTTACCTTGGGTAAAAACGGTCATGAAAGGCTAAACGACATTAATATGTATAGCTCGGAGGAAAGATGAGAGAGAGGGGATATAATAGAAACCATTTAAATACATAAAGAGAATCAACACAGTAAAGGAAGAGAGTATATTTAAAAGAAGAAAAACTACCACAACTAGAGGACATAGTCTTAAATTAGAGGGGCAACGATTGAAAAGTAATATCAGGAAGTATTACTTTACTGAGAGGGTAGTGGATGTATGGAATAGCCTTCCAGCAGAAGTGGTAGAGGTAAACACAGTCAAGGATTTTAAGCATGCGTGGGATAGACACAAGGCTATCCTAGCTATAAGACCGGGAACGGGGGACTAATAAAAGTACTCAAAAAAAAAATTGGGCAGACTAGTTGGACCGAATGGTTCTTATCTGCCGACACATTCTATGTTTCTATGTTTCTAAAAGACTATATCTAAAAATAGGAAAACTACCAGGGCATCAAAAATAAATAAATAAGTCATACTCCCAATCATTATCGAGCCATGATTTGTGCACTAAAACTAAATCAGGTAAAAAATTCTTAGTAAAAACATATACTTCCTGTTAATTCTGCTTGGGCACAGCGGGTAATCCGCATCGTTTCCCCTTTCCTGCACGTTGACATGGTAGGAACTAATTATCTCAACTCGAAGAACTTTACGGGTTCAAAATTGGTGATCTATCAAGTCTATCCCCTTCATATTGTAACGCAATTATGTCTCCCAAAGGAACTAACTTTCCCATAGTTTGGGTAGACGAAAATGCAATTAATCTGTTGGGGGTAATGCTTTAAAACTGAATTAGATAACGAAAAGGATCACGCTACAGAGTCAGTGTGAGAAGATCAAGAACAAGGTGTTCCCGAGGTTGAACATGACTCCTGTTCTGGGCAAACTAGTTCTCTCGGCAGCAGCCATATGACCTAACCGTTGGAAAGGACGAAACTGGTTGAAAAGTAGATTAGAAAAAGAAAAAAAAAAGTGTTATCTATCTTCATCAAGGGAAAATACGGAAAGAAAGAAATAGATTTTAAAAGATTCTCCTCCTGCGGGGAGCAGGAAGAGAGACGGTTTACAAAGCAACTTTTCAGAATTGTTTAAAGCATTGTTCTTTGAAGTTTCTCCTCTAGCGCTTTGAAAAAAAAAAAGCTCCTCGAGACAGAAACCTTCTTGGAGATGAAGAGAAACCAAGAGAAGACTTGTTGTTCCAGCAATTTTATTAAGCACAAAATATTGTGGTTTTCCTGTGTCCTGGAATAGGCAGCAGGGATTTACATCTGATTTATCTTCATCTTGAGGAACATCTCATCCAGGGACAAGAAAAACAGGGGTCCCACTGGCTACAAAGGGGATGGGGGGACGAGCAATGGGGTGCCCGCTTCTTCTGTAGGACAACAAGGCACTATGCTTTGTCTAGAAAACAGGAAAGGGACAGCCAACGAGCAAGGTGACCAGGGACAAGGCCCAGAAGGAGAGGAGGTTGGTCCGTATCGCTGTCGAAAGGGCTGGGATGATAGGGGTAAGGTAGGTTTAACAAGATCCAAAAGGTCAATAGAAAAGGTTCCTCATTGACAGTAAAAACATACTAAAGCAATTAAACATGATATGTGACAAACGGGTATTTCTCTGCTAAGGGACCTGACGTACAAACTAGCCCATTTGATTTTGGAAGGTCATCTAGTTTGCTAATTTTAGATAAAGAGGTCATGTTGTTCAGGTTCTCAGTTTATACCCATGATAGTCTTAAAAGGAATCAAAGTATTATATTTCCATTGACCAGTTCAGCAAGAACCTCACCAGATCCCTTGTCAGACCCATTCCGTGTCAGTGGCCTTGTCACCCCCAGTACAACATAGTTGCCCAGTGACATGCCTTTTCCATACCTGAAGAGCCTCCTGCATATTCAAATTTTGTTTTGCCTTCTTTACCAGTACAAACGTCTTCTTCCAAAACCTATATAACCACATACAGCTAGTTCCACCCTTGCAGAATTTCATACTGCTAGCTCCACCCCTATAGAGCCTCAAACTTCTATCTCCACCCCTGCAGAACGTCATACTGCTAGCTCCACCCCTGCAGAACATCACACTGCCTTCATTCTCGGAACTGAACCCCATGCTGGCACATCTAAAACCCTGCAGAGTTTTGTGCTCTTAATTTAATATCAAATGCCTATATTTTATGAGAAACAAAACATTTGACCCCCAAATGTGTCCTAACTAGCAAGCAGAAAAACGAAACTATTTGATATAAGTTAAAGTTTTGCCCCGTGAATCTTTAAATCCGTTAAACTGTAGCGATACCGCAGTCGTAAGACATGGTAGAAATGCTTACCCACCGAAAGAATGCACAAGATCGATTTAGTTCTTAATGTAATGTAGCCACTTACCGAACGAATACCTGGAAAAAAAACAAACACAGGCAATGAGGTTATTATCTTAGTAAATTATATCAAACAGTAACATGCTGTAACAACAATTAGCGTTTTACCAGACTAGGTATGTTCAGATATGATTTTCAAGCACACACTGGGGATGTTACTTTTTCCCAACATCCAAGTTAATGGTATTCATTTTGCCGACCTCAGGGATGAATCTCTCAATGCTCATCTCCCTATTCAACTAGTGTGTGATAATCCCCATTGAAACGTTTCACGATGAGGATTATAAGATTATATACTTGGGGGGGGGGTAGGTCCCACCCTGGGAGGGCAATTATCTAATTCAGCTTTTTAACAGCCTGTCTTTAATTATGATCTATTAAGGCTCCTGCATGTAATGGAAGAGAGACACACAAGGGACTACAGGTTATTCACACACAAAAAAAAAACGGCAGAACAAATAATAACCCTAAATACTACTTTCAAAAAGTAATGTTTGTATTTGGATTGCAATTTCCTAGATCAGAAAAAACAAAGCTTATCGAATCCAGGGAGTCGGATTTCCTACCATTTTTTATATGAACTTTTCAATTTCTTGGCTTCCAAAACACCTAGCCTGGCTCCTGAATTGCGTATAAAGTCTGCAAATGTTTTTCAAGGCCTGCGCTAAAGCGGTAGCTTAGTTGCTGACCATGCGGTCAATATTTGTGAAATGCACGGATTTTTACTTTAAAGCTTTTCCAGTTCTCCTGTAGTTTTACACCAAAGATAATTTCTCCGGGGCTTCTAAATTCAGTGACATTCCAATAAGGCGGGGCTTCTAAATTCAGTGACATTCCAATAAGGCGGGGCTTCTAAATTAAGTGACATTCCAATAAGGCGGGGCTTCCAAATACACGGACATTGCAATAAGGAGGGGCTTCTAAATTCAGTGACATTCCAATAAGGCGGGGCTTCCAAATACACGGACATTGCAATAAGGAGGGGCTTCTAAATTCACGGACATTCCAATAAGGAGGGGCTTCTAAATTCACTGACATTCCAATAAGGCGGGGCTTCTAAATTCACTGACATTCCAATAAGGCGGGGCTTCTAAATTCACTGACATTCCAATAAGGCAGGGCTTCTAAATTCACTGACATTCCAATAAGGCGGGGCTTCTAAATTCACTGACATTCCAATAAGGCGGGGCTTCTAAATTCACTGACATTCCAATAAGGCGGGGCTTCTAAATTCACTGACATTCCAATAGGGCGGGGCTTCTAAATTCACTGACATTCCAATAAGGCAGGGCTTCTAAATTCAAAAACAGCTACAAAGTTGACTTAATTACAACCTTCTCTTTATTTCAAGTCTGTCGGCCTGGAAATAATCCATAGTCTCTCCAGAAAGACTCAGACCAACAAATAACGAGCGAGAAAAAAATAAATAAATAAAAAAACACCACTGCAAATTGTAGTAGATAGAGCAGGATTAACCCACTGCCTGCCACAGGGCTGTAAGACGCATTACGGACACATGCAAGATGCTTTGGCAATGCTCTCTCTGTAATGAATTGGATCTGCGAAATCCAATCCAAAAGGAGAAAGATTAGTTTTAAAAGTATCTGTGGAGTCTCCGGCTTATGACATCACTTGTGTCTTGATATTTACACATTTCTCATTGAAAAGCAGTTCATTTGCATATCAAGCTACAGGTGATGTCGCCACCGACACATTTAAAAACACATTTGTCTCCTAATTTAGCCATTCGCTTGCAGTTCTGCTAACACAATGTATAGATCATTCTCAATCTTTTTTTATGCTCTACAGTCACAGTAAAAAAAAAAAATCAATGTTTGGGTGATCCTGTCCCTTTAACATGCAGTTTAAAAGTAGGTAATTTGTTAGGTTCTTTCACACCAACGGTGAATTTGTTGTCTGTGCAAATATCTCATGTGTCTAATTTAAAAAACTGCAATATAAAAAAGCAAATACAGACCCCACACAGCCTGATATATATATATATATATTTTTTTTTTTTTTATTTATTTTTTTTTCAGTCTTTCGTCTCCACCAGTCAAACCTAATCACTGTAAGTTTCCAAATAACTCCAACCTTCTGAGCGTAGAAGGAAACCAATGTATTTTATAGGAGCTGCAGCTCCGCTGTGAGCCAAACATATCACGCAGGGTTTGGCTCCATAGCCAGACTGTGGTTGTCCAGTGAAAAAAAAAAACACTACTTAGCAGATAACGCCGTTTGGGACAAATCTGCCTATCCGCACACGTTTTTAATCTATATACAGGCAAATCCCACTTTAATGCCAAGCGCAATACTTACGCTTTAATGCAAGATGGTGGCCCGCGTTATAAACGGAAATTAGACTACAGAGGAGACCGTTAAAATGGGTTTTACTTGTGTATATTTAAAGAACGAATAAATCCTTATTTGTAACCTTGTCGATGTCTTGACTGCGTTCCCTATTCATTTTGCAACTCCTATGATGTAAGGAAAACGTTTGAATACTCTTTGCATTCACAGTGCAATGCCCCTTTAAAGCTAAACGCATGAAGGCCACTCCCATTTAGAACGTTGTGGTAGTACGTCGTCAACTCCGCATTAACCCGTCTGGTCACTGACCTCACTGTACCACAACATTCCAAAAGCGCTAAAAGGGGAGGAGCTTGGTTATTTGGTGGATTTAAATAGTAAACGAAGGCGCTCTATACATCTGATGTATACATATAATGGTATTTTTTCTTTGCACTCATTTTATTATAAAAAAAATTTGTCTCCCACATTCCGGTCACTTTAAGGGTCTTTAATTGCCCTTAAATAAAAGAAACTAAAATTAAAATCATTTTTTTTTTTTTTTTTTTTTTTTTTTTTTTTTTACGGCATGAACTTTTCTATATAAGGGCTGTCTTACGGTGGCCTGAACTCTGCAAAGACAACTAGATCTGGTATCAGACAATAGTTGGGCTCCAAATTCAATTGGCAAAGCTCCGTTAGCCAAAATGTGTGGTGCAAGTAACATCTCAGACAGCTGTTTCCCTTTGCTGCCAAGGCTAGGCAGGCTCTCCCTGCAGTCAAGGGGGGGGGGGGGGGGGGGATAGGCTGGAAAGGAAGCAAAATCCAATGGTAATAAATGAAACCACTCAGTCTGGTTTGTGGACTTACTTTATTGTGGTCGAGGAATTCTGAGATCCTGGGACAATTATTTCTACGGTTACATGGATTGCCTTAACCCCTGCATGGTTGAGGATAAGGATGGGGGGGGGGGGGTTTATGCGATGGCGATGCAGAGATGAGCTCATTGCAAAATGCAGTGGGGGTCTTGCAGAGAGGGTTGAACATAAGGGTAAAAAAAAGTCTATAACTTGAGATCTGAAAGTAAGAGTTACTGACAGCCAAGTACAGTTAAAAACCGGATGGGTACCAGCTGTGCCTCTCCTTTCCTCCCCCTTGTTGAAGACAGGTGGAGAAGAGAAATTGGCCTATATAATTCAAAGTAGTTTTACACCACAGGGGGGAAAGGAGGTCGGGGGGGGGGGGGGGGCACTTGCTGCCATAATACAGGTTACGAGGCTTTGTTTTGAGGGCATATGATTAAGTCTGGCGGGTGAAGGCCCAAGATAGCTACTTTATGATGGGGAAGGCGGAACTTTGGCCCTTTCCACCTGTCTGAAATCAGCCGGTTGGCTAACGTGGCCTGACAGCAGCTGGCCATAATACCCCTTTAAATAGGAAAGGTAGTCAAGGAACCAGTGTTTTCCCTACAGATATATAGATATCTTGCTCGTCCCAAGAAAGATGAAATGAGCCCAGCAAGCCTTACAATACGAGCAGTGTGGTTATAGGAAAGTAAAAATCTATAGATCAATACAATATATTGTACTTGACTCCAGTTCTCAATCATTGTGGTCCACTTGGATTTGATACCAAGATATCAAAGGTTAGAACCAAAACATTGTCTTTTTTTTTCATCTGGATCTGCACATTGCCGAGCTACATGTATGCTCACCTTTAATTAATATCTACACATTAACTTAGTCAATGTGGGGTACTAGTAACAACTGGAAGTATCCCCCACCTCCGCCAACCATGCCTCTTCCAGTGTGGACCTGTCGGAGATCTAGTCAAAAAGAGGAAACGCCCTGACCAGAAATTGTTACGGACTGCTTCCAAAATGGGTGGAGAAATAACTGCTCATGGGTGGGCCCATTTAAGGAGTGGGTGGAGCTAGAGGCTTTCCTATACCACCTGACGACAGGTGGCGCAAAGAAACTGGCCTAGTTTTACCCCCACAGGCATGGGGAGGGTGGCACTTTCTGCCATAACCTCCTCCTGTGCAGAAATGTATGCACAAAGAACCTTTTCTGGGGCCAAGCCAACAAAGGATGGGAAATGTGTGGAACTGCCACAGCATGGGCGGATTAATCGCTGCTCATGGGTGGGCCTATATGGAAAGTGGGTGGAGCTAGATGCCCTTCCCTCCTCCTGTTTAGCACATTCTGAGTATGCTAGAGCGCCTGTCGATATTCTGTCCAAGGGAAAACTGCTCTGTAATAGCAATAGCTCATGCATAAGACATGCTGAATGTATTGTGCCTTTTTCCATATTCTAAGACGAAAAGGAAAAAAAAAAAAAAAAAAAAGAAGGAACAGCCAGGATAGGAAAAAGGGGTTAATCCAGCCACAAATTGCATTACACATACTATCCCTCTTCTCTATTTGAAAACAGGATTAAATGAACATAAATACCTCTGGCCAGACAAAGAGGGGAGATGCATTCATTCATTACATCTCATTTTCTCTCTGGCCACAAATATGTTCTTTTCCAGAAGTATTACAGAAAGTCGGAATTAAGAGAAAAAAAAAAAAAGCTACCTTTCCCCCGAATGATGTACCCTTCCCTCGCGAGAGGTGCATGGGGTGTATTGCAGTGATCCGCGAAGCAGTCAGATTTTAATCCACTGCGGGGGGGGGGGGGGGGGGGTTGCAGGTGCCCTCCAAAATGTGGAACTCTTTAAGCGTAACTTCTGGAATGACTCTACAGTAACTCTAATGAGCCCTTCATCCTTCCAAGGTCAATAAAATGAGCACCATGAAGGTGGTTAACTGTAAGATGCCCAAAGATATGCTTGAAAGCCCGGGGACGGCCATGTTACGGAACCTTTTTCAAGGCTCCACCTCATTTTAGAGGCTGAACATTTTTGCGGCAAGCCCCAATTGAAACTGAATACTGTCTTCTGGGCCACTTCCTGAAGAAAGTCCTGCCACTGCTTGTTACAACATCTTAACTGGGCTACAGGTAAATTTTTATACTCAACATACTGTTCAAAAAATGGCACCGGTGAATATATCCCTGGGGCAAACTAACAAGGCCAACCTGCAGCTGAATTTAGGGTTAACCAGGGCTCTCGATGCAAGCTTTGAAACTGATCCCTCTCCATCAGTGAAAAAAAAAAAAAAAGGAAGTTCCCCATAATCTCTTCCTTTGCAGGAAGGATGAACCCCCTACAATTCTTCTTAATTCAGTTTGAAAGTCCCAGCGTTAATCTGTTTCCCTTTTTTTTTATTTTATTCCAGTAGTTTACATGGAAAAAAAAAAACCCAACTCAAATAAATAACAATAACAAAGAAACCTCTGTATCGCAGGCCAAGGAGAAGTGACAGACAAAATGCCAGAGGATGGAACTAACAATTAATATAACTTCAGAAGATCCTGGCACCGACTGAGAGTGTCATGCTAGCTGATGCTTACATCACCTCTTGCGGACACAGCCTGTGGTCACCCTGAGGAACGTCTCCTGTCAAATCAGATCTGGACGGATGCTAGGAGAATCAGGGCTCGTACAATCCCCACATCTGAACTTTTATTCTCTTTCTTTTACACTGAACTCATTGGAAGTACCACTGCCCTGGCTCCTAAAAATACGTAGGCTGGCTCCTTATTTGGTCTGCTTTGCTCCTAAACTCTATTAATACGTGTTACACACCGCAGTCACCAAAACTCCAAAGTACGGAGGTTGACTGAACTGAGAATTGTCTCACCCCAAAAGTTAGACCTCAATTTTTTCATTTATATTTATCCATGAAAAGTAATTTCTTCCTACTTTATATCATTTTTGAATGGAATTTCTACGAAGTACCAAATGTGCACAGTTAGGGAGAAAGACAACAAAGTAGGAGGAAGCAGGCAGTGAGGAGGAAGGTGGGAGCCTGAGACAGTATGTTGGTGCTGTAGTAGAAGATGGAGCACAGAACATTCTGAAGCATTTGGGAAACCTTTTAATATAGGAATTTTAAAAAAATGTTTACTGTTTAATCTCCCTTTATGGTCATTAAAGACTTGAGATTTTATATTCGGTATTTCTATAAAAAAAAAAAGTTTAAAAAATCTGTATGTAAAATGATAAATGTGTATACATACAAAACTAACATAGACTCAACAGGGCTGTTTGCTAAAGCTGTGTATTTATCTCTTATTTATATATATATCTGGGCTCTCTACCTCATGTATCAGTCTGTCTCTGTTCCGAGCTGGGTTCTGTGCATCATGTATCAGTCTGTCTCTGTTCCGAGCTGGGTTCTGTGCATCATGTATCAGTCTGTCTCTGTTCCGAGCTGGGTTCTCTACCTCATGTATCAGTCTGTCTCTGTTCCGAGCTGGGTTCTGTGCCTCATGTATCAGTCTGTCTCTGTTTCGAGCTGGGTTCTGTGCATCATGTATCAGTCTGTCTCTGTTCCGAGCTGGGTTCTCTGCATCATGTATATATCAGTCTGTCTCTGTTCCGATCTGGGTTCTGTGCATCATGTATCAGTCTGTCTCTGTTCCGAGCTGGGTTCTCTACCTCATGTATCAGTCTGTCTCTGTTCCGAGCTGGGTTCTCTGCATCATGTATCAGTCTGTCTCTGTTCCGAGCTGGGTTCTCTACCTCATGTATCAGTCTGTCTCTGTTCCGAGCTGGGTTCTGTGCATCATGTATCAGTCTGTCTCTGTTCCGATCTGGGTTCTGTGCATCATGTATCAGTCTGTCTCTGTTCCGAGCTGGGTCTCTACCTCATGTATCAGTCTGTCTCTGTTCCGAGCTGGGTTCTGTGCATCATGTATCAGTCTGTCTCTGTTCCGAGCTGGGTTCTGTGCATCATGTATCAGTCTGTCTCTGTTCCGAGCTGGGTTCTCTGCATCATGTATCAGTCTGTCTCTGTTCCGAGCTGGGTTCTGTGCATCATGTATCAGTCTGTCTCTGTTCCGAGCTGGGTTCTGTGCATCATGTATCAGTCTGTCTCTGTTCCGAGCTGGGTTCTGTGCATCATGTATCAGTCTGTCTCTGTTCCGAGCTGGGTTCTCTACCTCATGTATCAGTCTGTCTCTGTTCCAAGCAGTGCAGAGAGAGACACTGCAGAGAAAGAGCCCCTCAAATCTTGCACAGAATCAGCAGAGGCGACCTAGCTGATCACATGGCAAAACGAGGGTCTCTCACGGCTAGTGCAGTCGCCGACCAGATGGGGATGCCTGTTTCCTATGGAAGCATGGCAGCTGCCAGTCAGAGTATAAATTGGCGTGTACTACCAGAAGTACCTGTCCGGTTCTCCTCACACCAGGGACAACAAACCTTTCACTTGTGCTTCTATATTAAAAGCACAAGTGAAAAATAAAGTTTAGTGTCCCTTTAAGATCGTAATCCGCCAATGGGAAGTAGCCGGCTGATTAACCCATTGCCGACTCCTCTAGCATCCATTGGCTGCGACGCAAAACACGGCTGTATTGTTTGTCTGCTGCAAAAAAAAGCCAGACAGGAACAGAAAGGGTGAGATTCCTTTTTGCAGGAAGAAATGATGTGATCACTAGTCTACCCTGATAAACCTTTCCATGGTCACAGTGCATGAACAATTATAATGTGCTCTGACCGCCGGTGACCCATTACAGGGTATGACTGTGCTCGGGCAGAGAGTTGCATTGGAGGTCAGGATTTGGATGTGCGGCCTTCTGTGGCTGTACACGTAACGTAACGGCAGATGTCCTATCTACTGGGACAGTCAGGGGGATCCTAGCAGTGAAAGAAAAATAATATCCCCACCTTCACTCCTAATACTGAGAATAAGTCATCAAAATACAGCAACAGTTTTGTGATTTGTATTCATGTAAGGTTTCAATCAGGTGACACAGTAAAGAGAGATTAAACCGGAAAAATAAAAGATTTCTCAGCATGTTCCCTCTTCTACTCTAGCACCAGCATCTAGTGCAACTTCTCTGAGGCTCTGGTCCCCCCCCCCCCCCCCCCCCCATCTTCTCACGGTATTAGTAGGCTTTAGCAAAGCACCTTTTTAAATGACCCGTACACGTACAACTAGAACTTTCAGGGCAGACGTGTTGTTTGTTGTCTGAACAGGAAAGATAGACTTGCGAGAGGGGAGCCAAAGCCGAAATCTATGAAGCTTAGGTAAAGTTTGAGACTGATCACAAAATATCTCTCTGATTTATACGCATTGGCCGTAACGATGGTTTAATTAAAACAGCGTGCTTACCATATCTGTCCCACAGCAACTAGCGAGTGGTAGAGTATCCACAGTGTGGTCATCAGGATCATGTTAGCGTGTCCTTTGACCAGAACATACGCTGAAACTCCAAGGCCGACCAAGGCAACATTATCCAAATGGGCGTCCATGTGAGACCAGTCTAAGAGCCAGAAGAGCGTGGGGGCGTAGCTGATGGCCTCCATGCCAATCTTGCCGCCAAAGTATTGTTTGATGTTCTCCAGATGAAGCCGGCATGGCAGCAAACCTCTGTCCCCAATCAGTTGCTTATTCTGATGGAACGCGACCAGGAACGCAACAACTAAAAAAGGGAGACACAAACACAGACGGTGTTGATTAGTCGGGGGGGGGGGGGGGGATTTGTCAGTAGAAACTGCATCAAGGTACTTTCTTATACTGATTCAAGCCGTCACCTGAAAATTCTATTCCATAAATCAGTATAACACAACATTCCCATGAGATTGATATTGTTTTTGTCGATGCTAGCGTTCATTTAGTCATAATTATACTCTGCATATTACTGGTTTTAGTTTGTTTTTTTTTGTTTGTTTTTGTTTAAAAGTCTCTTGCCAGCAGCCGTATCTGTAGCTGGGAGTTCAAATGATTACCCTCCAGTATTCCATGTGTGCAAGAAAGGAGGAAAATGATGCTTGGTAGCCGCTGTGTCCAAAGAAAAATCATGGAATAGAGTTAAACAAAAATTAAAACCAAAAATTCAACACATGATTTTTTTTTTTTTTTTTTTTTTAAGTACTATATCGTACTGAGCCCTGTTTGGTTTATTTTGGGCCCTTTATTTGTATTCTTTCATTAAAGCATTTCTATTTAAAATGCCTCCACTTGATGCGATCTATCAAGTAAAACATAACTTACATTTTTGTCCGAGAGTTGTCAATTAATTGAGGAAGTTTTTGTTCATTTTAAACAACGATACAGTGAAGGAAGATGGCTTTTCAATTGGAAATCATCCACCGCAAGAGGAACTAGTTCATGGTAAGGGCTCAAAGGATATTCCATGATCCATCCCTGAATTATGAGTCATTTTTCAGTAAATACAAAAAAAAACACGTTACAGAGGGAATAGAGGCAAAACGGTGTACTTCTGCCCGATTACACCATCTTAAAAACAGTACTTCTACAGTCCACTGGCTAGGTTCTAAACGGTAAAGCGCGCTGTGTCTGACAACAGACGTCTTATAAGAAAGTATGGTCGGGCCTGGGATGATCCAACGCATTACAAAGCTTTGCGCAAGCGCCATCTGTCTTTTCGAAAGGCCGTGAAGAGCCCAGAGAAGGGGCTTTTTCAGAAGCCATGGGGGTGATTTATAAAAGGTCAATTGTGGGGGGCAACAGTTCTAAAAGTGGAACACTCCATAGCGACTGCTCCGCCTGTAGAACACTGCCCCCCAAATGCACCTATAACTATGTTAAAAATAGTTGGAGAATCTACTTAACGGACTGAAAAGGCCTAAAAAAAAATATGTACATTTACTCCAACCTCTTATATTGTTTCCACAAAATCCTTATTATTATTTTTTTTTTGGGTTGACCTATACTTGTGTAGTCAGATTTTCACTAATTTACACCATATTGGTTTTCAGGTTGGGACTGGGTTATATATATTTTTTGGTTTCCTTTCATGCCCCTCTGGGCTTTTACCCTCCAAATTTTCTCTTCCAGTAATTATTTCCAAACCCCACCTCACTTGCCAGGGGAGAAGGCCTTTCGTGTTCTATTTAACAGGCCCCGGTGGCGTAGGTAAACAAATCTAACCCCGCAGATAGCAAAAAGGTCAAGAGTTTTTTTTTTTTTGTGTAACTGCTGTTAACAGCGGAGTGGGTGTTTTTGTTTGTTTTGTTTTTTTCTTCTGCTTTCACAACTCTGCTTGAGCAAGCAGTTGCGCGACCCACATTCAGGGCTTTTATTCAGCAAAGAGGGGATTGCAGAGCACTGAGAAGGCATTTGAAAAAAAGTTAGCTAAAGGGGAGAATTTTTCCAGCTCGACTACTTTGGCCTGGAGCGTGCAGTCCCCTTGTCAATTCCCGCGCAGTACCTAAGAGGACAAACGCACATGGAGAAAAAGATGATGGATTAACCCAGACTAAACACTCGTGACCCTTCTTGACCCAAGTGCCGCTGTTCTGTGGCCTACTAAGTCCACTTAGTCCACTGGCCAAAAGGCTTCGAAATTTTGAGTAATGGCTCCGTGGAGGAACCAGGAATGTAAAAGCAGATGATGTAGTAACGTGGACTGGAAATGTTTGTGTCAGATAATTTGTCTTTTTTTCTTCCCAGTGCTGCAGACGAGATGGTGTTGCATGTCACCAAAGACTGTGAAACGCGTCTACGTCAATCCTACTCCCCCCCCCCCCCTCCCCTTGCTGTCACCGCTGCCGGCCAATATGTTATTTTGGCTTTCCTTCCTTGCCGTGATGTCATTGCGCAGCTACCCTTTTACACCAGGAATTGGGTGTCCAGATAATCTAATCGCCAACCCGTCTCTGACTAACGGCTTGCTGAACCCAGATATTTTATTAGCCAAGATGCCAAGTCCTGTCGCCCATTAAGCCATAATTTGACAACAACAAAAAAAAACAAGGGGGAGGGAGGTCCTGCCCACTCGTCACCTACAGCCCTCAAAGCGTTAAATTATTTAAATCCCAAGAGGTGAACAATACATTATATGTGTAATGATCACCTGTAGAGGTAGGAGATTTTGATGATTTTATCTCTCTGTCTCTATAATAATGATTTAATCGCTTGCGGGTCACGGAACCTTACGCGATGTCACGTGACTCCGCCCCCTTTGCGTCCTGGTAGTCTGCCAACAGAAGTTAGGGCCCACACTTCTTTAGGGGAGCCTAAATTGGGAGGGGGGGGGGGGGGAGACCATTATGACCCAGAGGTCACACTTTTGATTTAAGCTCCCCAAAATCCTAGCGCCACACGCTACGTGTGGGGTGGCCCTAGGATGTTCTTTATTTTGCTTCTCTCGCCCTTAACATATCCCCAGGTCCCTGCAGAAGGGTGAGCAGGGTTCGTCTGAGGGCTGGCATAAGCGGCGGATACCTTTTTTTTTTTTTTTTTAACTTTACAACAAAAAAAAACAAAAAAAATTAAACTAAATTTGCCTGAGCACCTCCCCTTCCCAATAAAGATCATTCTTCACTGCTCCAGACTAATATTATCTCGCCCAGTAAATAAATTCCTCCGAGTCCAAACGGAAGCCATTTTCCTGCACGTCTGTCTGAGGGATTTCATTACAGAGTTTAAGCCTGCAGCCAAATGGGGTTTTTTTACGCGAGAAAAGAGAAAAGAAAAAAAACTTGGGTCAGCGTTTCGCCATTAGCTCATATTTTAAGAATCTTTTTATATTCCTGCTCAGCTTGCAGTATGTGCCACTGAAACAATAATATATATAGAAAAAAAACCTTTTTCCAGATTAAGAGTCTTCTCAGCTCCTTCCCGAACAAAAGACTTCCTTCTCCCTGGACCCATGCCATTCAATCAGTGCCTGCTGAACTTAATTAAGCATTTCTTCATGTTGTCACTGTGGGATCCAGCAACACACAGGTTAAAGTGATGGCTTAAATGGTTGAGCTTGATGGCTTAAAGTACAACTGTAGCAAAAAATGAACTTATTTTTAATTGAAAGATTGTATCAGTTGCAAATGATTTATAAAGAATTTTGTTTTTATGAAAGAATCCAAATAAAGTTCTTTTTTTACTCTATATAGTTCTCTCAGGGGGCAGACATGTTGGTTAGAATCTTTACTCCATATCGTTCTCTCAGGGGGCAGACATGTTGGTTGGAATCTTTACTCCATATGGTTCTCTCAGGGGGCAGACATGTTGTTTAGAATCTTTACTCCATATCGTTCTCTCAGGGGACAGACATGTTGGTTAGAATCTTTACTCCATATAATTCTCTCAAGGGGCAGACATGTTGGTTAGAATCTTTACTCCATATAGTTCTCTCAGGGGGCAGACATGTTGGTTAGAATCTTTACTCCATATCGTTCTCTCAGGGGGCAGACGTGTTGGTTAGAATCTTTACTCCATATCGTTCTCTCAGGGGGCATACATGTTGGTTAGAATCTTTACTCCATATGGTTTTCTCAAGGGGCAGACATGTTGGTTAGAATCTTTACTCCATATGGTTCTCTCAGGGGGCAGACATGTTGGTTAGAATCTTTACTCCATATCGTTCTCTCAGGGGGCAGACATGTTGGTTGGAATCTTTATTCCATATGGTTCTCTCAGGGGGCAGACATGTTGGTTAGAATCTTTACTCCATATGGTTCTCTCAAGGGGCAGACATGTTGGTTAGAATCTTTACTCCATATGGTTCTCTCAGGGGACAGACATGTTGGTTAGAATCTTTACTCCATATAATTCTCTCAGGGGACAGACATGTTGGTTAGAATCTTTACTCCATATAATTCTCTCAGGGGGCAGACATGTTGGTTAGAATCTTTACTCCATATAGTTCTCTCAGGGGGCAGACATGTTGGTTAGAATCTTTACTCCATATCGTTCTCTCAGGGGGCAGACGTGTTGGTTAGAATCTTTACTCCATATCGTTCTCTCAGGGGGCAGACATGTTGGTTAGAATCTTTACTCCATATGGTTTTCTCAAGGGGCAGACATGTTGGTTAGAATATTTACTCCATATGGTTCTCTCAGGGGGCAGACATGTTGGTTAGAATCTTTACTCCATATCGTTCTCTCAGGGGGCAGACATGTTGGTTGGAATCTTTATTCCATATGGTTCTCTCAGGGGGCAGACATGTTGGTTAGAATCTTTACTCCATATGGTTCTCTCAAGGGGCAGACATGTTGGTTAGAATCTTTACTCCATATGGTTCTCTCAGGGGGCAGACATGTTGGTTAGAATCTTTACTCCATATCGTTCTCTCAGGGGGCAGACATGTTGGTTAGAATCTTTACTCCATATGGTTCTCTCAAGGGGCAGACATGTTGGTTAGAATCTTTACTCCATATCATTCTCTCAGGGGGCAGGCATGTTGGTTAGAATCTTTACTCCATATCGTTCTCTCAGGGAGCAGACATGTTGGTTAGAATCTTTACTCCATATAGTTCTCTCAGGGGGCAGACATGTTGGTTAGAAGCTTTACTCCATATTGTTCTCTCAGGGGGCAGACATGTTGGTTAGAATCTTTACTCCATATAGTTCTCTCAGGAGGCAGACATGTTGTTTGGAATCTTGGGTCAGATCTTCACTCACCTTGGTTCAGATGAACAAAGATCTGACCAAAGATTCTAAACAACATGTCTGCCTCCTGGTAGAGCTATATGGGGTAAAGATGGCTCAATAAGGTACTTTATTTGGATTCTTTCATTAAAGTATTTCTATATAACATGCCTACATTTGATGCCATCCTTTAATTAAACACAACACATTTTTTGCTTCAGTTGTCCTTTAAATGGCTGACCTTCCTACAAAGTAGAGATTCTCTCCAAAAGCAATTAATTGATACATAGGCAGATAATAAATAAAACTGTACTAACATTAAACAAAATCTCATAGTAAGATGACCCTCTTCCCTATTACCCCTTCAATATTGTTTTTTGTTTGTTTTATTAGTTAGTTGTATTTTAACATTTAGATTTCATTGTTAGTTTTCTTTATATTTCATTACTTCATCTTATTTGAGGATTTTTCCTATGGATAGTGAATGCTATACATATTCTCATGTAGTGTAGATTATTATTGGGAAAAACTATTTTTTTCCCCTAAAATTTTCCACTTTCATATTTATTTTTGTACACTAAATTATAGATGAATTTTTATGTAAAGGGTATCAAAATAAAGCTCTAACTGTCCTTTCAAAAAACAACATGTAACTTGTATGGGTAAAAGACAGAGAGGAGAATTAAAACTAGAAAAATTGCTCTGGTCACTGGACCAGAAAATCCTCGGTCCTGAAGAGGGTAATTCATGTTACCTTTGCCCATGGAGGATCTGATAACTGGAAAGAAAATCATTTTTTTTTAACCCCTTCAGTGCCAATATGGAGTATTGGTAGCGTGTAATTACTAAATGAGTAATAACTAGTCCCGACAAAGCCCCTTTTCTCCCTGAGTAAAATTAAACTGCTTTAGCACCTGATCTCACACTAAATTCAATCAGAAGTTGATAAGACATGCTGGTATTGTCCAACTTAATGGCAATCATTTTGTCGACCTCGGTAGGGTATAAAACCTTGGAACAGCTACCAAATGAGCTATCCGTCCTTGATTGGGGACCCCTTAACTAAGCACAGTGTAACCCCCCCCCCCCTGTTTTTTTTCTTTCGTGACCCAACAGACTCTTCCAATAAAAAAAATTAAGTAAAAAGAGAGAGCACTGCTGAGTCTTCAAACACAAATAACTGCAAACAAATACAATCATTAATAAGCGACCAAGCATCTTTTAAAAGTTATCAAAATCCCCAAAATTGTAGGCAGAAATTATACATAAATTACAAAGCAACAGGTTTAATTTAAAATATGTTTTTTTTTCTTTAACATAAAAATAATAATAAACAAAACAAAGGAAGAACAACAATACAAATATATTTATATGTATAAATATAACACAGAACATTTTGTATACATAAGATGTAAAAGATCTTTCTGTATCTCTTATGTCCCCAGATCAGCAGGAGATGGGAAAGAGGTTTGGAAAGAGAGTCACAAGGTCAGGACTGTATCACATTAAACGGGACAGCTGGCAGGTATGCCGAAACTCTGCCCCTACTTTCAGCATGAAACGCGTCAGGGGTGCTGTTTTTAATTATATTTACAATAAAAGTAAGTGAGTACATGGTACGGGACACCAGCATTGGTTGACCTCTGACCTGGCGTTGGCAGAATGCATCTCCTATTTGTGCTCATGAGGACGCACAACATGTCATTCTACACGCCAATTTCAAATAAAAATGCGGAGAATCTGCATGAAACCACAGCGAATGTGATGATTACGAAAGATGATTAAAAATAATATACATACTTTTCAAATTCTAGATTTTATAGGAAGTAGGACTTTTTTTTTTTCGAGACTGATCGCCCAGACTTTTAATTAAAACATCTTAAAGACGACATTGTTTGGTCTCTTCACAAGGGGGGTGGGGGGGGGGGGGGGGGGGTTAATTTTCCTAAACACAGTGCAGACAAGACTAGTTCACAGAATAACAGGATCTTCGGGAAACTGGAGAGGCTTAGAGAGATTGCTAAAAGTGCATCCAGGACTTGGGTTCTATGATACCATTATGTATGTCTTTAGATCTTTTTTAAATAAAATCAGTACATATTGTCCTAGAAATTGCAAAGATACACGTATTCCACATTCATTTTAAATTCTGCTCAAATTTGCCCTCTCAGCTTTGATTGACTGCAAAGGATTGACCGTATGTGATGGGTTATTTGTGCTTTAACAATGGTGAAACAAAATATATGCTTATCTGGAATATCGAGTCAAGTGTAGGTATATTAAATAGATATGATTTAAGGCAGGGGTGTCCAAGTTTTTTTTTTGCACTTCACCAGTGGACTCAACAGCAATAAAACTCACGGTAACATGCAGCGTGTAAGTGTATCACAGATACAACACATACATACACAAACTCACACACAATGTCACAGTTACGCACACAATGTCACACTTACACATAGGGTTGTCACCTGGCCGGTATTTTACCAGAAGGCCGGTAAAAAATTGGCTTCAGGCCAACGTTAAGTCTATGGAGACACTACCAAGGCCGGTATTTTTCTGAAGAAAAGGTGGCAACCCTACTTACACACACACACACACACACACAATGCCACACTTACACACACACAGTGTCACACACAATGTCCCACTTACACACACACACAATGTCCCACTTACACACACACAATGTCACACTTACACACACACACAATGTCCCACTTACACACACACAATGTCACACTTACACACACAATGTCCCACACAATGTCCCACTTACACACACACACACAATGTCATGCTTACACACACAATGTCCCACACAATGTCCCGCTTACACACACACACACAATGTCCCACTTACACACAAACACACACAATGTCCCACTTACACACAAACACACAATGTCCCACTTACACACACACACAATGTCCCACTTACACACACACATAGAGTGTCACGCTTACACACAGTCACGCTTACACATACACACACATTGTCACACTTACACACACATACAGTGCCAAGCTTACACACACACACACTGTCACGCTTACACACACACACAGTAGTTAGCACTTGGTCAGAGTCACTTACACACACACATAGTCACTCACACTTACATGCACATACTTCTTTTTTTCTTTCTATGTTTTTCCCAATTACCGGGGATGTGGACTCTGGATGGGGCTGCTACTCCAGAAGGCAAGTAGTAGTGCCCTTCTTTTTTTTTTTTTAATCTTCCCTCTGACCCATGTGCATGACATCACGTGCAGGGTAGAGGAGGGATTTTGTGCCCTTCAGGACCTGCAGAGTTTTGTCGGGGGGACGCTGCTTGCAGTAATACGTGCGTTTGGAGGTGCATCTCACGGGGGCTGCACCCCGATGTCCCATGGGCCGCATGTTGGACGCCCCAGCTTTAAGGAAAGAATCCAAATAAATGACCTTACTGAGCCATCTTTGATTGCATAGCTTTATCAGGGGGCGGACATCTTGGGTCAGATCTTCATTCATCTGCCCCACGATCCCCTTATACAAGCCAAAGAGGGCTCAGTGATAATGTATTAGTATTCTTTTATTGATTTCTATTTCTACACATGATGCAAACTAACAATTAAACAGATCTTATTGCTTGGCCGACAGCTGTCCTTTATCCTGCAACTGTACAAACTTAAAGAAATGATCCCTATACTGTGCAGCAGATTTGCAAGTAAATGATTAGGAAAGAAATGGCTTGATATGTCTATTACACATTTCCTGTGAAAGCAGTTCATTTGCATATGAAGCCACATAGTGATGTCATAAGCTGGAGACACCACAGACACTTTTAAAGCACATTTTTATTTGCAATTCTGCTAACACAATGTATTATTTATTTATTTTTTATTATTATCCAAATTCACAGTACAAATGTCTAGGTGATGTTTTTAATGTAACATATCTGTTTGCAAACAAAAACCTGGTATATACAATACCAAGTATCAATTAAAGTAGTGGGAACTTAGAGGCAATACTGATTTTCAAAATATATATTTAATTGAACTCAAAGGATTTTTTTGCAAATATTTTTCAATATGCACTAAAATCCCCAAATCAAGGGGCGAGACCACACTGCTCTGAGAGAAAGGGTTAACCGGAAAACAAATTCTGTTTATTTTAATGGTGGATTGCTTCGAGGATTAGTAGAGAGGTGGACCCCCGCTCTCCCCCCCCCGCATTGAATACTATCTGTGAGGTTAGTTTGGGTATCTTTTGCCCAATTTTTAGATTGCTAATTGAACACAGGGGGGGAAGAAAGAAGCAGTGTGTGTTGGCATGTGCCAGATAAATCACAACGTTGGCCCCGGATATCACAAAGTGTTCCACTGCAATCACGATGGGGGCCAACAGATGTTAGAAAGATGGCAGCACCTACCAACACACACAGTGGGTGCCAAACCCCCCGCGCTGGCTGTAAATAGAGAGAGATAGGCCGGAATGTAAACTGAAGCTTGTAAACTATTTTATAATTAAACCCATCATTTTTAGGGTTTTTTTTTATTTTATTTTTTTGAGGATGTAAATGGCAAAATCCAAGAAAAGACCAAACATGGCCATATGTGCAAACGTCAGGCTAGTCTGGCACGGACGTGGCACAGCAAATCTGTGACTGCCGTTGTGTGACAGAGTGCCCAGAGGTGACGCATCAACCAGTGACATGCATGGAGCGGATATGTTGCATGCAAATCCAACCAGAAGTGCAGCCCTGACGCGCTTTGCGTTAAGGATTCTCCAAGAGCAACTCACATCCTGACATGCTCTGTTACAACCAGATACATGCACATACTGACATGCAATGTTACATCCTGATACATGCACATACTGACATGCAATGTTACATTCTGATACATCCACATACTGACATGCAATGTTACAACCAGATACATGCACATACTGACATGCAATGTTACAACCAGATACATGCACATACTGACATGCAATGTTACAACCAGATACATGCACATACTGACATGCAATGTTACAACCAGATACATGCACATACTGACATGCAATGTTACATCCTGATACATGCACATACTGACATGCAATGTTACAACCAGATACATGCACATACTGACATGCAATGTTACATTCTGATACATGCACATACTGACATGCTCTGTTACAACCAGATACATGCACATACTGACATGCAATGTTACATCCTGATACATGCACATACTGACATGCAATGTTACATTCTGATACATGCACATACTGACATGCAATGTTACATTCTGATACATGCACATACTGACATGCAATGTTACAACCAGATACATGCACATACTGACATGCAATGTTACAACCTGATACATGCACATACTGACATGCAATGTTACATCCTGATACATGCACATACTGACATGCAATGTTACATCCAGATACATGCACATACTGACATGCAATGTTACAACCAGATACATGCACATACTGACATGCAATGTTACAACCAGATACATGCACATACTGACATGCAATGTTACATCCTGATACATGCACATACTGACATGCAATGTTACAACCAGATACATGCACATACTGACATGCAATGTTACAACCAGATACATGCACATACTGACATGCAATGTTACATCCTGATACATGCACATACTGACATGCAATGTTACAACCAGATACATGCACATACTGACATGCACATACTGGCATGCAATGTGTACATACTGACATGCAATGTGTACATACTGGTATGCAATGTGTACATACTGGTATGCAATGTGTACATACTGGCATGCAATGTGTACATACTGGCATGCAATGTGTACATACTGACATGCAATGTGTACATACTGACATGCAATGTGTACTTACTGACATGCAATGTGTACATACTGACATGCAATGTGTACTTACTGACATGCAATGTGTACATACTGACATGCAATGTGTACATACTGACATGCAATGTGTACTTACTGACATGCACATACTGACATGCAATGTGTACATACTGACATGTAATGTGTACTTACTGACATGCACATACTGACATGCAATGTGTACATACTGACATGTAATGTGTACTTACTGACATGCACATACTGACATGCAATGTGTACATACTGACATGTAATGTGTACTTACTGACATGCACATACTGACATGTAATGTGTACTTACTGACATGCACATACTGACATGCAATGTGTACATACTGACATGTAATGTGTACTTACTGACATGCACATACTGACATGCAATGTGTACATACTGACATGTAATGTGTACTTACTGACATGCACATACTGACATGTAATGTGTACTTACTGACATGCACATACTGACATGCAATGTGTACATACTGACATGCACATACTGACATGCAATGTGTACATACTGACATGTAATGTGTACTTACTGACATGTACATACTGACATGTAATGTGTACTTACTGACATGCACATACTGACATGTAATGTGTACTTACTGACATGCACATACTGACATGCAATGTGTACATACTGACATGTAATGTGTACTTACTGACATGCACATACTGACATGCAGTGTGTACTTACTGACATGCACATACTGACATGCAGTGTGTACATACTGACATGCACATACTGACATGCAATGTGTACATACTGACATGTAATGTGTACTTACTGACATGCACATACTGACATGCAATGTGTACATACTGACATGTAATGTGTACTTACTGACATGCACATACTGACATGTAATGTGTACTTACTGACATGCACATACTGACATGCAATGTGTACATACTGACATGCACATACTGACATGCAATGTGTACATACTGACATGTAATGTGTACTTACTGACATGTACATACTGACATGTAATGTGTACTTACTGACATGCACATACTGACATGCAATGTGTACATACTGACATGTAATGTGTACTTACTGACATGCACATACTGACATGCAATGTGTACATACTGACATGTAATGTGTACTTACTGACATGCACATACTGACATGCAGTGTGTACTTACTGACATGCACATACTGACATGCAGTGTGTACATACTGACATGTAATGTGTACTTACTGACATGCACATACTGACATGCAATGTGTACATACTGACATGTAATGTGTACTTACTGACATGCACATACTGACATGCAGTGTGTACTTACTGACATGCACATACTGACATGCAGTGTGTACATACTGACATGCAATGTGTACTTACTGACATGCAATGTGTACTTACTGACATGCAGTGTGTACTTACTGACATGCAGTGTGTACTTACTGACATGTAATAGTGCATGCTCAGACACAGACATTGTGTGCAGGTCTGTTATATGCCATGTATACCCAGTCACATCCAGTTCTCTCCACCCAGCTGTGAGCTGCACACATGAGCGGTATATACCCTGATACTGTATGTACACGGTATATACACAGGATACTCACAGTATATGAAGGTGACGGCCCTCAGCAGCACTATCCTAGTCAGCCAAAAACTGCCCGGCTGCAGTGGGGTCTCTAACCCGACCCCTTCCTTCTTCTCCGGAGGATCTCGGCCTTCAGCCGGGGATCGCGTAGCGCTCTCTGCCGCCTTCCTCCTCCTGAGCCCCGGCTGCTCGCTCTCCGTCCTCTCGCTCTCCATGGGCGCCGCCATCTTGCTACACCTCACAGCGCATGTTTCACAGGCTGAGCACAGTGGAGAACTCAAACAAAGTATTATGGCATTAGTACTGACTCACTATACAGTCTGTGCGTCACTTACCCGAGCTGTACTTCATATTTACACAACAACGTGAGTTATTCTGACAATGCATGGGCCAAAAAGTGAGATATTATGACACTGCATGGGCCAAAACGTGAGATATTGTGACAATGCATGGGCCAAAAGGTAAGATATTGTGACAATGCATGGGCTAAAAGGTGAGATATTGTGACAATGCATAGGCCAAAAAGTGAGATATTATGACAATGCATGGGCCAAAAAGATATTGTGACAATGCATGGGCCAAAAAGTGAGATATTATGACAATGCATGGGCCAAAAAGATATTGTGACAATGCATGGGCCAAAAAGTGAGATATTATGACAATGCATGGGCCAAAAAGATATTGTGACAATGCATGGGCCAAAAAGTGAGATATTATGACAATGCATGGGCCAAAAGGTGAGATATTATGACAATGCATGGGCCAAAAGGTGAGATATTATGACAATGCATGGGCCAAAAAGTGAGATATTATGACAATGCATGGGCCAAGCCAAAAAAACAAATTGCATTCCATGTCTGTATGTGCTGGTGTTAGTTGAATTGCAAGCCTGTGCATGACCTCACCTGCGGTTTGATATGCAAATGAACTAACTTTCCATGGAAACGGCAATTTGTATATCAAGTCACAATGGGATGTCATCAACCGGAGCCACCACAGACACATTTAACCCATGTTTCTCGGAATTTCTGCATTTGCTTGCTATTTTGCTAACACAGCATATAGATCAGCTTTAATTATCGTGTTTTAAGCTGAATTACCCTCGATAATGTGCTTATATCACTGGGCCGTTGGATGAATATGGTAGCCATGTGCATCACAGCCTGACAGTGAGAGAATGCTAATACTGTGCAGACAAAAAGAGATTTCCAAAGAGAAGTATTATTATTCTTTTGTTTATTTATAAACAGATTGTGTAGCATTCTGCAATAAGCAGATTAAAACATACATCTTTAGACCAACAAGAACTAACTGTGGGGAAGGGAATCTCTCATTAATCAATAGACAGGGTGTGTTGTTCATTATTAATTGTTTCTATATAAGAAATGTCATCTCTGTCTGTGACTGTTGTCTGCCTAATATGGTGCTTTTGTACTAAGTTTGCAAGGGGTTTAATCAGCGGGACCTCCCTATATTGCCCCCAAAAACTCACAGACCCTCTTTCCTCCTCTATTGTCCCTCATTTCTGGGAAGTCTAGAATTTATGATTTGTATAACTGTATCACAAGGCTCCAGAGCAATAAAACTCACAAGAAATGGTTTTTTTTTTTTTCTGTAATAAATGTGGTTTTATATTAATTTGTGTAAAAAAACATAACATTATTCTTATTTTATACGCCTTATCAAATGCATACATAGATACCCATTGGCCAAAAATTCACTAAAAAAAGCCCCACCCACAGCCACACCTTCAGCCACTCCCACTAAAATATAAGTGTCCCTCTCTGGCCTAAATGTTGGGAGAAATGAATAACGTTTGTAACTGTGAAAGTACAGAATAGAACAATGATCTATACTTTGTCTTAGTGGAACTGCAAGCAAATACCTAGAGTAAGAGAAAAATTAGCTGTAAATGTGTCTGTGGTGTCTCCTGTTTATGACATCACCTTGTGGCCTGATGTGTGTCTGTGGTGTCTCCTGTTTATGACATCACCTTGTGGCCTGATGAGTGTCTGTGGTGTCTCCTGCTTATGGCATCACCTTGTGGCCTGATGTGTGTCTGTGGTGTCTCCTGTTTATGACATCACCTTGTGGCCTGATGTGTGTCTGTGGTGTCTCCTGTTTATGACATCACCTTGTGGCCTGATGTGTGTCTGTGGTGTCTCCTGTTTATGACATCACCTTGTGGCCTGATGTGTGTCTGTGGTGTCTCCTTTATATGACATCACCTTGTGGCATGATGTGTGTCTGTGATGTCTCCTGTTTATGACATCACCTTGTGGCCTGATGTGTGTCTGTGGTGTCTCCTGTTTATGACATCACCTTGTGGCCTGATGTGTGTCTGTGGTGTCTCCTGTTTATGGCATCACCTTGTGGCCTGATGTGTGTCTGTGGTGTCTCCTGCTTATGACATCACCTTGTGGCCTGATGTGTGTCTGTGGTGTCTCCTGCTTATGACATCACCTTGTGGCCTGATGTGTGTCTGTGGTGTCTCCTGTTTATGACATCACATTGTGGCATGATGTGCGTCTGTGGTGTCTCCTGTTTATGACATCACATTGTGGCCTGATGTGCGTCTGTGGTGTCTCCTGTTTATGACATCACCTTGTGGCCTGATGTGTGTCTGTGGTGTCTCCTGTTTATGACATCACCTTGTGGCCTGATGTGTGTCTGTGGTGTCTCATGTTTATGACATCACCTTGTGGCCTGATGTGTGTCTGTGGTGTCTCCTGTTTATGACATCACCTTGTGGCCTGATGTGTGTCTGTGGTGTCTCCTGCTTATGGCATCACCTTGTGGCCTGATGTGTGTCTGTGGTGTCTCCTGCTTATGACATCACCTTGTGGCCTGATGTGTGTCTGTGGTGTCTCCTGCTTATGACATCACCTTGTGGCCTGATGTGTGTCTGTGGTGTCTCCTGCTTATGACATCACCTTGTGGCCTGATGTGTGTCTGTGGTGTCTCCTGCTTATGACATCACCTTGTGGCCTGATGTGTGTCTGTGGTGTCTCCTGCTTATGGCATCACCTCGTGGCCTGATGTGTGTCTGTGGTGTCTCCTGCTTATGACATCACCTTGTGGCCTGATGTGCGTCTGTGGTGTCTCCTGTTTATGACATCACCTTGTGGCCTGATGTGTGTCTGTGGTGTCTCCTGTTTGTGACATCACCTTGTGGCCTGATGTGCGTCTGTGGTGTCTCCTGCTTATGGCATCACCTTGTGGCTTGATGTGTGTCTGTGGTGTCTCCTGTTTGTGACATCACCTTGTGGCCTGATGTGTGTCTGTGGTGTCTCCTGTTTATGACATCACCTTGTGGCCTGATGTGCGTCTGTGGTGTCTCCTGTTTATGACATCACCTTGTGGCCTGATGTGCGTCTGTGGTGTCTCCTGTTTATGACATCACCTTGAGGCCTGATGTGTGTCTGTGGTGTCTCCTGTTTATGACATCACCTTGTGGCTTGATGTGTGTCTGTGGTGTCTCCAGTTTATGACATCACCTTGTGGCCTGATGTGTGCCTGTGGTGTCTCCTGTTTATGTCATCACCTTGTGGCCTGATGTGCGTCTGTGGTGTCTCCTGTTTATGACATCACCTTGTGGCCTGATGTGCGTCTGTGGTGTCTCCTGTTTATGACATCACATTGTGGCCTGATGTGCGTCTGTGGTGTCTCCTGTTTATGACATCACCTTGTGGCCTGATGTGCGTCTGTGGTGTCTCCTGTTTATGACATCACCTTGTGGCCTGATGTGTGTCTGTGGTGTCTCCTGTTTATGGCATCACCTTGTGGCTTGCTATGTAAATAGGGTTGCCACCTTTTCTTCAAAAAAATACCGGCCTTGGTACTGTCTCCATAGACTTAACATTGGCCTGATGCCAATTTTTTACCGGCCTGCCTGTAAAATACCGGCCAGGTGGCAACCCTATATGTAAATAAACTCCTTTTAGTGGGAAATGTCTCATTTGCGTATCGAGGCACAGGTGATGCATAGTTTCTAACAACGGCCATGTTTCAGAGAACACATATTTGTTCCACATGCTGCAGAAGGAGCATGCAAAGTGCAGCCCGGCCGTATGTAGGATGGATATACACACAGACACAATCCAATCCATTAATCTGGGTGGAGATCTCATAGGACCTACCATGATTAATTAATTGGATTGTGTCTGTGTGTATATCCATCCTACATACTGCCAGGCTGCACTTTGCATGCTCCTTCTGCAGCATGTGGAACAAATATGTGTCCCTGGAAACATGGCCGATTTTTGGCAACTATGGTGATGTCATAAACAGGGACATCGCAGACACTTTCAAAAACACATCTTTCTCTTAATCCATGCATTTGCTTGCAGTTCTGCTAACATGCTCTATAGTTACAGGATGATGTTTCGGTGAATATATTGCTTTAAGCCTCATAGTTGTACTTATTTGCAAACAGATAAGCTTTGCGCGGTCAGTTCCTCATTTGGCTTTTCTGTGCCGGTATCCGGTAATCCCAGCTGTTAATTTGCTGGAAGAATCATCTCTTTCAGAAAGGAAACTTAGGAACAATCATACATGTTTACTGTATGCATGGAAGACATGAGACTGCTGGGGTGGTCTTGCTGCTCAGACCTCATTTGTACGAGCCGTGCAATTGTGAGTAGGATCAAAATCCCACAACAGTTATCAATTTAGCTATTCACAAAAGGGAACTTTCTGGACTAATCTAAATTCGGCAGGAGCCAGAGACAGCCGGCAACCCTGTTGATTTTAAAGGGCCAACTTAGACAAATAATTAACGGATGCTTAATTAAAAGACTCCATCAAGTGAAGACATTTTAAATAGAAATGTTTTAATGAAAGAATATAAAAAAAAAAAGGATCAAGCCCGCTTTGCTTCGGATAGCTCTTATCAGGGGGGCAGACATATTGGTCGGAATCTTGGGTCAGATCTGTCTTCGTCCGACCCAAGATTCTAAACAAGATGTCCGCCTCCCTGATTGATCTGATTGGTGCAAAGATGGCTCAAATAAAGTACTTTATTTGTATTAAAAATGCCTGCACCTAACACAATCGATCAATTTAAATATAAGTCAGCAATTTTCCTTCTCAGAATTGTAGGACTGTGTACGACAGAACTCAGCAGGTCCTTGGGAAACTCAGCACAGTTGTTGGTTGGAGTTATTTGCTAGGTTCTTGGACCTTATTAAGAAAGAAAATAAAAAGAAGCAAACTCTGATTAAGTGTCTGGAACATGCTGTAATGTACTCTTATCATGAACGCACAGCGAGATTCGGGACGACTTATGGCAGGCAGACACATGATGTCATACTCAGGTCTTAGACACTTTGGACATTAGGACAATACTCGGTTTGTAACAATAATTCTGTTGCTATTGGAGCAGTAACACAGCTTGCAAAGATATCAGTTTGGATATACATAGAATAAGTTTATATGTGATCTGGGAAGGTACACAGCCTCCCTGTACTAGGTAACCATCAGACTTTTATAAATACCTTATTGTTTCGGACCTGTCCTGTCAATATTACAGCTACCCCGTCCTGAATGGTACATAATGCCGCATTGTTAGTGTAACGGCCAATATAGTCACCAGTAGATAATAAAAGATGTACCTGTGGTTTCATTATTAGCAAAACATTCTCATCCTCGGGTACCGAGAAGGTCTGTACACTGACCCAGAGCTCCCTAGGATACTAGGGATCTTGGAATTGGAAGCAGAAGCTTTGGCAACTTCTTTACTGTGATTAAACATGGTAAGGGGACATAGGATATTGGATGAAGTACAATATCCTCGCAAGAAGTCATCTCTCGGGGGCAGACCACCCAAGCATCTGCACGACCCCCGTGGACAACGAAGAGTTAAAGACTAGCGAAATGGTCAACTACGTCTATGGTAATGCATATATAAAATATATAATAATATATATATAATAGGAAAGTATGTTAATTGTGAACCATATGAGACTTTATATTTACATTGAGAGGTTTTATTATATTGGTAACTAGGAAGTTCATGGGGTAAAAATATAGGAGAGGTGTAGACAGAGACAATTACTGCAGTTTTGAACCTGAATAAGTGTGGTTTTGTGTATAGGGGGATATGATAGAAACATTTAAATACATTAAAGGGAATCAACACAGTAAAGGAAGAGAGTATATTTAAAAGAAGAAAAACTACCACAACTAGAGGACATAGTCTTAAATTAGAGGGGCAACGATTGAAAAGTAATATCAGGAAGTATTACTTTACTGAGAGGGTAGTGGATGTATGGAATAGCCTGCCAGCAGAAGTGGTAGAGGTAAACACAGTCAAGGATTTTAAGCATGCGTGGGATAGACACAAGGCTATCCTAGCTATAAGACCGGGAACGGGGTACTAATAAAAGTACTCAAAAAAAATTGGGCAGACTAGATGGACCGAATGGTTCTTATCTGCCGACACATTCTATGTTTCTATTATTGGATTGTATTCTGTTATATATGTTTTTATATATTCATATAGTATCCAGATTGCTGGTAACGTTAGCTTTTGAATTGTCAAATCCCAAAGGTGCCCTAACCCTAAATATGATAAAATCAGCATTGAGTGAATCTCTAAAGGAACCTAACAATCTGACCATACATCCGTAGAATTCTAAAACCCATAGTTGCCAACATCGGCCATGTTTCCCGGGACACATATTTGTTCCACATGCTGCAGACAGAGCATGCAAAGTGCAGCCTGGCAGTATGTAGGATGGATATACGCACAGACACAATCCAATTAATTGATCATGGTAGGTCCTATGAGATCTCCACCCTGATTAATTAATTGGATTGTGTCTGTGCGTATATCCATCCTACATACGGCCGGGCTGCACTTTGCATGATCTTTCTGCAGCATGTGGAACAAATATGTGTCCCTGGAAACATGGCTGATGATAGGAAAGAAATATACCGGTAGATTAGGTCTTATATGGACAACAGTAAGTAAAACAAACAAAAACAAAACAAAAAATATATATTTAGTGAGAGAAGATTTTATTCCAAAAATAGAAACACTACAGTCTAGAGATTGAGACGTGGCTGGTGCAAAAGCCTAAATATATTTCACATTAGTACTTAGTCAGAATGTGTGAACTGAGGATCAAACACTGACAGTAAACACTCCCCTGTTATATACATATATCGTAACACAGTGTGATACAAGCTTACATGACAAGACTATTGCAACAAATACAGTCCCTTTAAGAAAATCACAGTATCACCCAAACATTGTTTTTTTTACTGTGCATGCAGAGAATAAAAACATACATTGTGTTAGCTAAACTGCAAGCAAATGCCTAAATACGGAGAAAAATTTGCTTTAAATGTGTCTGTGGAGTCGCCTGCTTATGACATCACCTGTGGCACGGTATGCAAATGAACTGGTTTTCAATTGGAAATGTGTCATTTGCATATCAGTTCGCAGGTGATGTCATAAGCAGGCGACTCCACAGACACATTTAAAGCAAATTTTTCTCCTAATTTGCTGGCAGTTTTGCTCATATAATGTATAGATCATTTTCAACATTTTTTTTTTATGCTCTACATGCCCAGTATAAGCCATGTTTAGGTGATACAGACCCTTTAACTAGTAGCATGCCTCCATCATGATCTATTAGGCATGATCGGAGTGTTTGGTTTTTTTCCCCGTTATCCTCTAGCCCATACTTAAAAAAAAAAAAAAAAAATCTATAAGCAGAGTTTCAAACAAATGCAAAAATATCTTTAAAACATGTCTGTGTATAACACATTTCCCATTGTAAAGAGTTAATTTGCATATCAAGCCACTAACTGATGTCATAAACAGGAGACGGATAGATCTTTTGGGATTTTTCTTGTTCATTGTAACACGATTATTCATGTTAACTGCTTTTACTTATGCGAGTATTGGCTATAATTCTGCACACCTTATATATATATATATATATTTTTTTTTTTTTATCAGATATATTTATTTTTCTTTTCCATTCCGCCAGTCCTGTTCTATCAAGCACACCAAGAATTCTCCCCTGAATCTCCAATATTTATAGCCTTGGCTCCATTTAATTACATAGGTGCTGGTGATTTTGGACTCCCTGTATAAACAGACGGCCAGCATTTAGACTGGAGGACAGGGCTATCACTGCACACAGTGTGCTGTTTATTATCATTTGTATTTGGAAATAAACAATACAATAAAATATGGGGGGGGGGGGGGGGGGAGATACTCTGTACCTTGGTACTACTTACTTATAGAGAGGATTATTGAATGGCTTTTAAGATTGTTATACCCTGTATGTTCTTTGCCTGGCTTGAATACCGTAGGGGTTATTTTGGGTCTTTTATTCTGAATTATTTTCTTTTTGAATGGCTGTGTTAATTATATGACTATTAACTCTTGACTGCCTGGACTGACGCCACCGGACATTAAACCCCAAATTTGTCGGGTCAGGAACCCAAATGCTGGGTCCGGAATCCTGCCGACTCCAGGACTGTTGGCAACTATGCTTTTAAAATCAAAAACTTAAACACTTGCATTTGTCAGATATATTTCCAGCATATCGATGAGTTTCTGCAAAACAGTTGAAGATGCTTTGCCCTTACCAGGCACAGTAAGTTAATAATTGTGCACTCCATCAATGATCTAGTCACTCCTTTGCTGAGTATCAGATAGAGCTAATGACTCACCATGACTAACATATATATATATATGGCCTCCCTCCCTCCCACCCATAAATTTGAGTTATTGATTTTTGTTCATCATGATTTTCATGACATTTCTTTTCAGTAAAACAGGCTTCTTTTCTCTGCACTGTTCGCAAATACATAGTTGCCGACATCGGCCATGTTTCCACGGACACATATGTGTTCCACATGCTGCAGAAAGAGCATGCAAAGTGCAGCCCGGCAGTATGTAGGATGGATATACGCACAGACACAATCCAATTAATTAATCAGAGTGGAGATCTCATAGGACCTGCCATGATTAATTAATTGGATTGTGTCTGTGCGAATATCCGTCCTACATACTGCCGGGCTGCACTTTGCATGCTCTTTCTGCAGCATGTGGAACAAATATGTGTCCCGGGAAACATGGCCGATGTTGGAAACTATGCAAATATTTGCTGTTAAGGGTGTGTGTGATGCAGTGCACCCACGCATCCTCAGCTTTAGGATCTGTCCGTTAGCTTACACTTTGTTATCTCAACTTACGTCACTCAACATTGGGGCCATACCTCCCAACAGTTCAAGTCCTCGTTGGCTGCCACTCGGTTGAAGGCGTGCCATTATATGGGTGTGGCACTCTAACACAAACCACTGACCACGAACACCGATTGTGCCCATAGGGTAATCCTCCTCCGGCCCACTCCCCTTTCATTATCACTATTGTGGAGCAACCTTTCATCCAAAGTGATGGAAGTTAATACAAGGAGTTTAAGCATAGATGGGATAAGCATAAGGCTATCTTGAACTAACCATAAGACCAATCTACATTTTTTTTAAATAATAATTTATTTTTTAATGTAATGAGTACAATTAGAACATGAACAAATACAATCTAATTTATACTCATGTTTACTGCAGAGTCCTAAACATTGCTTATACTGTGTAATGTGTGTGTGTATATATATATATATATATATATATATATATATATATATATATATATATATATATATATATGGCATCACCTTATGGCTTGATATGCAAATTACACATTACCCTTTCAAAGTAGTTCCAAACCAAACCAAGACACAGGTGATGTAAATGATAGGTGACCCCACATACACATTTAAAATTCACTTTTCTCTTATTTTATCCATTTGGTAATACAATGTATAGATCATTTCCCCCAACATTAACAGTATGAACAGTGTTACAAAGGTGACAGTGCTCTTTTAAATAGACATTACTGTTAGTTTGTGGTTTTGGTAGACTTATACATGTAACGGTATGTATGCTCTGGGGGTCTTTCTTTTAAATGCTTATCTGCTGGCTACCTATGTTTTGGTAATGATGCAATATGCCCACCGTGCCCAAAGGAAAATGACAAGAAATACCTATTTGTCCCACAAAACTCTTAGAGCAGAATTAGGGCAACGAGAGGACATTTACAAAGAATAATTTCTGTAATTAATTGGATTTCTAGCAATATTCCAAAGGTAATAATTGTTCTACATACGGTATACTAGAGCTTCAGAATTATTCAATAAAATAACAATGGCATGCGAGTATTAGAATGCAAGCTCTTCTGTACACATCCTTCCTGTACTAATTGTGTCTTGCACAGAACCCTTACATTTAAAAGCTATACTCTAAATATATTTGACTGAGCAAGGGATATATCTTACCCACAAACATTTGCACATTTAAACAAACAGTTTGGGGGAACAGTAAACAATTTCGTAGTTTGTCCTTTTTGTGGATTTCTCTGTGTTTTTAAGAGTTATCCAACAAAATCTGGAAAAGAAAACTTTGCAAATAGAATTTTCCTTATAATTGCTTGCAGACTCCTATAATTATGGGCTAAGCTTAATTGGAATCAAATGCTTTCAGCATTTTTAGAGGGGGCTAATTTTTTTTCCAAATTGAACTTTTTTCCCCCCCTTCCTTCTCTGCTTTACAGTAAAGAGGCCTCACTATCCTAACCCAGATTGTTTTTTTTTTTTTTAAATTCTATATGATTAATCATAAATGTCATTTTTTTAAAGGTAAATTATAGACAATGAAAAGTTCTGTTTGTTTCTATGCATCCCAATTTTTCTATTTATTTATTTACTGCACTTAGAGAAGCGAATGGGGGTTAAAAAAAAAAAAAAATAGAGCATAAAAAAAAAAAAAACGATTGAAAAGGATCTATACATTGCGTTAGCAAAACTGCAAGCAAATGCGCGTATGATAGCCGTGTGTGTGTGTGTTATATCGGTTTACTCCCAGTGCACAGAGGTTATCCTATTTATCTCCACCGGGGGAAGTAGCGAGCACACACGATTCTCCGCGTACAGCTGTACATTTCCAATTTTCAGCGGGGGGTGAACTATACACATTTTGAGTGTGGAAGTAAGTCGGGATAAATGAATACACTGCTCCTCGCTATATGTATAAACCTGTAAGGGCGCTACTGCTCTTTTCGTTTTTTTTGCAGCCTCGAAACTTGCTTATGGTATAGGGAGGCTGTCCGTCTGTCTCTTATTGGTGAACCCGCTTAGGAAGTTATACTAAAGACCAAAGATCATCTGTGTGTTTCTAATAAAAATGAATCAATTCTAATAACATGAGAGATTCCAAGCTCATTATTGGAAAATTGGGAGGGTGTTCAAACCTCAAAAGTAAAACCATTTCTTATTTTAACTACTGTATGTCACGGTAAATTAAATAAATATTATACCCCCCCCCCCCCCCCCAAAAAAAAACCCCATCTGGGTAGGAAAAGAAAATGTGTTTGTCGAACAGGGGAGAAGTTAATGGGTAGTCAATGTGGAACATGCTTAATTTGTTCTACTGGAAGAACGTATCACTAATTTGCTTGCCACTTTATCCTCATTGGTTGCCACTTGAACATGTCCCATTGGTCGTTACTCAAGGTGGGTGTGGTATGGTATTAGCGTAAGCTTCTGTCCATAGCTCCACCTCCCCCCCCCCCCCCCCTTATATTGCAATCATGCCAAACACACATTCTATATATCACTAGTATTCAGGGAGGTCGTCTTGCAGATTTGGTAGGGGAGTTAAAGTATGCATGGGAAAAAGCATAAGGCTATCCTGAACATAAGATAAAGCCAGGGACTTAGCAGCAGGTAGAATAATGGGCACACTAGATGTGCCGAATTATTCTTTTCTGACCACACAGTGTAGGTTTATTCTTCTAAAAAAGTGCTATTCTCATAATTATTCAATTAGAGCAAGATTTACAGTTTGGAAGGGACGAGTCTAGGGTTCCCATCTTTTCTTTAAAAAAAAAAAAAAAACAACAACAAATACTGGCCGTGCTATTATGTCCATAGACTTAAATTGGTTACAAACCAATTTTTTTTTATTGCCTTCCAGTAATGGCTTTGGGGGGCAACCCTGGAAGAGGCAAATGAAAGTAAAATGTACCTGTACGTACTTAAAAACTTAGTTGAAGGTCAGCATGAGATTTTGGGGAAAATGAAAATGAGAATTAATTTCATTAAATAAAAGGGGAAGACAGTGATTAGATTAGCCGGTAGATATACATTTAAACCATCTGTCAGGTCAGGGGCCCTTTAAGGGCCGAGCTGGACTGCCCCTGCTTGTGGTAAGTCAGAGTTTGGACCTTTCCCACACTGGAGAGAGGGGAAAGTGTGTGTTTTTTCACAGAATTGATTTTCCCAGGTGTCTTTCTTTCCCACAAGAGCAGTCAATAAACATTCATTCATTCTGGTGATTAGTTCTATCAGGTCAGTAGATAGTGATGTGTGTGAGCAGAGATGGGTGCAAAGCACTGGGGTCTAGTCAATAAGGAGAGTGCAAAAGGAACTGACAAGGGAATTTCAAACGAAAGGCCAAAGTAGCCGAGTAGAAAAGATTCTCCCATTCCGCTGCATTAAAGAATTTTTCCAACTCAGCTATATTGGCCTTAAGTTTGAAATTTCCTTCTCAATTACCTGCAATTTAAGCATGCATGGGATAGGTATAAGGCTATCCTAAATATAAGGTAAGGTCAGGGACTAATGGAAATATTACCTTACTGAGAGGGTAGTGGATGCATGGAATAGTCTTCCAGTAGAGGTGGTAGAGGTTAATACAGTGAAGGAGTTTAAGCATGCGTGGGATAGGCATAAGGCTATCCTAGATATAAGATAAGGCCAGGGACTAATGAAAGTATTACTTTACTGAGAGGGTAGTGGATGCATGGAATAGTCTTCCAGTAGAAGTGGTAGAGGTTAATACAGTGAAGGATTTTAAGCATGCGTGGGATAGGTATAAGGCTATCCTAGATATAAGATAAGGCAGGGACTAATGAAAGTATTACATTACTGAGAGGGTAGTGGATGCATGGAATAGTCTTCCAGTAGAAGTGGTAGAGGTTAATACAGTGAAGGAGTTTAAGCATGCATGGGATAGGTATAAGGCTATCCTAGATATAAGATAAGGTCAGAGACTAATGAAAGTATTACATTACTGAGAGGGTAGTGGATGCATGGAATAGCCTTCCAGTAGAAGTGGTAGAGATTAATACAGTGAAGGAGTTTAAGCATGCGTGGGATAGGTATAAGGCTATCCTAGATATAAGATAAGGTCAGAGACTAATGAAAGTATTACATTACTGAGAGGGTAGTGGATGCATGGAATAGTCTTCCAGTAGAAGTGGTAGAGGTTAAACAGTGAAGGAGTTTAAGCATGCATGGGATAGGTATAAGGCTATCCTAGATATAAGATAAGGCCAGGGGCTAATGAAAGTATTACATTACTGAGAGGGTAGTGGATGCATGGAATAGTCTTCCAGTAGAAGTGGTAGAAGTTAATACAGTGGAGGAGTTTAAGCATGCATGGGATAGGTATAAGGCTATCCTAGATATAAGATAAGGCCAGGGACCAATGAAAGGATTACTTTACTGAGAGGGTAGTGGATGTATGGAATAGTCTTCCAGTAGAAGTGGTAGAGGTTAATACAGTGAAGGAGTTAAAGCATGTGTGGGATAGGTATAAGGCTATCCTAGATATAAGATAAGGTCAGGGACTAATGATAGTATTACTTTACTGAGAGGGTAGTGGATGGTGGAATAGTCTTCCAGTAGAAGTGGTAGAGGTTAATACAGTGAAGGAGTTTAAGCATGTGTGGGATAGGTATAAGGCTATCCTACATATAAGATAAGGCCAGGGACTAATGAAACTATTACATTACTGAGAGGGTAGTGGATGTATGGAATAGTCTTCCAGTAGAAGTGGTAGAGGTTAATACAGTGAAGGAGTTTAAGCATGCATGGGATAGATATAAGGCTATCCTAGATATAAGATAAGGCCAGAGACTAATGAAAGTATTACTTTACTGAGAGGGTAGTGGGTGTATGGAATAGTCTTCCAGTAGAAGTGGTAGAGGTTAATACAGTGAAGGAGTTGAAGCATGTGTGGGATAGGTATAAGGCTATCCTAGATATAAGATAAGGTCAGGGACTAATGATAGTATTACTTTACTGAGAGGGTAGTGGATGGTGGAATAGTCTTCCAGTAGAAGTGGTAGAGGTTAATACAGTGAAGGAGTTTAAGCATGTGTGGGATAGGTATAAGGCTATCCTACATATAAGATAAGGCCAGGGACTAATGAAACTATTACATTACTGAGAGGGTAGTGGATGTATGGAATAGTCTTCCAGTAGAAGTGGTAGAGGTTAATACAGTGAAGGAGTTTAAGCATGCATGGGATAGATATAAGGCTATCCTAGATATAAGATAAGGCCAGAGACTAATGAAAGTATTACTTTACTGAGAGGGTAGTGGGTGTATGGAATAGTCTTCCAGTAGAAGTGGTAGAGGTTAATACAGTGAAGGAGTTGAAGCATGTGTGGGATAGGTATAAGGCTATCCTAGATATAGGATAAGGCCAGGGACTAATGAAAGTATTACTTTACTGAGAGGGTAGTGGATGTATGGAATAGTCTTCCAGTAGAAGTGGTAGAGGTTAATAAAGTGAAGGAGTTTAAGCATGCATGGGATAGGTATAAGGCTATCCTAGATATAAGATAAGGTCAGGGACTAATGAAAGTATTACATTACTGAGAGGGTAGTGGATGTATGGAATAGTCTTCCAGTAGAAGTGGTAGAGGTTAATACAGTGAAGGAGTTTAAGCATGCGTGGGATAGGTATAAGGCTATCCTAGGTATAAGATAAGGCCAGGGACTAATGAAAGTATTACATTACTGAGATGGTTGTGGATGTATGGAATAGTCTTCCAGCATAAGTGGTAGAGGTTAATACAGTGAAGGAGTTTAAGCATGCATGGGATGGGTATAAGGCTATCCTAGATATAAGATAAGGTCAGGGACTAATGAAAGTATTACTTTACTGAGAGGGTAGTGGATGTATAGAATAGTCTTCCAGTAGAAGTGGTAGAGGTTAGTATAGTGAAGGAGTGTAACCATGATTGGGATAGGTATAAGGCTATCCTAGATATAAGATAAGGCCAGGGACTAATGAAAGTATTACTTTACTGAGAGGGTAGTGGATGTGTGGAATAGTCTTCCAGTAGAAGTGGTAGAGGTTAATACAGTGAAGGAGTTTAAGCATGCGTGGGATAGGTATAAGGCTATCCTAGATATAAGATAAGGCCAGGGACTAATGAAAGTATTACTTTACTGAGAGGGTAGTGGATGTATGGAATAGTCTTCCAGTAGAAGTGGTAGAGGTTAATACAGTGATGGAGTTTAAGCATGCATGGGATAGGTATAAGGCTATCCTAGATATAAGATAAGGCCAGGGACTAATGAAAGTATTACTTTACTGAGAGGGTAGTGGATGCATGGAATAGTCTTCCAGTAGAAGTGGTAGAGGTTAATACAGTGAAGGAGTTTAAGCATGCGTGGGATAGGTATAAGGCTATCCTAGATATAAGATAAGGCCAGGGACTAATGAAAGTATTACATTACTGAGAGGGTAGTGGATGCATGGAATAGTCTTCCAGTAGAGGTGGTAGAGGTTAATACAGTGAAGGAGTTTAAGCATGCATGGGATAGGTATAAGGCTATCCTAGATATAAGATAAGGCCAGGGACTAATGAAAGTATTACATTACTGAGAGGGTAGTGGATGCATGGAATAGTCTTCCAGTAGAAGTGGTAGAGGTTAATACAGTGAAGGAGTTTAAGCATGTGTGGGATAGGTATAAGGCTACCCTAGATATAAGATAAGGCCAGGGACTAATGAAAGTATTACATTACTGAGAGGGTAGTGGATGTATGGAATAGTCTTCCAGTAGAAGTGGTAGAGGTTAATACAGTGAAGGAGTTTAAGCATGCATGGGATAGGTATAAGGCTATCCTAGATATAAGATAAGGCCAGGGACTAATGAAAGTATTACATTACTGAGAGGGTAGTGGATGCATGGAATAGTCTTCCAGTAGAAGTGGTAAAGGTTAATACAGTGAAGGAGTTTAAGCATGTGTGGGATAGGTATAAGGCTATCCTAGATATAAGATAAGGCCAGGGACTAATGAAAGTATTACATTACTGAGAGGGTAGTGGATGTATGGAATAGTCTTCCAGTAGAAGTGGTAGAGGTTAATACAGTGAAGGAGTTTAAGCATGCATGGGATAGGTATAAGGCTATCCTAGATATAAGATAAGGTCAGGGACTAATGAAAGTATTACATTACTGAGAGGGTAGTGGATGCATGGAATAGTCTTCCAGTAGAAGTGGTAGAGGTTAATACAGTGAAGGAGTTTAAGCATGCGTGGGATAGGTATAAGGCTATCCTAGATATAAGATAAGGCCAGGGACTAATGAAAGTATTACATTACTGAGAGGGTAGTGGATGTATGGAATAGTCTTCCAGTAGAAGTGGTAGAGGTTAATACAGTGAAGGAGTTTAAGCATGCATGGGATAGGTATAAGGCTATCCTAGATATAAGATAAGGCCAGGGACTAATGAAAGTATTACATTACTGAGAGGGTAGTGGATGCATGGAATAGCCTTCCAGTAGAAGTGGTAGAGGTTAATACAGTGAAGGAGTTTAAGCATGCGTGGGATAGGTATAAGGCTATCCTAGATATAAGATAAGGCCAGGGACTAATGAAAGTATTACATTACTGAGAGGGTAGTGGATGCATGGAATAGTCTTCCAGTAGAAGTGGTAGAGGTTAATACAGTGAAGGAGTTTAAGCATGCATGGGATAGGTATAAGGCAATCCTAGATATAAGATAAGGTCAGGGACTAATGAAAGTATTACTTTACTGAGAGGGTAGTGGATGTATGGAATAGTCTTCCAGTAGAAGTGGTAGAGGTTAATACAGTGAAGGAGTTTAAGCATGCGTGGGATAGGTATAAGGTTATCCTAGATTTAAGATAAGGCCAGGAACTAATGAAAGTATTACTTTACTGAGAGGGTAGTGGATGTATGGAATAGTCTTCCAGTAGAAGTGGTAGAGGTTAATACAGTGAAGGAGTTTAAGCATGTGTGGGATAGGTATAAGGCTACCCTAGATATAAGATAAGGCCAGGGACTAATGAAAGTATTACATTACTGAGAGGGTAGTGGATGTATGGAATAGTCTTCCAGTAGAAGTGGTAGAGGTTAATACAGTGAAGGAGTTTAAGCATGCATGGGATAGGTATAAGGCTATCCTAGATATAAGATAAGGCCAGGGACTAATGAAAGTATTACATTACTGAGAGGGTAGTGGATGCATGGAATAGTCTTCCAGTAGAAGTGGTAGAGGTTAATACAGTGAAGGAGTTTAAGCATGTGTGGGATAGGTATAAGGCTATCCTAGATATAAGATAAGGCCAGGGACTAATGAAAGTATTACATTACTGAGAGGGTAGTGGATGTATGGAATAGTCTTCCAGTAGAAGTGGTAGAGGTTAATACAGTGAAGGAGTTTAAGCATGCATGGGATAGGTATAAGGCTATCCTAGATATAAGATAAGGCCAGGGACTAATGAAAGTATTACATTACTGAGAGGGTAGTGGATGCATGGAATAGCCTTCCAGTAGAAGTGGTAGAGGTTAATACAGTGAAGGAGTGTAAGCATGCGTGGGATAGGTATAAGGCTATCCTAGATATAAGATAAGGCCAGGGACTAATGAAAGTATTACATTACTGAGAGGGTAGTGGATGCATGGAATAGTCTTCCAGTAGAAGTGGTAGAGGTTAATACAGTGAAGGAGTTTAAGCATGCATGGGATAGGTATAAGGCAATCCTAGATATAAGATAAGGTCAGGGACTAATGAAAGTATTACTTTACTGAGAGGGTAGTGGATGTATGGAATAGTCTTCCAGTAGAAGTGGTAGAGGTTAATACAGTGAAGGAGTTTAAGCATGCGTGGGATAGGTATAAGGTTATCCTAGATTTAAGATAAGGCCAGGAACTAATGAAAGTATTACTTTACTGAGAGGGTAGTGGATGTATGGAATAGTCTTCCAGTAGAAGTGGTAGAGGTTAATACAGTGAAGGAGTTTAAGCATGTGTGGGATAGGTATAAGGCTACCCTAGATATAAGATAAGGCCAGGGACTAATGAAAGTATTACATTACTGAGAGGGTAGTGGATGTATGGAATAGTCTTCCAGTAGAAGTGGTAGAGGTTAATACAGTGAAGGAGTTTAAGCATGCATGGGATAGGTATAAGGCTATCCTAGATATAAGATAAGGCCAGGGACTAATGAAAGTATTACATTACTGAGAGGGTAGTGGATGCATGGAATAGTCTTCCAGTAGAAGTGGTAGAGGTTAATACAGTGAAGGAGTTTAAGCATGTGTGGGATAGGTATAAGGCTATCCTAGATATAAGATAAGGCCAGGGACTAATGAAAGTATTACATTACTGAGAGGGTAGTGGATGTATGGAATAGTCTTCCAGTAGAAGTGGTAGAGGTTAATACAGTGAAGGAGTTTAAGCATGCATGGGATAGGTATAAGGCTATCCTAGATATAAGATAAGGCCAGGGACTAATGAAAGTATTACATTACTGAGAGGGTAGTGGATGCATGGAATAGTCTTCCAGTAGAAGTGGTAGAGGTTAATACAGTGAAGGAGTTTAAGCATGCGTGGGATAGGTATAAGGCTATCCTAGATATAAGATAAGGCCAGGGACTAATGAAAGTATTACATTACTGAGAGGGTAGTGGATGTATGGAATAGTCTTCCAGTAGAAGTGGTAGAGGTTAATACAGTGAAGGAGTTTAAGCATGCATGGGATAGGTATAAGGCTATCCTAGATATAAGATAAGGCCAGGGACTAATGAAAGTATTACATTACTGAGAGGGTAGTGGATGCATGGAATAGCCTTCCAGTAGAAGTGGTAGAGGTTAATACAGTGAAGGAGTTTAAGCATGCGTGGGATAGGTATAAGGCTATCCTAGATATAAGATAAGGCCAGGGACTAATGAAAGTATTACATTACTGAGAGGGTAGTGGATGCATGGAATAGTCTTCCAGTAGAAGTGGTAGAGGTTAATACAGTGAAGGAGTTTAAGCATGCATGGGATAGGTATAAGGCAATCCTAGATATAAGATAAGGTCAGGGACTAATGAAAGTATTACTTTACTGAGAGGGTAGTGGATGTATGGAATAGTCTTCCAGTAGAAGTGGTAGAGGTTAATACAGTGAAGGAGTTTAAGCATGCGTGGGATAGGTATAAGGTTATCCTAGATTTAAGATAAGGCCAGGAACTAATGAAAGTATTACTTTACTGAGAGGGTAGTGGATGTATGGAATAGTCTTCCAGTAGAAGTGGTAGAGGTTAATACAGTGAAGGAGTTTAAGCATGTGTGGGTAGGCACAAGGTTATCCTAATTATAAGATAAGGCCAGGGACTAATACAAGTATTTAGAAAATTGGGCAGACTAGATGGACCGACCGGTTCTTATCTGCCGGTGACACAGTCTATGTTTCTATGCTGCTCCCATTTCTTCCTGATTAAAAAGCTTTTGTATGATGCTCTACATTCACATAATAAGCAATGTTGAGGTGTTGGGGCCCCCCCTCCACGTACTTTGTGGCAGGATTCCTCTCTGTGTGACATTGCATTAAGACATCTTGTCATGTGGAATCCTGGGAATAAAGGCCTATGACTTTCACATACACACAGTAACATCATATGATGCTCGGAAAGCGTTTTGCTCTGATTTTTACAAAGTGCTGTTACCGAATCTGCCCCTTATACCAGTCATTTCACTGCAGGATGCTAAATTGCCCTCTGCATGGTCATTTTTTCTTTTAATTTCCAAAAACCACGAATGCTTCTTGGATTTGCAAATGTTGATCACCGCATGCTACCAAATTAAAATGGATCATCTGATTTTTTACCAGAAGGGGCAGAGTACAATCATTTTACATCATTCTCATCAAAAGTCACAAATATCACTCTTTTGTTTTTTAATTCTGATTTATTTCCTAAGACTTAAAAAAATCCAACCTGATCATCTCGTTGCAGGTCAAAAAAAAAAAGCAAATATTTTTGTCTGAGAAAGAAATGTTTATTGCACGGGAAAAAAAATAATCATAAAATGTTGTGTATTGGTATAAACAAGGCTGATCAGGGCAGAAATGTATTTGATTAGACCCTGCCTGCTCCTTCATGCTCTGTAAACAATAAATAAATGTTCTCTAAGGCTTTCATTGACCTGAACTTCTGGGCAGAGCTTTAACCCTCTGGGGCGTGCTAAGCAATTGTACCCTTTCCTGGTATACAAACACTTACAGGAACCCCAAATACACACGAACATGGAAAAAAGAATATATATATATATATATATATATATATAAATCATGTACAAAAACAGATGAAAAAATACATACATATTTTATTAACAAGCTTTCATATCTGGTTCATTTTTTTTTTATTATATACAAAGGACAAACTAGGCTTGGATGTCCCTTTGACCTCTTTATTTGCTTTAGTAAGCTTATAATATTGGGATGAGTATGCATTATGCAATAACTGAAGTCAAACTGACATAGGCCGTAGGAGTATTTCTAACAAGATAAGGGAGTGCCACAGTTATTTTTTATTTTGTAACATTAAGTGATAAGCAAATGCGATTGTATTGACACCCATACTCACCTGTAACGGGTATGCTGTATTGTAGGACCATCCATAGAAAGGAATATTAAAGTGTCACTACGTGTCGGCCTTCTGTCTCTTTAAAAGTAAAAAAGAAAATGTGGTTAGTCTCTCTTTACAAGGGCAGCTCCACCTAGCTTACTTTCTGGATATTGTACATATGTTTAATATATGTGACATGCACTTATGTTTACTTTAGAGCAATTTACAGATCTCCTGTAGTTTTACATTGAAAATAATTTCCCCGGGGCTTCTAAATTCATTGACCACAGTGGCAGTCGGAAAGTTCTTTACAGTCAGCAACGGCGGCAGCTGATTGGCTGCTGGTAGACAACATTTACTTGTGACATGGGTACTGGGAGAGAAGTGTCTCAAAAAACGACATTCAGCTTCTCCCTTGGAGTGGGAGGTCGGTTGGACCCCGGATACGTGCCCCCTCTGGCCCTTGCTTTGAAAGATACTATCCATTGTCTCTGCTTGAACTTCACAGCAGAGAGATATTAATAAGGATTTTATGAATGCATGAGTGAATTACATGGGAATTAAGAGGAAATTGCAAACTTAAAGGACAGCTAAACTTTTTTTGGACAATAATTAACTTAATTAGATTTTTTTTTGGGACAATAATTAAATTAATGAAACTTTTTTTTTTTTAATGGAGGGGACGGGACTTTATACTTTATTTCATTCATAGAGTCCCCAGCCCCTCCCACTTTTATTCCTGACTCCTTGGCTCAGTTGTGTCCCCGACACAATGGAGTCAAGGGGCCGAATGTGGCTTCCGAATTGCAACTCTGTAAGATGCCCGATGGAGAACTGAGGGCGCACCTGCGCAGTTGTGGCTTTTAAATTAATCCAGAATCTCTGGGAACTACATTTTCCATGATTCTGCGGGGATAAAAAAAGCCAAAATGGAGTATGTGCGCTCAATTCTACAGTCAATGCAACTCAGACCTAACATAGAGTCCCTAGCAGGGGAAAAAAGGAAGTTAATTATTGACTGAGTGTGTCAGAAATGAAGATGTATACGTGAGTATGTGCTTGCATTGTATATGTGTGTTGCGAGTGTGTGTTTGTGTAAGGAATAAATGTGTCAATGAGTGTGTGTGTCAGAAATGAAGATGTATAAGTATGTGTGAGTGAGTGTGTGTTTGTGTAAGGAATAAATGTGTCAGTGAGTGTGTGTGTGCCCGAAATGAAGATGTATAAGTGAGTGAGTGTGTGTTTGTGTAAGGAATAAATGTGTCAGTGAGTGTGTGTGTCAGAAATGAAGATGTATATGTATGAGTATGTGTGAGTGAGTGTGTGTTGGTGTAAGGAATGAATGTGTCAGTGAGTGTGTGTGTGTCCGAAATGAAGATGTATAAGTGAGTGAGTGCTTGTTTGTGTAAGGAATAAATGTGTCAGTGAGTGTGTGTCAGAAATTAAGATGTATAAGTGAGTATGTGTGATTGTGAGTTTGTGTAAGGAATCAATGTGTCAGTGAGTGTGTGTGTCAGAAATGAAAATGTATAAGTGAGTGTGTGTGTTTGTGTAAGGAATAAATGTGTCAGAAATGAAGATGTATAAGTGAGTAGGTGTGAGTGTGTGTAAGGAATACATGTGTCAGTGAGTGTGTGTGTCAGAAATGAAGATGTATATGTGAGTAGGTGTAGGTGTGTGTGTTTGTGTAAAGAATGAATGTTTGTGTCAGGAGTAAAGGTGTCACTCTGAGAGTGTGTTTGTGATAGAAGATATTGTTTCAGTAGTGAATGAGTCTTAGTAAGTATGTGTGACCGCCCTTGATTTACAGGCTCCCAAGAGCTTACAGTCTAGTAAGTGGTTCTTATGAAGGCACTACAGGGCTATGAATGAGTGTCACTCAGAGCTAGTTTATTTATTTGGATTTGAGTCCATTCCTCATACTTGAACATCACACAGTCCGCTGTCTTACACTACAGTAAATACAGTTAACCCACTAAATGCCAGCAGGTTTGTCCACAGACTATGAATTAAATGGAGCTATCAAGACCACTGATGAATATGTGCCGGTGTAAAGAATCCCTATTGCGTTTAGTGCCTAGGGCAGTCACCTCAAAAGTTTAAATGTAACCAGTTAATAAAGGGACAGCTAAGGGGCTGCATAGCCCACAGCACTAAACTCTACACAGTACAGGAGGAGTGACAGACCCTAATGACATTTGTTACAGTGCAGCTTAGCTTTTTTTTTTTTTTGCTTAGGGGCTGCATTAAAGCAACAGGGGGGTGACAGAGATCCTGTACCCAGGGGGGCTGCATTACCTACCCCTCCATCTCTGCTAACATCTGCCTGTCTGCTGTGAGTCAGTTACACACTGTGCAAGAATTCATGGGTGTATTTATCTGTTAAACTTGAATATTAATTTGCAGAACTATATAATCATTTATTTTATTGATTGTTTTTTTTTTTTTTTTTAAATTATAGTTAACCCCTAACATCAAAACTGGTGGCAGTAAGCATTTTATGCATCCATGCTGAATTTAGTTATATGAGAGAGAATTGCAAGATAAAGTCTTATCCAATTCTACAAAACAAGCAGCTCACTTGCAAGTCACAATTGTTTTATTCCTCCTTATTTTTATTTTAAGTATTTAATATAATTCCTAGAAATTACAATCAGTTTTAAAACTCATTGAAAAGGTCAAATCATCATATAATATCTGCACACAAAAAAAAAGCCAGTTTCTCAATCCGGAGCAATCAGAAAGAACATTCCATCAGTTACCATGGTGACTGCTCCAGATTTAGAACGTTGACCCAGGAGTTACTCTTCTTACACCACCCCCCCCCCCCCCCCCTGCACACACATACTGACAATACCAAGCTTAACTTACAGACATAATGGGTTATTTATTAATAAAGAAAAAAGTGGCCCAATCACCATGGCAACCAATGGAATGTTCCTGCTGATTAGACTACTTTTTCGAACGTTGCCCCAGACTAAAAATACGCCCCTCCCCCTTCATTTGCACAGTTATAACATCACTGCTGTCAACATTGGACATATGTTGATATTTGCATAAAATATAAAAATTCAAATACTATCATAATTCCTTAATATTTTAGCAGTGTATTTCTTTGAATATTTAGAATTTGGGTGTTATTTGGGATGGATCAGACTCATGCAGGATTGTATACTTTATTTATTATGGCATCCACAAGTATTAACAGACAATCAGATGTTTGTTATTACAAGACATATAATTATTAATTTGGGCAGACACTAATTACTAATTAGTTCTCTCCCTTCACCTTAGCTATGTTCTAGATAGTAAAATCCCATTTATTTTCATTTTTACCCAGATTCACACAAATAATATTGATTTAGTTACACTAAATGCCGGTATCATTTATATTGTATTTTCCCACCTTGAACCCAAATCCTTTTTTTTTTTTTTAAACAATGACTTTTTTTATGGGTAAAAAAAAAATAAAAATAAAAAAATACATTTAAAAAAAATATATATATATACATTTTTTTTTAATTTTTGTATTTATCTATTTATATAGACATCCAAACTCCTTGATGAGTCTTGGGAACATAGCCCTGTGTTCGGACGAAGGTGGTAATCGTGCAACCTGGTAACATTTGTGAAGATCAGCAGATTAATAATAATAATAATATTAATAATAAAAATAAATACATGTATAAAAAAATAAATAAATAAATAATGGTGTTTGTTATAAAGTCTGAAGTGATCCCAACAGCTTGTCCCAGCTATATAATAACATAGCACACATTGTATAACAGTACCTAGCCCTGATTTAACCATGTCAGAGCTGCGATCACTGGATAGTCATCTCTAGCTATGTTGGGGTTTAAGTCCCATCACTCCCAGGCAGTATGGTAGGGATGGGAGTTGTAGTACTCCAAAAAAAAAAAAAGTGACAGCCAGCTTCTGTGTAACCCCTTGATCCACAAAGAGACCCCCAGATCCTGACTGCAAAGGAGAAGTCATGCAGTGTCCCTTTAAGACTTTTTCTGCCCTGCCCCATTTGTAGGCTGCCCAATAAGCAGGGGGGGAGGAGGAGGAGGGGGGGTAGGATCTGAGCCCTTCTTATAGGACTTCCACGCTGGTTAGAAGCATTGAGAAGAGCTTTCAGCACTTGGGATCAGCAGCAGGAATCTGCACTTACTGACAGCCCCATCCTTTAAATACCCTGGAGCCCCCTCTTCCATTGCTACCATCAGATGGACTTTAGCCTTAAAAGAAGCCAAATCCCCCCCAAAAAAGAGCAAAGAACTCAGCCTGGTCTTTTTTTTTTTTTTCTCTCTCTTTTTTTCTGGTTTTGACGCAATTTGACGATCTGACGCAAATATAGATTGCGGATTGAGCTCCCTGGACTGTGAGAGGGGCAGTACGGCTGTGGACTGAGCTTGGTTCTGCACCTGTAGTCACTGGAGCATCCTTGCGCATTTGGTACATTGCGTTTCCATTGCGTCAGACTCTAGTTGTGCGCAGTGCTGGAGCAGCTGAGCCCCCTGCCAGCTCTGATTCCTTCCGTGGGTTGGTGGGTCTAGACCCCAAAATCCCAGCTTTCCAATGCTCAACATGAGTTCTGACCAGGATCAGGATGCCCCCTGTAGCCCAGCTGGCACTGCCAGCTCCATGTCCCATGTGTCAGATTCCGACTCGGATTCCCCCCTCTCCCCCGCAGGGTCTGAGGGTCACGGCTCCCACAGACCCCCAGGCATGTCCACTCTCTCCAAGAGCGACCCCGAGGGACCCATGGATGAGAGATTCCCAGCCTGCATCCGAGAGGCAGTGTCCCAGGTGCTGAAAGGATATGACTGGAGCCTGGTACCCATGCCCACCAGGGGATCAGGGTCCCTAAAAGCCAAACCCCATGTCAAGAGACCCATGAATGCATTTATGGTGTGGGCACAGGCGGCAAGGAGAAAGCTGGCAGATCAGTACCCCCACCTGCACAATGCAGAGCTCAGCAAGACCCTGGGCAAACTATGGCGGTAAGTACCCTTCACCAACTACTGCCAGGGTGGCATCAAACAGAAATGACTAATCTCTGGCACCATGGACTCCAGTCCCTATAATACTTACCTGGTGCCAAAGGTTAGCCATCTCTGGCTTACACCCCTCCTCCAGAATCTGTTACATATATGCCATCCCTGCTATGTGTAAAATATGAATCTACTATGTGTTGCAAACAATATACATAATGGATGTGCTTGTGAAATTGAGCATCCTTTAATTGCTCAGGTATAGTTTAATTAATTAGACTAAGGAATCTCTGACACACACCAAAGAATGGAACCTTTTACATATATATTAGCCATATGGATTTGTATCTGGCGCAGACATAGCGTAATAACTATATGTAACCATGTTTTAGAGTGGAGCTATGTTTATAACTTTTTATTTGTACTCTCGCTTGCACGGTTTAAATCACTTAGAAAGCTAGCGCTCTGTTAGAGGTATATTATTACTTGACATGTTTGTAGTTATACAGAGTAATTATTATAAGGAAAAGTTCTAGAATTGGACTCATCAGGAGTTGTATTCCCTCGGTACCCATGCTGATTCCTCCACTTTTACAACTTTTGGCCCTATTTGATGTTGCATCAGGAGTAGGGTTTATAAAAAAAAATAGGATCCTCATCTATGGCTGATTTGAACTCTAATTTATTATTAAAATTGTGCCATATTTCTAAATTAAAAATTCAATTTGCAGCAATTTTTTTTTTTTAATAGTAAAAGTATATATACCTCATCCTGCCAGTCAGCGTTTGAGTGACCCTTTCTCTGGCACCTAAATTTACCCCCAACCCCTGGAAGGGTTAAAATTTGTGCTGGTGTAACATTTTGGTCTGATATGGCACTTTCCCCAGTGCTGAATTAATGGGGGAAAGTGCTGCTGGTCTTATACCCTAGCCTCTGTCCCCCCCCCCCCCCCCACTCCGTCTCCCCATCATTTTGAGTGTCCAGTTAACTCCCATCACTCCAAGTAAGACCATTGATTTCTTCCCAGTCTCGGGGACTCATTATAACCCTTGTGTAAGGGTTATCCTGTAAATCCACCCCGGCTCTGCCTCCATGTGGGACCCAGCTACACATTAGCAGTACTACATGGTAACTGACAGGTGCAAACACAACATGACAGATTCCCGGATTAGTGCGGTGGCTTTCGTACAAGTGTCGGAATTCTGGATGGGGGAAAAAGGGCAGAAAAATTCGTATTCCTGTGGCGCCAGCCGTTCGGGATGAGTAATATGGATGGGGCATGGCGGTGAAAGTTGTTTGCACTTGTGTTGGCTGTCATGACTAACCATACTACAGCGTAGACATGGAAGATTTTTTTTGTAGGCCAACTAGGGTTGTCGACCAGCCAGTATTTTACCGGCAGGCTGGTAAAATAAATTGGCCGATATGTATTTTTGAAGAAACGGTTGGAAACTTTAAAGTGATCACAAACACAAAATATACATGTATTTTTAATGGGGAATAGGACACAAGGAGATAGAAAAGACCCCCATGTAGGAGACATCAGCACTGCGGACCCCGGAACAACCCAAGCTTAATAATTCCCGAAAAAAAAAATCAAACTACCTAGTGATACAGTACTTATCTCATGCAAATATGCTGAAAAGTAGTAGATACCTGGCATAGCCGTCTGGTGGATGTGCTAAATACTAGAACTGTAAAGGAATTTTAGAATGTCAAGGGTTTTCCCTGAGGAAATAATAGATTTGATTGTTTATTTTTTAAGGGCAATCTTTAATTTTGTCTTATCAATAAATTGGGGGCTATATATATATATAGAAAGAAAATACAAAATGATGTAGCAAAGTTTGAAATGTTCCGCAGTCACTATGGCACCCCTTCTAAATGGCCCCAGAGTCTCTAAGTATATATAACCGCTGTTGATAATTAATATTTTACTTGTAATTGGATAGCTTGGGTTTGCTTACAGTTATTATATTAAGTAGAAAAAAAAAACAACCTTTCTGTATCAGATATGTTAATATTATTATAGTGTGTAATAAAACTTTTATAGTCCTCTGCTTGTCAGGAGGAGAAGTTAGTGCGTACTTGTCTCTGTGTGTAGGTGTTCTATAGTTCTCTGTTATTATATAATCAGGTACATGTACAAATAATTGTACTAAAATGTGAATTTACAGTTTCTTCTAGAAGTTCTCAGTGTGTACTATACAGATAGTTCAATTGACACCAATTCTTTCACCAGTAACAGGCAGTTTTTATTTATAACACCTGGCAGATTAGGTGTTAAATTTTTAAAAATAACCCCCAAAGTCATAGATTTTTTGGGATTTTTTTGAATTAGCGAGTGCTATCCACCAGCATCATTCATTGTAGATTTTATTATATATTTTTTTGTTCTTTATTGTTCAATATGTTTATTTGGGAATGTACCATGAGACAGTATCCATACTATCCAGCTCTAGAAGAATTTCCTCACTTAACATTGTATGTTTTTCCATTCCACAGTGGCCTGTGGGTTAATATCTCAAGAAATAAAAAAAATAAGCACCTTCCCCCCCCGCCCCCTCCCTATTTTCAGATCCAAAATAAATATTGAAGAACATTTTTCAGAGAAGTGATTACTTGGGTAACATGCAGTAGTTTCTAGGTGAAGAAAGAAAATAAAAATAAAACACATTCTAAATCAGTTTTATTAAATCCGGAGTAAAAGCAAAAATAAAAATGTCTCATTGCATTATGTACAGTAATAACCCTTTTTAACATCCCCAATATTATTCGATTTTGGAGTGTCTGGCAAGGTGGGAAGTTGACTTAAATATTTTTATTGATTTTATTTCTTTATTGAATTTTGAATAGCTCTTTTTAATTTGGAAGTAATGTTTGAGTAGTGACAATGTTTTTTAAAAAAAACCCATTTATTCATCGCGCGGTGGTAGTCAAAGAGTTAAGATATTCGATTACACAGGGCTTGCTAGAAAAATAATTAATTAATGAAGAGGGTAGGGGATCTTGGGAGGGTGGTGAGTGAGATATGGTGATTTTATTTTAAGGATTTCTACTCCTCAACATGCTTTATACTGAATCCTAATTAATTCCATCACTGAAATAATGATCCCAGAAAGTTAACATTTCACTTCTTCTAAAAAAAAAAAATCGGTGTATAATGTACAAAGTGCTACTGTTTTATGCTGACAACAGTGCCTCTGTCTTTCCCCCCAGATATTATAAATGTAATTTTTTGGTTCGTTATAGGGAAAGATGTGATCTTGAATGTTTGTTTTATTTTCTTAGTCTTTTTTTTTTTACCTTCAACCCGTCAATTAGTATTTTTTTTTTTTTAAATGTATGTGGGTATCTTAATAATAATAATGATAAATAATTACTTATTTTTTTAATGTCATTTTTAATATTTAATTCAGATTTTATTTTTTATTAAAAAGTATATGTAATTTATATATATATATATATATATATATATATATATATATATATATGTGTATATATATATATATATATATATATATATAAATCACTCTTATCTTAAATCACTATGCCAGTCTGCAGATTTCAATAATCCCCTTGATGAAATAGTCTGAATATTTTATTATCCAAGTTATTATAGTAATAAAAAATGTATGAACCTGGACTTCATAATATTACAGAACTGTGATTATGCAAACTCGTAATACAGTGCCTGTATTCAGTCTTCTTGTATGTTATACTACAATGCAGATGTTTATAATATTTTTTATATGAAACTAAATTAAGCATGTTGTTTATCATTGTAAATGTCTTGGGGACTATACATACACTTGATTTCCCACTTATTTTTTTTTTTTTTTTTTTGCTTCTGTAGTATCTCTTAAAACTTAAATGCTAGCTACATGTTTTTATTACCTTTTAATATATACTTATAGATCTTTAAGAAATAAATACAAAACTCAAATTTTTTTTAATATTTATTATTATTGTGACCTTTTACTTTGTAGATGAAAAAAATAACAACCATCACCATATTATATTAAAAAATATATTAGTCAATTAAAAAAATAAGAAAAAAAAATTGTCTCAGATTTGGCGCAGTGGATATATCTAGCATATTTAAGTTGCTTTATTGTGTAGTACAAATATTATCCATGATGTCTTGGAAAGTCAGTCATAGATAGACTTGAATTAAGATTCCGTAGAGTCTCGGTGATTTGGTGGCAAGTCAAGGCAAACTCCTTTCTAATTGGAGCTTCGGCTCAAACCATGAAGAGAATAATTCCTTGCTTGCGGAATGTTGGATTTGGGAAGTTGATAATCCCCAAATCTGAGAGTTTTATTGCTGAGGTCCTTGTAGGATGAAATTTCTTGTAGTGTATCCCACAAGCAGCTGACCAAAGATTGGATAGCAATTGAGAAAAGATCAAGTTACCGTGGGTAATAGGAATTGATAAATGTTACTGTGGCCAACCACAAATAAAAAAAAAAAACGTTGGCCCATTTTAACCCATTTCAAACTTCACTTCAGATTTTTTGGAACTTTGGATATAATTTTTTTTTTAAATGAATCTACAGTGTCCGGGTTCCTTGTTCCGACGCTGTAACTCCATATCATCCTTAATAAAGGTGGTTTATACATGATAGAGTAATTTTGCCCCCCTTAGCTAAGACTCATTCTTGCCAAGCTATCACCTGGTAGAGTTTATGAATACAATTTTAAAATGCCAGCTGACTCATCCAAATTCCTTCTTCACCCACAGTTTGTTGAGCGAAAACGAGAAGCGTCCCTTCGTTGAGGAAGCAGAGAGACTACGAGTGCAGCATAAGAAAGATCATCCCGACTACAAGTACCAGCCGCGTAGAAGAAAGAGCGTGAAAGCCGGGCAGAGTGACTCCGACTCGGGGGCTGAACTAGGTCATCAGATATACAAGTCGGATGCCATGGGAGATCTTCATGGGGAGCATGGAGGTAGGGAATGGAGCTGATTTTTGTGTTCTAACGTAAATTCTTCAAAAAATAAAGGAAATACGAGATATCATTCCATTGGTACTCTAGGTACCTGTAAGGCCCAAGCTTTTTTTTAGCTGTATGCCTACAAAAGTTTGTAAACCCAACATAGACTTACTTTTCAGGTAGATCTTGCTAGGTAGCAATTTTGTAGAACCCATTTCCCTAACAGCCAGGAAAATAAAAGTCTATCATTTTATTTAATTTATTTTCCATACTAGCTGTTTTATATTCTATGCACATGTTTTTTTTTTTTTTTTTTAAGTGGTTAGTTTGCCTACATCATAAAGCACTTTGTTTTTATGGCTTTTTCTTTTTTTTTTGAAGAATTTACTGGTATCCGCGAAAATGTAAGGGCCCATTTCCAAATGTCATCAGAATTAAAGATATTTTGTGTGAGTTTGCGGGTTAAGAAGGCCAGAGCAAACCATTAGTGAATGATTTGTGTCTCAGATGTTTTAAGATGTCGACAGAAAGAGAATTGTTAAAACTCGGTATACAAAAATAATAATCAGTTTATTTATTTTTTCCTTCTTGGGCCAGGTCAAACCCATGGGCCTCCAACCCCACCGACCACACCCAAAACTGACCTACACCACGGCGGCAAACAAGAACTCAAGCATGAAGGAAGGCGAATGATAGACGGTGGACGACAGAACATTGACTTCAGCAACGTTGACATCAATGAGCTGAGTAGTGATGTCATCAACAACATAGAGGCATTTGATGTGCATGAATTTGACCAGTACCTGCCTCTCAATGGTCATGGAGCTATTCCTGCCGACCATGGCCAGAACTCCACGGCAACACCATACGCAGCCACTTACACACACCCCGCCGCCAACGCTCAGGCTACTGTATGGCCTCATAAGAATCCAGCTTTGTCCTCATCTTCAAATGAGTCCAGCCAGCAGAGGCCTCATATCAAAACCGAGCAGCTGAGTCCAAGTCATTACAGTGACCAGTCCCATGGCTCACCTACTCATTCTGACTACAGCTCCTACAGTGCCCAGGCATGTGCCACTACTGTGCCTAGTGCTTCCGTTCCAAGCTCGTTCCCCAGCTCCCAGTGTGACTACCCAGATCTGTCGAGCTCCAACTACTACAACCCATACTCTGGTTATCCATCCAGTCTCTACCAGTACCCATATTTCCATTCTTCCCGGCGTCCCTATGCCACCCCAATCCTCAACAGCTTGTCCATCCCACCATCCCACAGCCCCAATTCCAACTGGGATCAGCCGGTCTACACAACTCTGACACGGCCTTAAGCGTGTTCATTCCTTCGAACTAAGGACTTATTGCCATAGTTATGTCTCTGGTCGTTGAAGTCTTCCGGGAACATATGCACTATAGACTGACTGTAAAAGTGGGAGCCGTAGAGCCAGTTTTGTTTTTTACAAGTTCCTGCTGATAAACTGAGGACGTGTTCCTGCTCCACAGAGGACGGTGAACTTCCAGACTTTTAGAAAATGCAAAAATAAAATACTCAAAACATTATTATTATTATTTTAAATAAAATGGACTGTTCATCATAAGAGATGAAGGATAAGCCTCCACAGTTTCCACAGGAGGTCTGAGTGCCTCCAGAAAATACGGGGGTACCAAACATATTGAAGTTTACTGATATCGACCAACTGTTAAGAATGTTCTTTGACCAATTAGTTCCGTTCAAACCAATCTGTAGGCGAAATGCGTGGGGTGCGTTAGCGCTGGGCCATCCCAACAATGATCCGTTTGGGACAGCTAAACGACTCCACTTATTCTAAGTAGTGTTTGAAGGCATTATTCAGTTTTTCACCAAACGCCTATAGAATGCGTGAATCCCACGACCATGGGACACCTTTCCTGAACTGCCGGAGTGCCGGCTTGCCGGAGCGATCTTCCAGTGCATTGCAATCGTCTGGCTGTCCAACTACAAATGTGACGAAGAAGGCATCAAAAACTCTGGTCCCTCTCTCGGTCTCAGGCCATTTCAGTGGAATTTTTCTAAGCAACGTTTAGCTGTAATTAATATTTTCTTTTTTTTTTCATCGTTTGTTATCAAACCTTCCTATAGTTCTGAGATTTGTTAAATATATATAAAAAAAAATATTTATGTGCGTACTATAAGTGATGACTTTATTTTGCAGGAAAAAAAAAAAAAAACATAGAAGAGCGGAAAACATTTAATTTTTAATTATTAGAAGAGGGCGAGGAAAATGGTTAATAGCCCACCAGCTCTTTTTGAGATTTTTGGAAAGAAAATTGGTGGCTTACTGTTAGAGGAAAAAAAAATAGCTGTTTCAAAGATGTTCTTGTTCCATCATACAATATATATTTATATATAAATATATGGTGTGATCAACTATCGACTTAAGCAGTAATTAATGACACAAGGATTAGTGCAAATATTTGGATAAACTATTTTACATTTTGAATTAGGTTTTTTAAAAAAAAAAATATCTAAAAAACATTATAATTAATGTGATCATGGTGTATCATTTGGGACCAAGTTTCCCCCCCACCTAAATTGTTAAGACACAAAAGATAAAACTCTCCTCAAAATTTTATAGTTTTTCAACTAAGATCTGAATTTTTATTTTTTTTTCAACTTTTTTCATTCCCGTTCGTTGTATGCTGAGCATATAATAATTTCTATTTTATATTAACATGTGCCTTTTTAAAATACAAAAAAATTGTACATTTGAAACACATTTTTAGAAATTTTATTTTTCTCGTCTGTCTATTTTTCTTAATCTTTCTAAAATGGTTCTCGAATTGGGATTTTTTTCCTGTTACTCATCTAAGCAAATGCTTTTCTGAAAATTCTATTCTTCCGTTGGAGGTGTGAGGAATTTATTGTGTAATATGCCATTGTTTGTCCTTTTTCTGTGTGTGTTCATTAAGTAAAGCTAACTTTTGTATATTCTATCTTTTTGAGAACATTAAAATGGCTTTTTATCAAAAAAATACTGTGGTTTTGAGTTAATCTATCTATGTTTTTAATATGTTGTCGAATACAGGGAACAACAGGCAGGTCTCTCAGCTAGCTATTTAGTCATTCTATTTATTTTATATTTTTATTTTATTTCTCTATTTAGTCATTCTATTTATTTTTATTTTATTTCTCTATTTAGTCATTCTATTTATGTATTTAGTTTATATTTCTTTTATTTATCTATTTAATCATTCTATTTATGTATTTCGTTTATATTTCTTTTATTTATATATTTAGTCATTCTATTTATGTATTTATTTAGTTTTATATTTCTTTTATTTATCTATTTAGTCATTCTATTTATTTTATTTTATATTTCTGTTATTTATATATTTAGTCATTCTATTTATTTTATTTTATATTTCTGTTATTTATCTATTTAGTCATTTTATTTAGTCATCCCAGTGCTAATGAATTTTTTGGGGGGATGTCCTAGACTGTAGAATTAGGAAACCCATGTAAGACATTACAATTGACCTAAATTCTACCAGCACAGAAACAGATATACTACCGCCTCAAATATGGATGATTCAAACCCAAAAACGAATACAAAAGGTGTAAATGTATAACTGGACATTAAATCACATACACAAACGAAACCTCAGATACTTGTGGTGTAAATAAATGTTGCTAAATATAGGGAACAAAGCACCATTCACAGTACTCTTTTAATGTCTGTGTAGAATTTAATATTCAAGACAAATTTTGATCAAATTTATTTTCTACGAGTTAGATTAATTTTTAGTCTAAAGTCATGGGAAGTCAAGGAATCTGTAATGAAAGACTGTTTTGTTGGTGTATGACAAAAAAAAACCATAATATTGAAGTGTGTTTATAGCAATAGAGGACCAACCCCCCCCCCCCCCCAAATCTAGTACATTGTTGTAGCCACCAAAATAATTAATACAGATATTTAAAAGAGATAATTAATTGCAAATGGGGCAAAATCTGTCTATTTGACTCCCTCACATCATCTAGTAAAATTGTCTTAACCATTCAGCTAGTTTGAAAGGGGAGGAGTCACTTAATGGGAAGGAACAGTCATGCAAATGTGATCACAGGTGGTTAAGATGGCGGCTTCCGCTGGGACGCAGAAAAGGTAGCATTCTAATAAATGCATATTAGTTATGTTAACCTATGACTACTAAATACAAAGGTTACATTTTTTAAATTGCAAATTAATTGCGAAATATATTATTTGAGTGATAATTATTATTTCTTAATCGGGAGAAACCAATTAACCAAATTGACCAAAAAAAAACATTATAACAGAGACGGATATTTACTTTAAACAAATCAACAAAATCTACATAAAAACATATAAAAAGTAGATTGAAAATTTGCCTGAAAGATGTGCACATGTTTGTGAGAATAAAACCAAATATAACATTTTCTGGTAGAAATTTTAAATTGTTTTCCTTTAAAAATCCACTGCATTTTGTTTGCAATCATTAAGGGTCTGATTTTTCTCTGACTGATATTAATTTAAAAAAAAAAAACATCCATAAAATCTTAAGGACTGAGTCTGGGCCAGCCCAGTCTGATTCAGAGTCTATAGAAAAGTGGAAAATATTTGTCAGAGGAGCCTATTTACTGAAGATGTGGCTCTCGATGTAAAATCTACTTAAGTACTGGATGTCGAAAAAAAGCCTCTGGCTTGTTTGCCTTGGAATAGTGATGTCTCAAGGTAATTGGCATCTCCCAGGAAGGTATATTACTGAATGTGGGTGTTTAGATATTGGTGGCAATTCGTGGAGGCTGACTTAGTTAGGCAAACAGTCTGTATAATGTTCACATTTTAATCCCTAGAAGGGAATCCAGCGAGGGTAAATAAAATAAAAAAATGTAATTTATTTTTGTTTCCAATTTATTACTCAGCTTTTGAAAGCTGACAGACCTGCCATTGATAGAAAAAAAAAAGAAAGACTTAAAGGTCGCCACAAACTAAGTTTAAATGAAAGATTGCATGAAGTGGGAGCATTTTAAATAGAAATTATTTAATGAAAAATTTAAAAAAAAGTACCTTATAGAAGCCTATGTGCCTGTATAGCTCTATCAGGGGGACGGACATTTGGTTCAGAATGTTGGGTCAGGTGACAAAAGATCTGACCCAAGATGTCTGCTATAGTGCTATAGACGCAAAGATAGCCCAATAAAGTGCTTTATTGTATTCATATTCTTTAATTGAAGCATTTCTAGTTAAAATACTTTTTATCTTTCCGTTAAACCTAACCTATTTTTTTTGCCGAAGGTTGCCCTTTAAGAAAAGCATGGGATGGTCATGTATAGCGGGCAATTCTGGGGCAAATGTGGACCAGTCAGCAGGAACATTCCGTTGGTTACCATGGTGACGGCCCTTCTACAGGTCAAGTGCATTATGCTGTGGAGGTGAATTTCGGAGCTATGTTAAGGGGAGACTGTGACTTGAGGTTCGGATAAAACTGGACCGATTTGGCTTGGGACTGATCTTACCAATGGGAAATTCGACCCATTCAATAGAAATCTACTGCAGAGCTATAGTAGGTATTTTGGGAGCTTTGATCACTGTCCCTATTTTTTTAAGGAGTTCAGAATCCGTGTTCTACTCACTACATTCAATTGGATATACCTCTAGAACACTAGAATCCCTCGTTGACCATTTAAAATGTTGGGATAAATTGCTTAGGTGGCAAACCAACCAAAATATTGCTGGTTTTATTATTGTCTTTATCATATAATAGAAAAGTGATCTAATAATTCGTTCATTAAATTATTTATTTTGGATGCTCTTAATGTTTTAAAAATTGTCTTTGGGTTTGTCCATAGACTGGATTATTTGACTGGTACATAAAAACTAAAAAAAATATTGGTCATCCCATACCTCCCAAGTGTCCCTACTTTGCCCCCAAGTCCGTCTCTTTTCTGGGAGCTCAAACTTTGTTTAGTTTGTATAAGTTTATCACAGAGCAATAAAACTCACAATAAAGAGAATTCAAAACTGAATTAAATGTAAATATTGATTTGAGTACATAATAATAATAATAATAATAATACTTAATTATTGTTCTAAATGACATCAAATTGCATAAAACGTTACCCATTGGTCCTAAAGTATTTGGAAAAAGTTTGATTAAAGCCCCACCCATGGTCCCATCTTCAGACACTCCCACAAAATAAAAATAATAATAATAAGGAGTTCTTTAAAACACAGGAACAACTTAATGTATTCTTCCTGGTAAAATATTGAAGCAAATAATAAAACAAATGTCCTTAATTAAAATAAAGCAAAATTAAGTCAGTGTTTTAATCCTGTTGGCACCAAGTAAAAAAAATAAGAATAAAAAATATGGATGTTGTAGAATAAATCAGTCTTGTGCAGCGTTGCCTCATCTTGTAAAGGGTTAAATTGAATCAGTGAGCTCAGCCTGGGCAGTACAAATTCAAAACAGTTCAGAAATCTGGGGACTGGCCAGAGGGAGAGAGAGACAGAATGGAGAGTGGGGGGGCAGTAGGGTTGCTGCATTTTAATGATTCATTATTGCATTGTGTGTGTGTGTGTTTGTGTGCCATTATCCGGTTCACAATAAAAGAATTAATTGGACAGAAAATGGTAGGGCAGAGAACTGACAAATCATTAAGAGATTCTGAATAGCTGATTGGATGCACATTGGTGGGTGAAATTCCAGTCTCACTATCCCAGCAGAATAATAACGGAGAACATGTTGTATTTTGTACTCACTACTAGGGAAGCCCCCTCTACTGCTTCCTGCTCCCTTTTTTTTTATTGTCTGCTTCTGTGCTTTTAGCAGTCTCCATTTACAGCCTACAAAACGAGCCCAGAGAAAACGAGGAATCAGTGAAAAAAGACAGGGGATAGGCACACTCATCTTTTTTTATTATCGCGAAAAATGGGTTTAACGCTTTTAACTTCTGGCTTGATTTCAAACAGTGCAGGGCAGGTAACAATATGTTATAGATTATAGTGCATTTGGGATTTATTATTATTATTATTATTAAAATTATCACTGAGAAGGTATCAGACAAGCAATCTCTCACTGGTGGAATCCAAGCAAGTGCTGATATACTTCCCAACTGCGATCTAAGATACAGAGCAGTGATGGCGAGCCTTTTTTGGGCAGAGTGCCCAATTTTGTAGACCTCAAAGTATTTGGTCAGTGGGCAACCTTGCTGTGTGCCACAATATGCTTGGCATGCCCGCTGTGGCACACGGGCCATAGGTTGGCCATCGCTGATATAGAGGGTATCTCAATCAAAGCAGAGACAATAGAAAACAGGTCACAGGCGTATGGTAATCATGATCAAAACTTCATAAAAAAACAGAGACTCTTACAATATTGAGAGACATCACTTCCGCAAAGTTTGTTGGCTCCACCCCTTGATGATGCAGACACGCCCCGTATCTAAAGTATCCAATTGTGTCTATAAATGTGTCCATTAGCAGAATTTTTTTTTGGATACATCAGTAGTGCTCCACTGAAAGCTGTATCAATCAGAACCATGAAAAGGATCTTTTGACATTCCGCGCACTATTTGGCAAACTTTTTTGGGGAGGGGGGGGGGGACTTGGAAGAAAATATTTTGATTGTGAAAGCTCGTTGCAATAAATGGTTTCAGACAATCTGGCTGGATATGAATCTCTTTCTGACTTGTCTGTACGGCCAGTAATACGGTTCACCACAAAAACAGATCCACAGGAAGTGGCTTGTATAACGTGGCCGAGGGTCTAATTTTTGGGGTCAACTCTTGATCCTTGGTTTCCAGAGTGACCAGTATGGAACAGGAACCATGTTAAAATTGGATTACTTTACTTTAATTATAGGCACCCGACAGCAGGAACCCATATCCCCTTCTGAGTATATATGTGTAAATGTTTCCAATCTGTAGGATTTGATGTGTGATCTTCGAGGTTACAATTCTTTTTTTTTATATATTTAAATAAAACATGAACTAATTTTGTGATATAAAGAGCTGCTGACAAGAAATACTAAACAAACGGAGATAACATTAAAGCATAACATAAACAGTAAACTGTTCGGGTTTGTAACGAACATTACGGTGCTCGGACCCCGGACCCGGACATTTCACTGTATGTCCGTGTTGGAGTTCGGTGTTCGGCCATAAACCGAAAGTCTATAAATAGTGTGGAGCGGACACCTGGATGTTCGGGTTCGGCGGGTTCGGCCGAACTTCGGAAAAAAGTCCGGGTTCGAGGTCAAACTTGACCCCGAAATTCTATTGGCTTTCTATAAACCGAAATAGAGTCCCCATTCATAAGAAATTCTTATGAATGGGGACTCTATTTCAGTTTATAGAAAGCCAATAGTATTACATGTATTCCATAAGCCGAAAGTCGGGTCCCCATTGACTTCAATGGGGTTCGGGGTCAAGTTCGACCCCGAACCCGGACTTTTTTCCGAAGTTCGGCTGAACCCGCCGAACCCAAACATCCAGGTGTCCGCTCCACACTAGTAGTGACTAGCTTAGGGGTAGACAACCTTCGGGCACGCCAGTTGTTGTGGACTACATTTCCCTTGATGCTTTGCCTTACATTACACCTGTAAGTGCATTATGGGAGATGAAGTCCACAGTATCTTGAATGCTGAAGGTGGACTACCCCTATTGTGACAAAAGGATCGTGCCCTATTAATATTAACTCCACCCATGCCTACTTTGTTACACCTCTGCCCATCTTCCACCCAGTTCTTGCTCACATCTGACAAAATCTTTAATCATTTTTTAAATATTTATTTTTATGGAGGGGGGGATGGGGGTTAGGGGGGCGTATAGCAGGCATGTAGTCTCTGCCCAGGAATATTTGGGATACAAATAAAAGTAAAGACTAGATTTAGCTCTCTATCTTAAATCATTTGCGTATGTGGAAAAAACAGTAACTGAGAGGCTGCGAGAGGTTTGTTTGTTTTTCTATCTGTTTCTATCTGTTTTTCTCTTTTTTCTAGGGCAGGAAGTGGACAGTCAAGTTCTACAGTGGGTGGAGTTAGCTGTAAAATGAGTTGGGCAAACCCAAAATGAGAAAGGCATAAAGCTAAATGCCTCTTTTGCTGCCAGTGAGTAAATATTGCAGGTGACCTCCAGTTGAAACCCAGCTGTAGTAAGATACAATACCGCCTCTCCCTAAATATAATGATGTAAAGAAATTCTCTCCATTATTTTTCAAGTTCTATTTTATGTCTTTTTATTTTTTTTCTCCTGTGTTTTTTTATTTTTTTCTCGAAAGGCACAAAGCAGAGAAAAAAAAAAAGAATAAAAAAAAAAAATACGATCAAAACAAATTTACGCAGGATTTGTATTCATCAGCATTTCCAAAACAAGAAAATCTGGCTCCGTCCCTACTCTCCACTTCTGTGATTCAAAGCTTTATTTTGGGGGACGGCTATGTGAAGGAGATGATAAAATGCTCGGCAATGCCTCACTGTTTATCGCCGCCTGCCAGTTCGCTGCCTCTACACGGCGTATGCCCAGCCGGAGCAGATTGGAAGGGGAGCGATCGGCTGGTACAGGCAGGATAAGAATCTGTTGTTATTTAGCACGTCAGATGGGAGTGCTTTCCCCCGTCTGTGCTGAAATTCACAGGGCCGAATCTCCGTTAATCTGAAATACCAGGTGGTCTGCTTCCAACAAAATCTACATGGAGAGAAAAGTTGTACATCAGTACCCAAAGTGCGAGGTATCTGGTGGTGTTTCACCCGCACACTTACGTGCTCCTTCCTGTCTTTTATCATGGATTCCCATATCTATCTCTGTGTTCTAGAATGCTCTGCTACAAAGGGCACGTTCTGTTCTCTTGTTAAACAGAATGATCTCACATAGCCTGTGATACTACAAAAATAAAATAAAATAAATGATTACACGGTCTGTCCCTTACACAGTGTGCCATAGCCCACGACGCAGATGGAGCCAGATTTTAAAGGGGCATGACTGCTAAACATCAACGAGCAATATCGACTCTTGAAATCATATAAAGCATCTTTAGCTATTGCTGAACTACTACTCCCTTGGTGCTCAGCCAGTCCTAGGATTAGGTTATGATCAATGTGTAAAAGCATAAATTCGACATATATATATATATATATATATATATATATATATATATATATATATATATATATATATATATATATATATATATATAAAAGTTTCAAGTTTACACAAAATCATATCTCTTCTACATGAATATGACTGGAAAAGACAATTAATGATTGGATACACTGTTCCTTTAATTTTTTTTAAAGGGACAGTACTATAGGCAGTCTATTTTGTTCAGGACCCCCCTCCCCCTAAATAGTATATATATATATATATATATATATATATATATATATATATATATATATATATATATATATATATATATATATATATATATATATATATATATATAAAATATTACATTTCTCCTATAATATATTGATGGATAATATAATCAGTGATGTTATACATGTTTATATCTGTCTCTAACACTATAATATATATCCATATCAGATATTATTTACTCACAGGCAGCTCTAAGACTCCCCTGACCCAAAGAGCTTGCAATCGAGCATGTTGCACACTAAGGCATGCTGCTTACGTTTCAACGCCTGGCATGGGTGTGAAGGAAGCAGGTAAAGTGCGTTGCCGGTGGAACAAAGCATTTCTGTCTTTGTTAAGATTGCAGCACAATGTTTTCGGAAGTTAAGGGAGTTTCCAGGCCTATGTGATATGAAAAGTTTAATTGTACTCTTCCATGCAAATGGCAGGACTGGCTCATTGTCGGCCATGTTGTAGAATCAATAGGACATGTGACTTGCTGCTGTGCCGGCTCTGTTAACCCTTTAAAGCCACAGACTTACAGTAGGACTGGATTAAACGTTTAGACTTGACCACAGAACTTACAGTCTAAGGCACCTGATTATTCAAGCCCAGGCTCATATTGTATGCTTAAACCATTATTTAAGGTGGCTTTATATAAAAGGATTAAAAAAATATTAGTTTATGTGCAAAGCACCAAGGTATACTGCATCGTTGTTACTCTATATGTCCCATGATTCTCAGCCCCTAGAATGATATTCATTTATTGGAGAACCTCATTACCGGTGGGGCACTACAAACGCTTTCCGATTCAGACGTGAAGGGCTGTCTTGAACCCTACACGGCCAGGACTAGATCTAGATGTGTGGGGTCCCTAAGAAAAAAATCCGATGCCCACTCCCCCCCCCCCCCCCAGCTATTTTCCCCCTTTCTCAGGCAATGTGCGGACTCTAAGTCACCTCTTAAATCACTTAGACTATAGTCTATGGGCCACAGAGGGACAAATAATGTCCAGGTGTATGTGAGAGCCAGACCAGGCGTACAGGTCTCTGTAGAATCTCCAACTTGGTTCGCAGCCACCTGTTGTCGTAAAAGGCAGAAAATATGTGAATGGGTGGAACAGCGCCTTTGTGCCCTGGATTGAGGCTACATCTCACATGATGGTCAGCCAGACACTAGATGAGCCAAGCATCACGGAGTCCACATGCCAAAAAGAGATTGCCTGTCCTTGGGTAGACGCACTTGGGGCATAGAGAGCTGGGCGCTAGGTTCTCTGTAGCTTTCCAATGTAATGAAATACGATGAATGCGATGAGGTGCGGTGAGTCCCCGGCACCCAGAAGTATTTAACGAGGTCTCTGGTTCCACAGTTCCATTTTGTCAGCTGCTTGCCCTTCCTGCCCTTCATTTGCATGAAACTCAGAAGGAAAAAAAAAAAAAGAAAAAAAACAACAAACAGCAACCCTGCTTTCCATTTTCACTCTTTTTTTTTCACACTAAGACTGAAAAAAAAGAAAAGAAAATACTTTTTGGTAGACAAGGCCGAGAGTAATTATGTCCTCAGCCCTTCAGATACCACGCTGTGTTCCACACCCCTCTGGCAATCGAAAGGTTAAACCTTTGAGAGTCAGAAAAGCTCATCCAGTGATTGGAGCCATTCTAATGGGAAAGAAGTTCTCCAATGCTGTTGGCCTTTATAGAGACTCAAAGATACAGGTAGATACATATATTGCAGTATAAGCAAGATGCATTTTACAAAGTAACTTTCCATACTGAGAGGGATGAACCTCTTTCCTAAGAGTATCAGCGAGATCAATACATTTGACAGCTGATAAGCCCATAAACCTCCTCCTGGCTCCTGCTAATCATCAATCGTCTGCCAACGACGCTGTAATTTGCATGGGAAATGATGTGCAAACAGTAATGTTTACAGTAGAAAAGGACTCTTGCAAGGGTGAGTGATCCAAGCCCAAAAAACAAGATCCACTTCCAGAACTTGCCAGTGGACACCCATGTTGAAGCTTTCTTTCCGAATACTGTATTTGCTCGATTATAAGACGACCCTGATTATAAGACGACCCCCCAAACTTTGGATATTCCTTTAGGAAAAAAACTAAAAGCCTAAAAGACTACCCCATAGGAAAAAAGTTCAACTTGTATATATTCACATTCAAAGTGCTTTTTAATAAAAAATTAAGATATCAAAAAATGCATTTCTTGTTTTTATTTCCTTTTATGGGCCAATGCTGCCTCTCTCTTTCCCCTCCCCCCAGCGTTGTCTCTCTCCCCTCTTAGTGTTGTCTGTCTCTCCCCCCAGCGTTATCTCTCTCCACCACCCTCCCTTTCTCTCTCTCTCTCTCCCCCATTCTCCCTTTCTCTCTCCCCCACCCTCCCTTTCTCTCTCTCTCTCCCCTCCCTTTGTGTCTCTCTCCCTCCCTTTGTGTGTGTCTCTCTCCCCCTCCCTTTGTGTCTCTCTTTGTCTCCCTCCCCTTGTCTCTATCTCTTTCCCCGCTCCCTCCCCTTGTCTCTGTCTCTCCCTCCCTCCCCTGGTCTCTGTATCTTACCCCCCTCCCCTTGTCTCTGTCTCTTCCCCCCCTCCCCTTGTCTCTATCTCTTTCCCCGCTCCCTCCCCTTGTCTCTGTCTCTCCCTCCCTCCCCTGGTCTCTGTATCTTACCCCCCTCCCCTTGTCTCTGTCTCTTCCCCCTCCGTCCCCTTGTCTCTGTCTCCCCTCCCTCCCCTTGTCTCTGTCTCCCCCCCCCCTCTGTTTCTCTCTGCCCCCCCCCTCCCTCTTTCCTCATCTCTCCCTGGTGGCTAGTGGGGGCAGCAGGGGGATGACTGCACGATACATGCAGACATCCTCCATGCTGCCCAACACTTCCGTCTATTATGACGGACAGCCGGAGGATGTCTGCACGATACGCGCAGACATCCCCCGCTGTTGCCCGGCATTTCCGCCGGGACTTTTATGATGAAGCCGGAAGGACCCAGCTCCATCATAGAAGTCCCGGCGGTCGTGCCAGGCAGCAGGGGAGGATGTCTGCGGATGTCCCCTCTCAAGCAGTCCCCTGGCTCCAGCTCAGCGGGGGACCTGGATCCCAGTCTTATAGTCTGACCTCGATTTGAGGTCAGATTATAAGACAACCTCGAATGTAAGAAGAGGGGTCTTTTTCAGAGCATTTACTCTGAAAAAAACCTTGTCTTAAATTCGAGCAAATACGGTAGCTCTGTCAGGGGGCGGACAAGTTGTTTAGAATTTTGGGTTCAGTTGAAGGATCATCAGACCCAAGATTCCGAACAACATGTCCGCCCCCTGATAGAGCTATCCAGAGCAAAAGATTCCGAACAACATGTCCGCCCCTTGATAGAGCTATACAGAGCAAAGAATCTAAACAACATGTCCACCCCCTAATAGAGCTGTACAGAGCAAAGATTCTAAACAACATGTTCGCCCCCCTGATCGAGCTATCCAGAGCAAAGATTCTAAAGAACATGTCTGTCCTCTGATAGAGCTATACAGAGAAACAATTCAAAACAACATGTCCACTCCCTGATAGAGCTATACAGAGCAAAGATTCTAAACATGTCGTCCCCCTGATAGAGCTATACAGAGCAAAGATTCTAAACAACATGTCCGCCCCCTGATAGAGCTATACAGAGCAAAGATTCTAAACAACATGTCCGCCCCCTGATAGAGCTATACAGAGCAAAGATTCTAAACAGCATGTTCACCACCTGATAGAGCTATACAGAGCAAAGATTCTAAACAACATGTTCACCACCTGATAGAGCTATACAGAGCAAGGATTCTAAACAACATGTTCACCACCTGATAGAGCTATACAGAGCAAAGATTCTAAACAACATGTTCACCACCTGATAGAGCTATACAGAGCAAAGATTCTAAACAACATGTTCACCACCTGATAGAGCTATACAGAGCAAGGATTCTAAACAACATGTTCACCACCTGATATAGCTATCCTAGAGATAAAGATTCCGAACAACATGTCCGCCCCCTTCAGAGCAAAAGAGCTTAATTAAATATAAGTTAGTTTTATGCGTACCATTGTCCTTTAACATTCTTTATTTTTAGTGCCCCATTCAGAAAGAAAAACGAACATTGATAAAAGATCTGTAATTATTTTCTCCGCAAGATACGAATGAAGAAATGAGGCTGGCAGGAAAGACGCACTGCTCCTCGGATGTCTGTCAGCTGGGCCCTCGGCAAGATATGACATCATAGGAAATAGCCTCGAGCTTGTCAGCAGCTCTTACCAACGGCTTAATTAGCCGGGGTGGGACAGGGTGAGAGGATGATGGGTAGAGTGATGGCTGACAAGAACCCCCTGATTAATTGCAGTGTGGTACAGACACCATCTCTAACGCCGAACGTCGGTGAGTCAATGTATCTAGCAGAGGCTTATCAAATCCACGTCTGCTCATTAGGCAACATCTGCTGAACTCTTCATTTCACCGAGCAAAAAAATGTAACGCCATTATTCTGCAAAAAAAAAATGCTGCCCCTCTCTGTCTTACTTTTAGGTCATTGTAGGAGGTAGGAATTTCACACATTTTTGCCTAAAAAAAACCCACAACCAGCCAAGTCTAACTTTAAAACAAAAAAAAACAAAAAAAATGTAAAATATATTTGAATAAAGATTTCTTATAAAGATATCCCATACCTGCCCAATTTCTGGGACAAACAGATACCAAGGTGCGATGAGGGTGGAGACAAAAAGGGGGTCGCTCTTATGTGACATCCCGTGCCATCAGGCTGTGCTGCAAGATTATACTCCAGCCCCCCCGCCCCTTCCCCCAGGTATAGGAGTCTCTTAACCTATGCATTTGCTTGTAGTCAGTAGTGTATCTTCCACAAGGCAAACAAGGCACTCGCCTAGGGCGGCACTTTGCCAGAGGGTGGCACTTTGCCAGAGGGTGCTAAGGCACAATTCTGTTGCTTTAAACATTTTTGCTCCCTCCCCCATTGTTCAGCAAGCTTTAGCTCCTTCCAATTAATCGGGGTTATGTGGGCATATAATGGACGTGGTGGGGGTATGTAATGAGGGTGATGGGGCATTTAGTGTGTGTGCAATGTAGGTGATGGGGGCATGTAATGGGGTGATTGGGCATTTAATGTGTGTGCAATGTGGGTGATGGGGCATGTAATGGGGTGATGGGGCATGTCGTGGGTGTGCAACGTGGGTGATGGGGCATGTAATGGGGTGATGGGGCATGTCACTGGTGTGCAACGTGGATGATGGGGCTTGTCGTGGGTGTGCAACGTGGAGGATGGGGCATGTCGTAGGTGTGCAACTTGGGTGGGGGGGCCCGAATTTAGTCTGCTTAGGGCAGCACCAAACCAAGATACACCACTGCTTGTAGTTCTAACACAACGTAGAGATCATTTATTTATATGTTTCCTACCTTCATCATACAAGCAATATTGTCCATTCAGTGCAGCATAGTTTACTAATTAATACCCCCCCCCCCCAAATAAAATAAAAAGAATAAAAATAAATACCAAATAATATGTAACTTGCCCGCCCAGGAATGAATCACGGTCTCCACCTTATTCCCCCGAGACTTGCCTCCCAGTTAAAGCTACTTTATCACTTTTATGTCTTAAAGGGGCCATTGTCTGCAGACAGAATCCTGGAGCTGCGGTCACCTCGTTTCAATAGCCACTGGCAGAAAAGGGGTTAAAGCTATCATTACAGGCAGATCCTATAAGTCTATTAGTCAAGCGGAGTTTGCTACGTCACCAGTCAACACAAAGCTCACCTCTGCCGAATTACAAGTGTCCCTTATGCCTCCCTCTAGAACAGGAAAAAACTCATTGGCCGTAATTAGCCCGTAATTCACACGTTCTGTGTTACCTGTATACTTTACAAGGCCGGGACAGGCTCCCCTGGTATTTCAACACATAATATCTCTTTTCATTATTGCCTTAGGTGTCAGGCCTGATTACAAGGCACATGCTTGTACCCAGACTGTGCTCTGCGAACTCTCTTCAAACCAGCGTGGTTCCAAGACAGAGCCTACAACAAAACAGAGTGCTGGCATGATAGAAAACAGATCAATTCCAGCCAAAGAGCAAGTGTGCCTATTAAAGGACAACTGTTGGCAAAATATTAAGTTAGGTTGCATTGAAAAATGTTGTTGCCATTTTAAATAGAAATAAAGTATCTTATTGAGCCCTCTTTGCTCTGTATAGCTCTATCAGGGGGAGGACATGTTGTTTAGAATCTTTGCTCTGTATAGCTCTATCAGGGGGCGGACATGTTGTATAGAATCTTTGCTCTGTATAGCTCTATCAGGGGGTGGACATGTTGTTTAGAATCTTTTCTCTGTATAGCTCTATCAGGGGGCGGACATGTTTAGAATCTTTGCTCTGTATAGCTCTATCAGGGGGTGGACATATTGTTTAGGATCTTTGCTCTGTATAGCTCTATCAGGGGGCGGACATGTTGTTTAGAATCTTTGCTCTGTATAGCTCTATCAGGGGGCGGACATGTTGTTTAGAATCTTTGCTCTGTATAGCTCTATCAGGGGGCAGACATGTTGTTTAGAATCTTTGCGCTGTATAGCTCTATCAGGGGGCGGACATGTTGTTTAGAATCTTTGCTTTGTATAGCTCTATCAGGGGGCTGATGTTGTTTAGAATCTTTGCTCTGTATAGCTCTATCAGGGGGCTGATGTTGTTTAGAATCTTTGCTCTGTATAGCTCTATCAGAGGAGGACATGTTTAGAATCTTTGCTCTGTTTAGCTCTATCAGGGAGCAGACATGTTGTTTAGAATCTTTGCTCTGTATAGCTCTATTAGGGGGCGGACATGTTGTTTAGAATCTTTGCTCTGTATAGCTCTATCAGGAGGCAGACATGTTGTTTACAATCTTTGCTCTGTATAGCTCTATCAGGGGTCAGACATGTTGGTTAGAATCTCTGCTCTGTATAGTTCTATCAGGGGGCGGACATGTTGTGTAGAATCTTTGCTCTGTATATCTTTATCAGTGGGCGGACATGTTGTTTAGAATCTTTGCTTTGTATAACTCTATCAGGGATGGACATGTTGTTTGGAATCTTTGCTCTGTATAGCTCTATCAGGGGCGGACATGTTGTTTAGAATCTTTGCTCTGTATAGCTCTATCAGGGGCAGACATGTTGTTTAGAATCTTTGCTCTGTATAACTCTATCAGGGATGGACATGTTGTTTGGAATCTTTGCTCTGTATGGCTCTATCAGGGGGTGGACATGTTGTTTAGAATCTTTACTCTGTATAGTTCTATCTGGGGGTGGACATGGTGTTTAGAATCTTTGCTCTGTATAGCTATATCAGGGGATGGACATGTTGTTTAGAATCTTTGCTCTGTATAACTCTATCAGGGGGTAGACATGTTGTTTAGAATCTTTGCTCTGTATAGTTCTATCGAGGGGTGGACATGTTGTTTAGAATCTTTGCTCTGTATAGTTCTATCGGGGGCGGACATGTTGTTTGGAATCTTTGCTCTGTATGGCTCTATCAGGGGGTGGACATGTTGTTTAGAATCTTTGCTCTGTATAGTTCTATCTGGGGGTGGACATGGTGTTTAGAATCTTTGCTCTGTATAGTTCTATCGGGGGGCGGGCATGTTGTTTAGAATCTTTGCTCTGTATAGTTCTATCGGGGGGCGGACCTGCTGTTTAGAATCTTGAAGAATGATCTTACCCAAGATTTTAAAAAACATGTCCGCTCCCTAAGGGAGTTAAAAAGAGCAAAAAAGAGTGCAATAATAGTTTTTTGCCTCTAAATAGAAGCTTGTAGTAGGAGAGAGAGCCATCTACTGTGTCTAGCAGAGGACTAGGTATTCCAGAAAGTTGTTGGTTGGCAGTCCGGTTTATACATCCGATGTGCGGAATGGTAGAAAGGGCTGAAGATGACACTTAGGGATGAGCTTGGGTTATTTGTATGATTGTAATGGCCTTGGCCATGAAGGTCATGGAATAGAGAAAAAGTGCGGAGTGCAACTTAATAACGGAGGAGGCAGCCGAGAAATCATGTTAGAGCTGTGGATTGATCAGCCGTGGGAGAAGGGACATCACTGGTGTAGACAGAATCACTGAAAGGCAAATGGCCTCATTAGTTTGCCAAGAAAGGAAGTGTGGAACGAAGCCAGCAGGGGGTGAGGAGGGCACCTTGGGGTCTGCGGACAGAAATCTGGAATGGGCACGAAACTGAACTGAAGATATGTTGAAGGAAGGGTCTGAAGAGAAAGGCAGGAACCAGGAACAGCAGTGACAGGAGAAGAGGTTTATAGTAATAATAATAACCAAACATGCAATATTCTCTCAAGTTTGTCCTTGAGATGTTACTTTTGTCCATTATCCAAGGGAATGACACTGTCCCCCAACTTTAAGGTACTCATTTTATTGTCTACAGACAGACGGAGGGCAAACCTGTACAATAAATGCATTGCTGAACCTCAACTCCGGGTAGGTGACAAGACTTCCTCACCAAAAGATATCATACACACACAAACTCCACACAAATGTGCTCAGCACTCAGCAAACGGATTCAACAACCTGGAATGTATAAAAAGGTGTAATCACCGGCAGATAGAGTAGGGGAGTCCTCACACCCCACCGCACCCGACTTCCTCTTGCACAATCACTGTCAATTTTTTTTTTTTTTTGTGCTCAATAATGCATAAAATCAATAGAAATGATAGATAACCAGCCAAGGGGAAAAAAAAAAAAAAAAAAAATCGGGGTGTGTTTCTAAACCAGTCACAGGTCAACCTTTTCAGATATCAGAGAGAGGGGTGCGGAGTTCGCAATCTGCCTTGTCTATAACCCTTCTGCATACAAATGAAATAAACATAATAACATAGTTCCAAAGAAATAGCCCATCTTCCCTCCAGCGCAAAAAACCCACCTCCAAAAGGCAGTCATATTGCTTTTTTAGCAGACCACATCTAAAGTTAAACCAAGCAGATTGATATTTACTTTACTGATACCGTGGTGTAGAAACGTTTTTAAATAGTACTCCAAACGATATCCCCCTATCACAAATTCTGCTCTTAGAAAGAGATCAACTAAAAAATTGCCCTTAAAAGAAGATTCCACGCACGTGAAACAATTGAGTTTAAATCAAAGAGGCTGATTCCACAGTAATGTATCATGACATCAGTTTCTGGGAGGGGAACATCTCACAGAATTCAGCATGTAAAAACTTCCAAAAAAAAGTCACTGTTTTTGGAATTACTTTTGGGGTATTACTCTCTGATCCATGTACATCCCCTGCTGTATCCATTCTCCCGATAGGTTCTAAGCTCCCAAATATGTCTTAGCCTATCATATTTGTCAAAGAATGTTTAAATAATTTTAACTAAAAAAAAATTATAATAAAAAAAAAATGATTTGCCAACACCGGGAATAAATTGTGATTCATAATAAACCAGTCCTCCCGTCTGTCTCTTTTATGATCCAATATTATCGGGCTGAGGCTGACTTTTCAAACTACAAATGCTAGGAGGAAGTTAGACACCTAGGTGTCTTATATAGATGCCATAAAACCCCGGGGCTGTACTCACGTGGCACAGAGGAGACGGGAAAGGCTCTTTTTAATATTAATCTCATATAGGAAGACGTAGAGGCAAAGAGGATGATATTAACCCTTATTAAAAAAAATCTCTCTGTCAAAAGGAGAGGGGGAGCAACATTGAAATAATGAAATAATGCATGTGATTTTGCAAAACTCTCAAACCAGATGTTTTTTTTTAGAAGTAATAAACGTTGGTTGGGGGGGGGGGGGGGGGAGAGAGGAATGGGTGAGCGAATTCACAAAGGGGAGGAAACTGTGAACACAGCCGTGGTTTCGATTAAAACGAGCCCTGTCCCAAGCATGTTCTGGTTAATGGGATGGCCAGCTGTGATGCGATGTAGCAGAGACATAAAATGTTAGTATTCGCAACATCTGCGATGTAATCTTTCACTTCGCGCAAGAGTTTGGGAAAGGGATGGGAAACACACAGGATGCGGCGTCGGTGGTGCTGAGAAGGGGGACTTTGTCCCACGTGGAGAGGGGAATAATTGCCAAGCTTCCTGTTCAATATCGCACTTCCCCAAAGGAGAGTAATATTATCTTTTATTTAATTTCAGTTTTGAATTTTTTTTTTTGATATTGTGTCATTACCTCTTTATGTGGTTGGGTGGGGGGGGGGGGGGTTGTTTCATTAGGTCATTCTGCTAATACATGGATTTTGGGGAAGAAAGACCCCAGTATAACTCTTTTATTGGATTGTTGTAGGGTCCCAGTCGGGATGTGATGGTAACCCCATGAATCTGGCCAAATCAAGAACTTTACCATTGACCTTGAGATTCTTGGGAACTTGGGATCCAATCTCACGCAAGTCTTCTGCTTTAAATTCCAAGGTGAGTGACGGGGCAACTGACATAATTAGAGTCTTCCAAAGGGTCAGGGAGATCTTTTTTTGTCGTGGGTGGTTGCTCTTCTGCTACCAGTCTACTCTACGAAGCTCTAAACATGTGTGGAGTGTGAATTCCATATCTCAATTTCCTTCTGCAAACCATGACATAAGACTGGTCAGGGCACGGTAAGGAGAGAGTTAAGGGCAACAGAAATTATCAATAAATAGAAAGCTGAGTGTTTTTTTTCCCAATAATTATCCTGGTTGTCCCCACCATGGCCAAATCAGACCAAAAATACCTTAAATCTGACCCTTCCTAAAAACTCATAGGGGGTGTTAAATGAGCTTAATATAGGATACTATCCATTCAGTGATGGGTAATATTCTCATCATCAAATTAGCAAGATTCCGGCAAAACACATCTGTGTCCAAATGCCTTCGACTCATCCCTACTGGGGCCTTAGAGCATCAGTGGGATTCCAGGCACCGCCCTGTACGGACCTGGATCTGTTTAGCCTCTATCCATGCACAGTGTGAACTGGTACTTGTTTTAGGGTGTGCCTTAGAGGAGTGAAGCCTCTGGGGAGAAAAGAGTCTGAACAAATCCTGTTTCTCAGCGGGATAGATCTGGGAAAGTAGGAGTCGAAAGGAGGTGTCTCCATCCGCGAAGCTAAAGGAGATACTCCAGAAAACTACTTACTGGACTGTTACAATCATTGTGCACTCAAGATTTTGACTTGGTTTATGATTTTGGAAGAAACCAAGCAAAAACAAAATAATAAAAGTCCCAGGGGTGTGTTAGAGATAAAATCCAGGAGCGCCAAAAGATCAGCACCCTTACAACGAGTGCACACACAAATATGGTAATACCAGTAACACCCAAGCCTACAAGTGCCCCAGTCCCACAGGCCTATCCAAAGGCAGGGCATGTTCGTTTTGTTGAAAAGGAATCACCTGACAGCAGATACATATTCAAGTCATGGTTCTCTTGCTTTGGCTGGAGTCGTAGTCAATTTCACAGAGTTTGGGAAAAATTTGTCAGCAGTTGGATAGAAGCGCGTTCTATGGAGCTCTCCAAAAGACACAGGTGTTCAAATCGGGACAAAAGAGAAACTCCTGAGAGCTCGGGGAAAAAACCCATTTGTTCGACCAATGAGTAAATCGACCGGTTCGGTTGGTGCACCAAGGTTATGGAAGAGAAAAATCCTCGCTGTTTAAGTTACAAGCAGTTTGATCAAAAGTAGAAGAAATTGGAAGATTTGGTCGAATTTGGTTCAGCTGTTGGATGAAATGTGTTGGCAAGATAAGACGCAAAAGAGACAGGTTAGGTAATAGTAGCAAGGGAATTAGGTAATGTTATTACTGAGCACAGACAACTGTAAGCGGCTTCTTGTGTGAATTTAGGACTTTTCACAGCTAATAAGAAGCATTCGATCCATCTAGCCATCTAGCCTGGCCATATTTGTACCTGCTGTAAAATCTCAAGTTGTCTTACGTTCAGAAAGACTTAGGAGGGGGCCCACCATGCCTAACTGAGGGGTGAAAATTATAGAATGGCAACCATGGGACCCTCAAAAATATTTGTTTGCTCAAGGCCCAAAAAAACCCAGAACCCCCCCTGAGTGGCTGCAAGGCATAACGAATCAAAATCACTTCTTCGAAAACGTTGAGGGAGTCTTGAAACAGTGAAATACTTCGTCCCATCATAAAGTTCCTCAAATGATGGTCCAAACAAAGAAAGATCCCAAAAATGATCTTCAAAACCTGTGTTGGTGGAAACGGTGCCCCTTGATAAATAAATAAAATGAAGAATTAACATGCCCATTTTACTTTTGATATTTAACACACTGCTTCAACTTTACTGGAGCTGGATTAACTCCTGCATCTTGTTGACTGTGAGTCTAATGATTTGGACATTCGTAGGCTTGGAAAATTGTAACATTTAAAAAAATATATATAGTTTTTATATCTTTGAGAGAGAATTCACCTGAACTGGGTTACTTTGGCCCAAGTTTGAAATTGCCTTGTCCGTCCCCTGCAATTCTCTCTTTCATAAATAAAACCCCTAGAGTTAATCCATTGCCAGCGGAGTGTAACATCTGTGGGTGACCACCTAACATCAGCCTCTATACATTGAAGCCACCTCCAAGTACCGTATTTGCTCGATTATAAGACAAGGATTTTTTCAGAAAAAAAATTCTTACAATCGAGTCTTATAATCGAGGTCGTCTTATAATCTGAACTCAAATCGAGGTCAGACTATAAGACAGCGATCCAGGTCCCCAGCAGAGCAGCAGGGGACCTGGATTCCCCTTTCTAACAGCCGGGGGATGTCTGCGCGATGAGCACAGACTCCCCCTGCTGCCGCCCGGCACGACCGCCGGGACTTCTATGATGAAGCCGGGTCCTTCCGGCTTCGTCCTAAAAGTCCCGGCGGAAGTGCCGGGCAACAGTGGGGGATGTCTGCGCGTATCGTGCAGCATCCTACGCTGCCTCCACTAGGCACCAGGGAGAATTGGGCAGCCGGGGGATGTCTGCACGATACGTGCAGACATCCTCCATGCTGCCCGACACGGCAGTCTATTATGACTGAGCGGCTGTCCGTCATAATAGACTGAAGTGTCGGGCAGCATGGAGGATGTCTGCCTGTATCGTGCAGACATCCCCCGGCTGCCCCCACTAGCCACCGGGGAGAAACAAGGTGAGAGGGAGGGAGACAGGGGGGAGGGAGAGAAATGTTTGGAGGGAGGGGGGGAGAAATGTTTGGAGGCGGGGGGGGGGGAGAAATGTTTGGAGGCGGGGGGGGGGAGAAATGTTTGGAGGCGAGGGGGGGGGAGAGAGAAATGTTTGGAGGGAGAGGGGGAGATAGAAAAAAGTTTGGGGGAGAGAGAGTAAAGGTTTGGGGGAGGGGGAGAGAGAGTAAAGGTTTGGGGGAGGGGGAGAGAGACAGCGCTTGGGGGAAGGGGGGAGAGAGAGAGGCAAAGCTGGGGGGAGGGAGGGGGAGAGAGAAACAGCGTTTGGAGGGGGAGAGAGACAACGTTTAGGGGGAGAGAGGCTGCATTGGAAATAAAAACAAGAAATTCATTTTTTTATATCATCATTTTTATTAAATATTAAAAAGCAATTTACATGTGAATATATACAAGTTAAAACTTTTTTTTCCCTGTAGGGTAGTCTTATATTCAGGCTTTTAGTTTTTTTCCTGAAGGAATATTAAAAGTTTGGGGAGTCGTCTTATAATTAGGGTCGTCTTATATCCGAGCAAATACGGAATGTCTGAAGCCCGAATACCGAGCTTAGTATCGCTAAGAATATACACATGTACTGAACTAAGAAATCTCGACAAGTGAATTTGTTTGATGGTTTATTTTAACAGACATTAAAGATGACTTAAATCTGCCCGGAGTGTTTGGAGATGTAGTTAAAGAGAGATAATGAGTCCCTAGGGCAGACGGACATAAGTGAACCATTCTGTAGAAATCTCGTATCGGCAGGGATTACGATGTTTGATACAGTGCAGAAATGTCCGAAGAACGTAAGGGGAATTCCAACACTGACCTCACAATTTGTTTTCAACCGAGTTATGTCATTGGGCTAGATCCATCGCTGCTCGCCAGGATAAAATCTGACGCTGTTATTGGTGGAAAATGGAGATTCGATAATTTCGTCCATGTTGAGACATATAAAAAAAAAAATCTTTGTGGCTACGTACAAATTCCATTAACGTGGAAAAAAAAAAAAAAAAACTACAAAATTATATTTTATGCAAATACACAGTTTTTTTTTTGTATAAAGAGCAATTTTTTAACTTAAAAAAAAAATGGTGGACTTCTGTCTCTGTCCCATATGAATAACGCTCTATGGACAAGATATAATAGATGGAAAAGGTGAAACCTGAGAAGGAAGGGATGTGATAAATGAGGGTTGGAAGGTGGATAAGTATAGTCAGGCCTCGGGCAGAGATAAACCTAAACACAACTCTGCTGCAGGGTTGGTTCCCCATTTTTTGTTGTCATGTTTATCACCATGAATCTATTGATTTATTTATTTATTTTTATGGGCGGATGATCATGGGTTGTATCCAACTAGGAGGGCTTCCTACAGTTGTATCCAAACCTCTTCATGGATCAAATACAGATTCCCTCAGTCTGGCTCGTCACTTGCCAAATATCCTAGGCCACGAGGAGCCTAAACATAGGGTAATAAGATACAACTCTAAGAAATAAACAAACGAAAAAAATAAAAAATAAATACAGATAGGGAGATGTTAAGATAACCGTGTATAATTTAATATATTCCGGGAGAGGTTTGAAGGAGGACAGTCCCCGTAGTTTCATGGCCATTTTCTTTTTTCTTGGCTGGTTTCTTTTCAGAATAAGTTGGTGGTCTCTCTGCTACAGGGCATACTAAAGTCGAAGTAACCACCAGAACAATTCCAAAGCATTTTTCTCATAACTGCATCAGGAAAAAAAAAAAAAGACAATGTAATTAGGAACAGAGAGGGCCTCTTTCTGAGCCAAGCTGATATTCCGAGTCAGGGGTATCTGTGACTTTTGAGGTTTCTTCCACCAAAAGACCCCCACCCGCCAAAATAGAATACAGAAAAAAAAATGCAAAGTGTGTTAACCAGTGCCAGGGCAGGGGCTTACAAACTGTGAACTGGATCATTAATAAAACTATCGAGCAGTGGCAACATTTTCAAAGTAAAACCTGAAAGGACAACATTAGGCAAAAATGTAACTTATTGGAAGAATGGGTAAATTGACGATATTTTAAATTATTTTAAATGAAATGTTTTAATGATTGAATAAAAATAAAGTACCATATTTTTTATCTTTGCTCTATATAGTTCTATAAGGGTTCGGACATGTTGTTTAGAATCTTTGCTCTGTATAGCTCTATCAGGGGGCAGACATGTTGTTTAGAATCTTTGCTCTGTATAGCTCTATCAGGGGCAGACATGTTTTTTAGAATCTTTGCTCTGTATAGCTCTATCAGGGAGTGGACATGTTTAGAATCTTTGCTCTGTATTGCTCTATCAGGGGCAGACATGTTGTTTAGAATCTTTGCTCTGTATAGCTCTATCAGGGGGCAGACATGTTGTTTAGAATCTTTGCTCTGTATAGCTCTAACAGGAGGCAGACATGTTGTTTAGAATCTTAGCTCTGTATAGCTCTATCAGGGGCAGACATGTTGTTTAGAATCTTTGCTCTGTATAGCTGTATCAGGAGGCGGATCTGTTGTTTAGAATCTTTGCTCTGTATAGCTCTATCAGGGGGAGGACATGTTGTTTAGAATCTTTGCTCTGTGTAGCTCTATCAGGGGGCGGACATGTTGTTTAGAATCTTTGCTCTGTGTAGCTCTATCAGGGGGCGGACATGTTGTTTAGATTCTTTGCTCTGTATAGCTCTATCAGGGGGCGGACATGTTGTTTAGAATCTTTGCTCTGTATAGCTCTATCAGGGGAGGACATGTTGTTTAGAATCTTTGCTCTGTATAGCTGTATCAGGAGGCGGATGTGTTGTTTAGAATCTTTGCTCTGTATAGCTCTATCGGGGGCAGACATGTTATTTAGAATCAGGCACCAAAGATTCTAAACAACATGTCCTCTCCTGATAGAGCTGTATAGAGCAAACATTCTAACCAACATGTCCGCCCCGTGATAGAGCTATACAGAACAAAGATTCTAAACAACATGTCCTCCCCTGATAGAGCTATACAGAGCAAAGATTCTAAACAACATGTCCGCCCCCTGATAGAACTATACAGAGCAAAGATTCTAAAACATGTCCTCACCTGATAGAGCTATACAGAGCAAAGATTCTAAACAACATGTCCTCCCCTGATAGAGCTATATAGAGCAAAGATTCTAACCAACATGTCCACCCCCTGATAGAGCTATACAGGCACAGAGGGCACAGTCTGCTTTATTTATCTTCTTTCATTAAAGTATTTCTACTTAAAATGCCTACACTTGATGCAATAAACAGAAGTCATTTTTTGATGACCGTTGCCCTTTAATATCCAAGATGGCCTCTTCTGTTTGCGAGTCTACCCCTATTTCATGCGCCTGTGATCATTTTATAGCCGTCCCGGGCGATCCAGTAACAGGTGTGACACTGAATATCTCCGAGTCCCCTGGAACACCAGCTTTCCTCAATCAACCTGCTGAGTGATATTACATGTGCAGCGCTTGGAGCCAGTCCATAGCCTGTCTTACTCTGCACCGTTCCTCTTGCGTCTCCAGCGTCTCTGTTGGTTCTTGAAGTCTGACATTTCTCTTCCCGGCTGGGAGTTTGAGATCTGGGCTCGCTGATAATTCTAATGGCAATCGCAGGGTTTTGGAGTGAGACGTCTGCCAGGGTTTTGCTCACAGACCTTGTTAAACCATCATGTCTGTATTTCCCCCCCCCCCCCCCCCTTTGAAAAGGGAAATAAAGATGTGTATTCTGTGCCCCCTGAGGAGGGGGGCCGGATCCGATTACCACTTTTGCCTGCTATTTTGGCGGGGAATATTTCAGGACTTGCATAGTGTCTGCGCAGAAATAAGTGTTTTCGTAGATGGAAAAACATTATCCGCACTGACCCAAAGAGCCGGCTGCTGGTAGATTACAGGTCTATATTTGAAGGTCTACTCAATAAAGAGAGAACTGCTGGGAATTGAGAAGTTAATGTCAAACTTAAGGCCAAAGTAGCCGAGTTGGAAAAATTCTCCCTTTCAGCTCCATTGGAGATTTTTTTCCCCCAGCTCGGCTACTTTGGTCTAACGTTTGAAATTCCCTTCTCATCTCTCGAGTAGGTTACATCCCATAGGACTGGCTATTTCAGCTATTGCCTGTTCTCGCAGAGAGGGATCCCACATCTTCGTTTTTGTCTCTTCTCAGTTCCCAGCAATTCGGTCTTTGCTGGGTAGTAGACATGTGCAAAACTAAAATTTTCGTTTCGTTTTCGTCCATTCGGACGAAAATGTTATTTATGTCGTCTAAAACGAATTTCGTTCATTACTGCATTCGTTTCAGACGAAATTCGTTCATTATTTTTGTTTCGTTTTATTAGTTCGTACGAATCAATTGATCTACACATTCCATAAACCGAAAGTCTATAAACCAAACTTCGTTCAGTTTATAGACTTTCGGCTTATGGAATACATGTAATGCTATTGGCTTTCTATAAACCGAAATAGAGTCCCCATTCATAAGAAATTAATATGAATGGGGACTCTAGTTCAGTTTATAGAAAGCCAATAGCATTACATGCATTCCATAAACTGAAAGTCGTTCATTATGTCGGTTTATGGAATGTATATGTAATGCTATTGGTATTCTATAAACCGACTCTATTTCGGTTTATAGAATGCCAATAGCACGAATAAACGAATGGACGAACGATTTTCGTTTATTAACCATTCGTTCATTCGTCTTTCGTTAGTTTAGCATTTTCGTTATTTGTTTTTCGGACGAATGGACGAAAATGCTATTTTGCTGGCGAAAATGCATTCGTCCGAAAACGAATGCACATGTCTACTGGGTAGACCCTATTATGTGTATGGCTGAGCATCTTCTCTAAGGATGCTAAATAAAACTACCAATTCTTTATCTTACTGCTTCTGGTACCAAGGCATCGGCGTGTGACAACCAGGTGCCTTTGTCATTCTGTTTCTTATGGTTATTTTCCCCCCAATATATTTGATTATTTTAGCACTGGAATGGTTGTGACTTTATTCTCCACGGTGCTCAGACTGTCTTTTGGCTGGCTGTGAGTCATGGGAAATGGCATACACATCAGTTTGGCCAGTCATCATGGGACACAGAATTCACAGCAGTAGGAGCATCAAATGTTTAGCCGGCACTGCCTTTGACACTCCAGTTTTTGTAGACTACATTTCCCATGATGCTCCTAAGGTCAAATGCAAGAGGGGAAATTAATGTTGAGTTAGAGGGGGGCGAGGACCAGATGCGGTAAATGGTTCTAATCAGCCGAGGCACATTCTTTGTGAGCGTGACTTTGACTCATAATGCTCCTGTTCCAAAGAGCTAGCAATCTAACTGCCCTCCCATCACACATTAGAGTGGTGGGAAACCCTCCTTGGGTCATAGACCTAGATCTCACACAGACTGCTCACAGAAGGGGCTACAGTAACAATCTCTCATCTGTCCCTGCGACTCGGGAGACTCGCAAGCGGCAATTAATTTGGACTTACAGGAGCTGTACTACTAAATTGTATAGACGCTGGCTGAAAATTGGATTACAAATGGAGTTTAGCCAGGAGAGAATTAAATCCATCCCAGGGGACAAACGACAAAAGACGGGTCCGTTTTCTAGCTTTTTTTTTTTTACTTTCTCTGAGATGCTGTAATAATGTCAGAAAATCCTAAGTTTGGTCTCAAACCAAAGTAGGAGGGAAAAAAAAATTAAAAAAGTGCAGTATTAAAGGTCCAGCTAAAATCCTGCACTCCCCACAATGTCTTTTATCCAAGATTGTCTCTTCTACTCTTTTCTGGCAGAATACCAGGAGGAAGTAGAATCATCTCATCCCCACCCGAGAACAGCCATAATGGTTCATTGGAGACCTATGACATCATTTCCAAACCAAGAGCTAATTTTGGAAACATATTGTCCTGGAGACAGAAACAAGGGTATTGGCCCCGTCAGGACACCCAGCGTACTTAATTACGATCAAACAATTACGTCTTATAAATTCATTTTTACAGTATTTTATGTCTCCATTAATAGGGTAAAATAAGGTATTGTAAAAAATTTTTTTTATTTTTTGGTTGAGTCTCCCGAAAAAAGTGAAGAAATATAGAGCTATCTGTAAACTCTGTTACCCCATGTTAGCATCTAGACATATGGGCCTTGCATGACGTCACGGTGCAATGCTGATTGGGGCACCAGTTTACCCTGCCTCTAAGGCTCCCTTTTGTTGCTCACTCCCCAGTTCTTTGAGTCCCTGTCTTGCATCCTAGCTGACGAAGGGCTTGAACTCATGTACCATCCAGCCTACCCCTTTTGGACTATGTATTAGGAGGCCGGAATTTTTTGAGTTCCGTCTTTGTTCTTCCAAGTTTTTCTGGTAGCCACTCCAATCTGGTTATATCCATTGAACAGTTCTATGATACGGAGATGTGGGGACATGTACGATGTTGGACTTTGGACTGGTTGTAAGTTGATTTTTCGGGTGGTTGGGAGGTTTCATTAAAATAAACTCTTTATTCACATGGTTTAAAATAATTATTTTGGGTTTCAGCGACAAATTTTTCAATGGAAAATGGTGGACTTTAAGGACCCACCATGGAATGTCCGACTTGTTGAGGACCAGATGACGCAGAGTGGACCTTGAACCTTATGTCGTTGAAGTGTTTTTTTTTTTTTTTTTAGAGATGAAATTTAAGGGTACCAAAAATATATTAGCAATGAGACCTAGGAAAGATTTTTAGGACACCAAATATAGGAAGTCGTCGTAAGATCTAACCAAACTGTTTCTCCGAAAAAGAAACACAAGGAAGGATTATGGTGATGGTCATGTTCTTGGGTTGGCTTGACCAGTTTAACATTTTTTTCTCCCCAACAATAAAATATTTAAAGAGTCAATTTAACCCAAAATCTACCTGCCACTGAGGGGGGTCTGCCCAGTTCCTGAGTCCATAGCCCTCCAAGGAAGCGTTTTATAATAGACAATCTTCTTTTGTTCTTCTGTAAAACAAAATATAGCTGTAAATCCATAGCAAAGTTAAAAGAAGGGAGATATGAACACAGCAAGTAAATCGAATTTTATAATATTTATCTCAATTCCCCCCATGACTTACAATTCAACTCCAAACCTGTCTGAAAGGAGATTTGAATCTTCACCTTCCTTATCAATGTCACTCACCTTCTATAGGTTTCTCAGGAGATCAAAGAATCTGACCACCTTTGCCTATCTGCCAAGGTGATGTCACCTATTTAATGACACGAAGAAGTATACCATATATATTATGGTATATCTGGAAGCTATGCACCCAGCACACAGAAAATTAAGCACAGTTTTCCAAATTTATTAAAAAGAGAGTTACAGTTTTTTTTAATTCTATTTCAGGAAAGGTATATTGACTTGAGGAGGTGTCAATATTATCGAACTAAATGGTACTAATTTTACAGACCTTGGAAGGATGAAGTCAAGAATAAGATCGGCAAGTCCGAAGATGGAACAGATTCTACACTGGGCCACATCACCTCTTTAAATTTGCTCTAACTGTATAACCCCCATCGTATTTGATTAAGGGGTAATAATAGAAAATTAGACAGAAAGGGTAGGAGATGTTTGGAATATCCTTGCAGGGGACACAGAGTGTAGAGTGTAACATTGTAAAGGAATAAAAAATGTGTGAACAATCCTCAAGAACATTCCAGTACAAGAAGTCTGCTATTTTATTCTGGGTAGGACCAGATGGGCAAGTTGGTTTCTTATAATCTACGTTTCTACGGGATGAATAGGTTACTGGTGATACTTGGCTTTGGGATAAATTGGGGTGGAGTCACGGCTGATCTGTGGGAATCTTCTGCCAGCTTTTCAAGCCCCACACCTGCAGAGCGGTGGAAGGTCAGGGAAGGCGGAAGGAGCTCATTCCATTGCAAACTAAGGCTCACACTCAAACTATGTAATGAATGGAGTTGAACTGCTGTTTTGTTTGGGGGGGTGGGGGTGGGGGGGTGCAGGGGGAGGGAGGAAAATCCCATCTCCTGGTCCTTCAAACAGTGTGGGCAATGCGACTGGGTTTTTTTTTTGTTACATCGTCGCATCCTGCCTGCTTATCTCATTCAGAGTGTGTAAATGAGCTTCACTCCCATGACCCTCTGATTTATCGACATGAAGAATTCACAGCCTGGGATTTTCTCATGGATTGCGTTTGCTAAAATCTGGCTATTCTATATTCTGCTGCTCCACTTTATCAGGATACAGACCAGCTGCTTGGACATCGTCCCTCACAGGGTAATACTAACTCCTGGGGTAGAAGTGGAGTTTGGACCATCATTTTCCAGTACCGGATCATCTTCTGCTGGGCCAAGAGGAAGTCAGGGGGAAGAGCATGTGTTTGTTAGACTTTGTCCAGAAAAGCCTACCTGAGGTGGCCTTCTCCTGGCTACTTCAGGCCTGGAAAAAAATCTCAGAAGAAACACTGGGGGTTATTTTTAAAAAACTCAATTCTAGGGCAAGGTTCTAAAAGATCCGCAGTCCCCATGGAAACCAACAGAAGGTTCCTGCTGGTGACATCACTTTTAGAACTCTGCCCCAGAAATCACCATGGAAACCAAATGGAAGGTTCCTGCTGATGACATCACTTTTAGAACTCTGCCCCAGTATAGAATAACATTCTGTAGAAATGAGACACACAGAAAACAAAATTATCATTATCCCCGCGCGAACATTGAGCTAGCTGAACAAACCACTACAAAGATGGTCGCCTGTGGGATTGTGTAGTCGGCCTGTCCAAACAGTGACTTGACCTTCCCACTGCGCGCTTTCATTCAACCGCAAATGGCAACGTTTCAACCCTGTCGGGTCTTCATCAAGCCATCGGGACAACATGAAAAAGTTAAACTTGGCTGGTAAAAAATGGCCGAGACGACCACCCTATCAAAAAAACGACAGTACCCTCCCAATGGCTTTTAGAACCAGTACTTTTACGGGAAGGTGGCTGGTGTCAAATTGTACCTGTTCCCATTTTAGGGAAGTGGAAACTGCTCCCTTACTCTAGATTACAAAAAAACAATGAATGGTTTTATTGTCAAACTTTACCAAATTCCCCCCCGATTATTTCTCGCTTGTCAACATTGGGACCAGTTACCGGATTTTGAAAATGACATTCTGGATTTTATTTGCATAGATAAAAAGTTACAAGATAATTATCTATTTTGTGAACCCTTTGTTGCCACATGTGGCCAGATGACACTGCAATGTGTTAGGGTGCAAGGCCAGCCTGGAAGTGATAGGGTTACGCTGCTATGTGTTACATCAGCCTTGCCGGGTACTTCCTAATTCAGATGAAAAGAACCTTAACATTTGCTTTCAAGCCTTTGCCAAATTCTTCTTCCTTTAAAGTGTTGTGTCAATACAGGAAAAATAAATACTCTTATGAAAAAGGGTACAGTAATGTAGATCCTCCTCTAAGCACAACTTAATGACACTAGTAATCAAGGAGAGCAAGGGTGTCTAATTGGTAGATGTGGGGCAAATAATCTCCCAAAATCTTGAAAGGGGTCTCTACAGTGTCTGAAAAAATGTTTGAAGAAACAGATGTCTGATCAGTTTTTTGTTCAACTCAAGCGTTATTGCTTTGACTATAGCTACAGTCCTGACAATTTCACAAATCCCTCCTACTTCTGTCACATGACAACACACACATAGAGAGAGAGAGTCTGATTCCACAGAAATGGCTTATGACAGCATTTTCTCAAAGGGGGGGCCTCCCTTCTGTGCACTTGCTCTCACTGCTGCCACTCAATTTAGAGTTCCCAGTGACAGTAAAACTACAGATGAACTGTAATGTTTTAAAGTAAAAAGAAGTGTGTTTCACATATATAAAACACATGGGCAACATAAAGCAAGTGAACTGCTTTAAGATATATTCAATTAATATATGAATTAATTAATAGATTGATTAATTAATTAATAAAGCTCACCAAGCTTTATTTGTAGGCAACCAAAGGAACATCCTGATTGCTCCACTTTTAGATCTCGTTACATGTGGGATTTACAAGGCCAGTTATATGTTGCTCGTTAGATATCTATCTTCGTCCTTATGGCGACTGTACTTTTTGATTTCTTAAACCTGAGTTTGACGCAATTATTTGCATTTCTCACTGAATTCATACACACCTTCCATGGAAGATCCTCTCTCACTAAGTGCCAAGGTTAAAAAACAAACAAGATGATTATTGAAACATGGGCACCTTACCCCACTCTTTCCCGCAACCCATATTTCGAATTTTGACTCTTGGAATCTTTACTACCAACCCGGTACCAACTCCGGCTTAAAAAGCTCTTGTTAATTCAATCTTTTTTTTTGGGAGAAAACTAACACCTGTCATCATTTGCAAAATTACCCTTCATCTCTTAACATATTTCAAGAATTGTGTCTTTTTTTATGTCTCTTTTACTTAAATTTTTTTTTTTTATTGTCTTATTTTATATCCTGGCCGGGAAGATGATCGGATAGGTAAAAATAATCCCACGAGAGGTGAGGCTTTGCTGTAAAAAAAAATAAAAATAAAGATTTCTGCAGGCCTTGTTTTACGATACCCCTGGGAAGGCCAAAACCATTGTCGCAGTCTTGCATTGAGGAGGCCTGACAGTTGCTGGGGAAACCAGTTCCAGGCCTAGAGGGACGTAAGGCCTACTTTCACGAAAAGAAAAGACTAAAGTGGTAGACCCAGCCGTGAGCAGCACACGCCCAAATACATGTGCTGCCTTGATACTTAATACTTCTTTGTTGAGCTTCGTACATTTTTCGCATTTGATCTGTAGCAGCCCCAGTAAGGAGTTTGGTTACAAAAAAACAATAATGGTATTCCATAACCTCTGTTTGAATATAAGATACACTGTTACAATGTTTACATATGTCTATTACCACTGTTGAGTTCCACTGGACACTTTTACTAGGGGCTATGTGGCAGGAGCACCTTCCAGGATGGTGGGTTCTGGCAGTGCCGCTCGCTGGCTCCACCTACATTTTTTTTACCGATTCATTTATTTCAGGGGTGTCAACCTGCAGCCCCCCCCAGTTGTTGATGGATCTCCCACAATCCTCTGTCATCTAAAAAACAATAATGAAAAAAGTGAGTGTGCACAAATAACAAATAAAAGAACATATATAACAACTTACAGAAGCAAGGCTGCACACAAAAAAGCTTCAGAGCTTGCTCCTTCACAAGTAACTATTGTGTATATAAAATAAAATATTTTTCAAATGAAGCTCAGGGGGCGGACATGTTTAGAATCTTTGCTCTGTATAGCTCTGTCAGGGGGCGGACATGTTGTTTAGAATCTTTGCTCTGTATAGCTCTATCAGGGGGAGGTCATGTTGTTTGGAATCTTTGCTCTCTATAACTCTATCAGGGGGCGGACATGTTGTTTAGAATCTTTGCTCTGCATAGCTCTATCAGGGGGCGGACATGTTGTTTAGAATCTTTGCTCTGTATAACTCTATCAGGGGGCGGACATGTTGTTTAGAATCTGGGCTCAGATGGGTCAGACGTACAAATATCTGACCCAAGATGTCTGCCCCCTGATAGAGTTATACAGAACAAAAGAGAGATTAAAAGACAGACTTTATTTGTATTCTTTCATTAAAGCATTTCTACACTTGGTGCATTCTTTATATTAAACAGAACTGTATCTTTTTTTTGTTTGTTTTGCTAACAGCTTTAATTTCTGCCTGCATATTACACTTGCCGGGATATCAAACAATTTGTATATACAATGGAGGGCGTTGCAGGTACCTCCTGTCTGCAGTACCGTTCTTGGCATTATATGTATGTCTCCTAGACAAACACAGTTACAGAGGAACACTACCTGTAGTACATAAGCATTGTTTCCAAATGGCAGTAGAGCCTCATCGATTACATCCATACCATGATGTCAAGCCCCAGTTAAAATATCTATTCCTAAGGTATGTACATCAACGTGGCATCAAACGAAGAAAAAAATGTGCACATCACTCTCCACGATTATCAATAAATATTTGCTTTAATTCAGTGCACCAGCAAGCAGAAAAGATATATCCGACGCACTTAAATATAGGAGTGATATATCTTTTCTGCTTGTTGGTGCACTGAATTAAAGCACATATTTATTGATCATTGTGGAGAGCGGTGTGCACAGTTTTTTCTTCGTTTGATGCCATTTAACCCCTTCGTGACGCATGGTGCTTGCGTCCCAAACGACGCAAGCACCAAAACGTCACGATTTGTTCCTGGCCACCGATCACAAGGGGATCGGTAGCCAGGAACACTCTGGCAGAGACCCGATCAGGGTCTTAATAGACCCTGTGGGTCCATGCCAAAAAATCGTGAGACCTCCGGACATCACGTGTGACGTCACGGAGGCGTGCCCGAACCCGGAAGTTCGGGCACAGTGCGATTTAGCAAAATGTAGCCGGTGCCCGCTTTGAGCACCGGCTACATTTTCCCTGTCAGACTGAGGCCACTCCAAGTGGCCTCATCTGACAGGTGGGATCCCGCTGTAAGTGCCTGTAGTGGGATCCGAAAACAGATCATCGCGGGGAGCCGCGATGAGCTGTTTAGTACAGGACGTACTATGCCGTCCTAACGACTTTAAGGCACTTAAAGTCAGGACGGCATAGGACGTCCTAACGTCAGGAAGGGGTTAAATAGCGTTTGATCAACGCAGTGGAGCACCCGCCTTTTCGAGATTGAGATAGTGAGTGGAGCCGGTTTGCTTGTCTTTCCCTTGGGATTGCATGTACATCAACATGCTCCGAGATGATTAGTAACTGCATGTGTAACATTTGCCTTGGCCCCCTGTGTAAGGTAACGGTAGAATTGTCCCTTTTTCTGTTTGCATTTAAATACGGCATAACCTCTGATTTCCATAATTTAGACAGGTAACAGAATTTTTGGCCCGGGCCAAGGTCCTGTCAGCTGCTCTGCAGATAAAAGGATACTTACCTTGGGAGAGTGCACTCTGTATTGCAAAGTCTAGGACTGCCGTGTCAGCATCTTTGAACATCTTCCAGAAAAGCTTTTAAGGCTGATTAAAGGGAGGATAGGAGAGACATGGGGTGACATGCTCTTTCACCTGGGTCTCCCTTTAGGAGATAATTAGTTACACCTCGTCTTGCCCAACTCTAACTATATAAAAGCATGGATTAAAGGGACACTGTCCCATTAAATCTGTTTATATTGCAAAAAGTAGAGAATAAAAAATGCTGAAAAATGATGAAAACATTGTGCTAATCCACAGGCGTACAACATGCGGCCCATGGCCCTAATGCGGCCCGCTGGCCAGAGAGGCGCGGCCAACTTGAGACTGGCAGCGGTAGCTGCACCTCTGAGCCGCTCCAACAAAGTGTTTGCGAGGGGGGTGGAACTTTCTCCCTTAAAAATAGGAGCCCACAGATGGAACAATCCCCCTCCTTGCAGATATAGGTAAACAAGCAGGGAGGGGGAACAAACCAAATATGTCAAATTATATGGGGATTTTTTCTTCAGAAAAAAAGAAGCAATGTCTGTGTGTGTGGAAGTGTGATCAGTGTGTGTTTGGAAGTGTGGCACAGTGTGTGTGTGTGTGTGTGTGTGGAAGTGTGAGACAGTTTGTGTGTGTGGAAGTGTGACACTGTGTGGAAGTGTAATACAGTTTGTTTGTGTGAAAGTGTGACACAATGTGTGTGTGTGTGGAAGTGTGACACAGTGTGTGTGTGTGTGGAAGTGTGACACAGTGTGTGTGTGTGGGTGGAAGTGTGACACAGTGTGTGTGTGTGTGGAAGTGTGACACAGTGTGTGTGTGTGTGGAAGTGTGAATCAGTGTGGGAATGTTTGTGTGTGTGGAAGTGGGACTATGTGAATGTGTGTGGAAGTGTGACTGTGTGTGAGTGTGTGTAAACTTGACTCTATGTGTGTATTTGAGTGTGTGTATGTAAGAGTGACTATGTGTGGAAATGTGACTGTGTATTTGTGTATGCACGTGTGAATGTGTGTGCATTTAATGTGAGTTTTTATTTTATGAAGTGGCCCACTGCAGAACAAACTTGGACACCCCCACGCTAATTGAAATTAAAAGAAAATGAATGACCTAAATGTAATATGTATTAAATGTGTCTGTGGTGTCCTCCTGCTTATGACATCACCTTGTAGCTTGATTTCCTATTAAAGAGAGGTAATTTGCATATGAAGCCTCCGGTGATGCGATTTTGCCAACGCATTGAAGTAGATTGAATGGCGGCCATTGAAGACAGCAAAAGCTAAGGTTTGACTATTCTGTCAGCCAATCAGAAGCCTCCGTGTCCTACTAGTGGTGGGGTTTTCAGATATCGCTAAAACAATGTATAGATCATTTCCCATAGTTTTCTATTCTATAAATTCACAGTGGAAGCAGAGGCATTATCATTATCTAGCTTGTCTACACGCACCAAACAAGCCCGAAGGCCTGCTTTTCCCACAGAAATCGCACATCCACAGTGCTACCGCCACTGCAAGGGATTCTGGGTAGGCATACGCAAATCCGGTCAGCTATAAATAAAACTTTTGGCACAAACAGCTGATAGCCTGCAGTACCCCTGCCTACCACTAATGGGGCCAGACTGCCCTTGCAATCCAGCACTGCCGTAGGCTCCATGGAATACTGTATGCCGTATACCTTCCTGTACCATCAGATTTCTGGCATTATCCATCTCTAGAGATAGAGGGCACGCCCGCCCCCTCAATACGACGGCTTAATTAATAAATTGGAACAAGGGGTTGAAATGTATAATTACTTTGGCCTCGACGAATTCCTACATTTTTCTCCGTCTTTTTGCTGACACGGGCGAACGTGATACTAACTATTAACTTTAATGACCGTCCATTAAGATGCAAAGGGAGCTCCTAATTGGTTGTAATTATTGGAATTGCTGGTACCAAAAAGATGTGATTACAGGCGTGAGAGGAGGTTTGATAGAATAAACTAATCTTTAGATTAAATTGGATGGGGAGGAGGGGGAGGAGGCTTTATTTAACCCCAATTTGTCAGTTGCTCCTTAGGAGGGTGTTATATATCTGAATGTATGGAGGAGATAGGTGAGATACACATCATTGAGGAGGGGCTCTGTGATGGCAGGATGAAGCCCTAAGCTATAGTCCTCAGCCGGTGAAGATATTCGCTATAAACATCAGGTCTTCCATAATACTTTTTTTTAATTAATGTGGAGCTCCCAACAGGGTATAGTTAAGTAGATATTAATTGTGGTACTGTGGAGCTCCCCAGTACCACAATTAATATCTACTTAACTATACACTGATGGGAGCTCCACAGTACCCCAATAAATATCTACTTTTCTATACACTGATGGGAGCTCCACAGTACCCCAATTAATATCTACTTAACTATACACTGATGGGAGCTCCACAGTACCCCAATTAATATCTACTTATCTATACACTGATGGGAGCTCCACAGTACCCCAATTAATATCTACTTATCTATACACTGATGGGAGCTCCACAGTTCCCCAATTAATATCTACTTAACTATACACTGATGGGAGCTCCACAGTACCACAATTAATATCTACTTAACTATACACTGATGGGCGCTCCACAGTACCACAGTTAATATCTACTTAACTATACACTGATGGGAGCTCCACAGTACCACAGTTAATATCTACTTAACCATACACTGATGGGCGCTCCACAGTACCACAGTTAATATCTACTTAACTATACACTGATGGGAGCTCCACAGTACCACAATTAATATCTACTTAACCATACACTGATGGGCGCTCCACAGTACCACAATTAATATCTACTTAACCATACACTGATACTAGTTCCCGTCTATGGCCTGTATATAGTATAAATTTTATATATAAATAAATGTTAATGAAATGTACTGTGCAAAATATTACAAAATTAAACGTTTGGGATCCATAGCACCAAGGCTCCTGAGAGTATCTCAGCCCTGTAAATATACATAGTCCAAGGATCACATGGTTTTCTCAGTGTTTGTGCCAGACACACTGCAGGCAAACAGGATGAAGACGAACCAAAGCCCTAGTCATGTTTAGATAGAGTTGTATTTTTTTGCCTCTCCCATCGAGAGATTTACACGGGTTCGTTTTAGGGAAGATGGTTTTGTGACTTTATATGAGTAAATATTATTAGCACATGTACGTCAATAAACACTGACATAAAACGTGGGAAATTAAAATAATTTGTAAAAACCTGTATTGGACACGGAGCTGGCCTTGTGCACGGGTTGGTTCTAGATGCAGACCCTTGTGCAAGCCTTTTGCCCTCAGTTAGGATCTCCTTTAGCATGCACTTGCAGGGAAGGACTAGCAACTTTCTGCCCAAGGGAAAAAAAACTATTTAGAGGCACATAGTGCAACTTCATTAGCCCAAATGTTATGATCATAGACAGACATAGACAGATCTGTTGACAGATAAGGTCCAAACACCAACAGATAGACAATTGGATAGAAAGTGCTATGGACAGGGGCATTAAGAAGTGAAAAGTGCAGCTATTACTCCCCCCCAACGTCTCTTCACAGTTCCCTTGCTTCCCCTATTTATTTCGTAGCAACGTGGGTTTTTTTTTTTTACATTTCTGAAACAGATTCTTGCTCATGGGGGATTTGGGTTAAAAAGAAGGATATTTAGGAAGTAAGTCCAGTTACTGGAATCAGCTCTTTTCGGACTAGCTCCCGATGGTTTTCTCCCCCGTCATGGAGTAAGACTATGTGGTCTGACACCCAGAATCTCAAGTGAGACTAACTCCATTAATGGGTTAAACAGAAGTACAGAAGATTTCATTATTTACCTATTAGTGGGATGCCAAATCTCACACACACACACACATGCAGATTACACGGTGCCAGATATTGCATGGCCAGACACCTTATAGACATGGTGCCACGCTGGTTTATGAATCACAACCCCTCCCTCCGTGGCTGAGATCCTGCTGCCAGAGCAAATCTGTCCAATATAAATAGCTCCGGGGACTGCAGTTAAAAACGCACAGCTCTTCAGGGATTTCTGGCCGGAGGTCAGGGGGTCAAGATATGGCCCCGTAAATTCTGTTTCCTTCTACTTGGTAAATATCATTTAATTTAACTAGTGTGGTAATTAAAGGGCAAAAACATGGTCATGTTTAAACGGAAAGTTTAGGGATTTTAAATAGACACATTTTACTGGAAGACTATAAATAAAGTACCTTGTTTGCACTGGACAGCTCTTTTTAGGGGGCGGCCATGTTGTTTAGAATCTTGGGTCAGATGAAGGATCTGTCCTGATGCAAGATTCTAAACAACATGTCCGCCCCAGGGCTGATGTAAGATATTATGCTTCCTGGGTCAAAGGAAATGCTGCCCTTGCTGCTCCTCCCCCACTAAAACCGCCAAAAAGTTCCCACTATCGTTAGGTTGTATCATGGTAATTAAAACGCATATTAAACTTTTAAGATGCCAATGAGCAGTAGATGCATAAACTTTGTATATGATGCCAATGAGCAGCAGTATATGTGTAAACTTTGTATATGATGCCAATGAGCAGCAGTAGACGCATAAACTTTGTATATGATGCCAATGAGCAGAAGCCAATGCATTACTTGGTATATGATGCCAATGTGAAGCAGCAGGTGCATAAACTTTGTATTTGATGCTAATGAGCAGCAGTAGATGCATACACTTTGTATATGATGGCAATGAGCACCAGTAGATGCATACATTTTGTATATGATGCCAATGAGCACCAGTAGATGCATACACTTTGTATATGATGCCAATGAGCACCAGTAGATGCATACACTTTGTTTATGATGCCAATGAGCAGTAAATGCATAAACCTTCTATATGATTTTGTATAAATGAGTACAGACCTGGGTCAGAGAGGAGAGCTGGATAACAAGAGGGAAGGGGAGGACAGGTGGACTTCTGTGGTTAGCAGAAGTCAATGCTAAGAAATATATTAGTATTTTATTAGGAACGTCCCCCCATGTCTCTTCTGAATATTTATTTTAATGATACCGGTGTTATTTCTAGAGAGTAGTGGCAAGAGCAAATTAAAATAAATTAACCACAGCTGTCTTTTTTTTTTTATTGTTAATATATATTTGTAAGAAAGCTATACTGAATCCTTTCCCGGTTTATTTCCTTGTAACTCATTTAAGCATGTGGTAATGGGTTGCGAGGCGTAACACGCGTTACTCTAAGTATTCTGTGCGTGCCAGCTGTGTTCGTCAAGCACTCTATTAGTGGGCAATTAGAGTTAGGCTATCTAGCCCTACTCAAGAAAGAAGTTCCGTTTCTTAATAAATAGGTATTGGCGTATTTTAACCAACTCCCTTGAACCTTCGCCCCTCCTTCTTCAGCATTTCATGCCCCTCTTCCACTCTATTTCCCAGGTTATATCGTCGAGTCCCCACCTCTGCATGTGTTATGATTAACATCTGTTTAATATGCTCTCTCCCCCCGCCCCCCTAAACTGACAGAAAATGACAGCTGCATTTTGGCCCTGCTCCTCTCTGCCAATATGTTTTTAGTTACTCAGATCCGGCTGTTGTGCTCCCCCCCCAGCACCCTGCAGGCACCCGCCAAAAAGATAAATTCATTAAGAAGTTTATTCCTTTCCAACACGGAGTCTGAACCTAAAAAAAAAACTCCATCTATGTCAGTCCGGTAGCCAAGCAGAAATCCTTTTCTTGATGGAAAGGGGCGAGATTTTGATTAACTAAAGACTGCTACCAAATTACGATGCAAGGCCTATTGACCCCCTACTTTGGCATTTAACGAACTTCCCCAAAATGCTAAGAAATATCAGAGCTCACCCTCCCCCAAAAAACAACTTTACATCACCAGAGAATGACACATTGTGACAAAAATGGACCATATGTTTCATCCACCTCTAGTGGAACTCATTTCTCTCTCCAGTGGTGGTGGAGGAAGTCGGGTGTATTGCGGGGAGAACATTATTCAAAAGAGTTGGGTGCAGAAAGTGCAAGGGTAACTTTAAAAATATCGTAAAAACTTTGACAAAGTCTAAAAAAATGTTTTGACAGGTTTTCATGGCTCCCAACGGCCCCGCAGTACTGAGCTCGTTCTACAGCATCTGAAGCACCAGAGAATGCGGACATTTGCAGTAGCGCTGTCAGGCTGACATAGTAGTGCCGACACTCAACCTTCCAAGTTCCGCTCCCCGGTGTTCAACCTTCCAAGTTCCGCTCCCCGGAGTTCAACCTTCCAAGTTCCGCTCCCCGGAGTTCAACCTTCCAAGTTCCGCTCCCCGGAGTTCAACCTTCCAAGTTCCGCTCCACGGAGTTCAACCTTCCGAGTTCCGCTCCCCGGAGTTCAACCTTCCGAGTTCCGCTCGACGGAGTTCAACCTTCAGAGTTCCGCTCGACGGAGTTCAACCTTCCAAGTTCCGCTCCCCGGTGTTCGGATTCGCCGGTGGAAGAAGTTGAGTTTATACATTATTGTTTCTAAACCTAAAGATTTTGTTAGTTGAATGATCTTTTGAGCAGTATCATATTTAGAGCAATTAAACTTCTTAGACCCCACCACACAGTTCCTAACTGAAGAGGGACAGTTATGGACAGGACCAAAGAATTTACCCAGGTGCCGCCATCAGATGTTTTACATAGGGCCCTCAAAAACCTAGAGCTCTCTCTGAGTGAACAGGTGGCTAGTTGTGGATGTGATATTACAGGGATACCAGTGTAGAGAAATCACAGATCTATGCCACCTAAACAAACTGATAAGACTACGGCCAAACTCTTTAGAAGCAATAAAAGGGAAATCTATGTCTAAATCGATCTCCTGAACAGCCACTGGTCTCCACTTCTACATGGAATTGACCCTAGCAGTTGACATTCTCGGTTGAGCCACATAGAACTGACTCATCCTGCTGATCTCGACATCGCTGTGCCCTACTAGTAGGTAAAACTTCAATTTTTGAATGTAGTCCACACAGATGAGAACGAAAAGTTTTCTCTCTGGAATCCTGGCCGAGGAGAGGTTTTCTGGCCACTGTATCATCATAGAAAAGACCTTTTTTTTTTTTTTAGAAGGTGTAGTTATGCTCCAACAGGACTCTGCTGGCTTCCAGCTTTCTGTCACCACTCTTTATGTTTCTAACTAAATGTCTAATACAAAGGAATGACAACAAGCAACTTGGCGGACCCCTTGGCTTATTATGTTTTTTTTATTCATATTTTTTTTATGTGTGTGTGCGTATTTAACTCACGTAAGGATTGATCTATTTTACAGGGATCCAGCAGCTGGCTTCACATAAACTGTCACTTCTAATATTTTCCGACAGCTCCACTGGAAATCATTTGATATGTTGCCCATCTACAGAAAGGGTAGTGGATACATGGGACGGCTTTCCAGTGGAAGTCGCAGAGGCTAATGCTGTAAAGGACTTAAAGAATGTCTGAAGTGTGCTTGACCCTATCCTGGTGAATAACCAAAGCCTTTATTAAGATTTCTAGTTCCAAAATCATCTCTTCATGCACCACTGAATTGCACTCAAATTGTACCTTTTATATCCAAATTTTGTAAATTTGGTGGTATATCGAAGCTAGATGTTTGTTTTATAGCCCTGAGTGATCGTTTTCTATTGTTGTATCTATATTGTGAAGCGGATGTATATTTTTTGTTATTTTGTAGGTGCTCTTTTATTTTTTGGGTGGGTTATGTATATTTATTGCTTAGTACTACATGTCCACGGTGCAGTTAACCGGACACAATGGGTTTTTATCTCTCTCATCAGGAGCCAGCTAAAGAGGTGGTCACCCATGCGTTGTAACAGTTACGTATCTAATCTGTGCGCCCGAGAGCTACATCCAGGGCGGTTGCAACACAATTAGTGGAATTTAAGCAACAAAAATGTAGACAATTAGGAACCGCAAAAAACTATTTCTGGACACAGTAGAAGAAACTTCCGTCCAATTAACCGCGAACAAAGGGCAACCATTGTACTCTCTGTCCAACGCCCTGATCTGTCCCCTACAGGGATGAAATACGAGGAACAATTCTGGGGTAAGGCTCTAAAACGTGAACAATCAGGAGCATTCCATTGGTTTCCAATCCACAAGCCTATGACTAAGCGTGGTTTTCACCCGCGAAACGCGTAAGGCAAGTTCCCCCTGTCTATGTAGTCATTTTACTGTCTGTGTTGCCTTTTATCTTTTTTGGATCAAGTATCCTATTAATACATTTTTATATATTTTATACCTGATTTGCCTGAAGTGTAGGCGTTTGCTCTTTTTATCGTTCCAGTACACATGCCCTAGGGTTTACCCAGAATGCCCCACAATCACAGTAGTTTATGAACCACACTAGGTATAGCTTATATTAACTCTTTGGTTTCATATCCTTAAGCTCACTGGTGGACCATAGCTAGCGCTCTAACTGTCCAATGATGCACAACGGAGCCTCGAAACAAGTCAATGGCTAGGGAGTTGTAGCGCCGCAACAAGCCAAGAACAAACTGTTTCATCTTTTCAACTATGGCGGCAACTCCATCTCCCTCCATCTTGTTTTGGTTGGCAATGTCAACAGGTCGGTTGGTGGTAGGGAAGATGAAAATAATAATAATAAATAATAATAATTAATAATAATAAAGCGTTTCATCTGAAAAAAAAGTACATTGAGATATTCTCTGGTCTTCAAGTGGATCTCGTGGATCTGTTACTTTTCCCCAAAGAGTTTACCATCTGCCAATTTGATGGGCTTAATCCTACATCGGAAGGGTGAAAGGTTGAGCTGATCCTGCCAGGAACTGAACCTGCAAGTCTGAGGGTTGAACAGATGATGAATTAACCTTCTGAGCTACATGACCTCCCCCATAGTCATAATAATGGAAGTTAACTGGACGCCAAGTTTTCAATTTGAATTTGAAAGGGTAAAGATTTGCATAGTATAAGATTTTGGAGAAGGGCAAGTGTGTGCACACAAGACTCAGCCAGGTGAGACTTTAAAGTTGCAGGCAGGCAGTGAAGTAACACCTTGTATAGGACATAAAGCCGTCTGGAAGAGAGCACTAATTAGCTAGTAGGTGTGTATGAAGCCCCTTCTAGCAGATCTCTGCAGAAGCCAGCCACACATCACTGACAGCCGCAAGGAGCAGTGCACGGTGCCAAGGTGTCCATCCAAACTGCCTGCATTAGTCAACTTCAATAAACCGGACATGTCTTTTGACAGCTCCACTGGGCAGCGTAGGATCTCGGAGCCGGGCCAGGGATGGATCTCCCAGAGAGAGACATGTTGTGAAGTATTACTGTCAGTGCAGATAAACACTCTACAGGGCTAAGGGAAAGAAGGATGAGGAGGAGGTCAGCAACAATCCCTCAGATCCACAAAATAAAAGATTCCCCCCCCCTCCCCCACGATGATGGGAACCAGATTGGTGCAGAGATAGCCGGGGGGGAGAGAAGCCCCTCGGCAATACACTCTTTTTTCTATCTAACGGAGGGGATGCTCAGGCATGTCATTCAATCCTTCTAACAATAAATCATTAAACAATAATGCATGTGTATTATAAATTATGACCTGGGGTTTCATGCTAGCCACCAATATGTTAAACCACGTTTCCCAAGGGGGATACTTAGGGGGAACAAGCAACATCTTTTTTGGGGGGAGGAGTGAATTGCAGGGTACTTACCTAAGATTCCAACAGGCTGTAGAAAAAGTGCACTGGGACAGTGCCATACCTGTCCACTAGTTGTAGGGGATGAGTCCAACAGAGGGGCATGGTGCTACCCCAGTGGCAAATAAATTAAGCATGCCACTGTTCTATTATCAACGTTCTCTAAAATCTTACGTTTATAATTCTTGTCTCTACTATCACAGATATCATGGGCTTTTCTTTGGTCCTTGGTTCTAATCAAAAAGTAAATAAATACATGAATAAATATATATATAAATTTGTGGGTTGTCCATTGTAATATTAGCCGTGACCCAAAATTTTGTGGGGTTGACCTACATTTTTTTTTACAAGACTGACCAGTGGGCTAGTTGCTTATGGACTGAGGGACCACCAATAGTCGAAGCCATATTGAAATATTGGACTGTCCAAGACCAGCACCACCTTCTCATATAATCAAAATGGAATGGGGTACAGGGTACTAGTAACAAAGTATACCTGCAAAGAATGCTCCTTGCCTGCTGGAGTGCAGGTCCCCAACCCAACCGTAGACCGGTAAACAGAAGGAAAAACTGGAAGCAAACAGTCCAATGTGCAGGAATCACGAAGAAAATGCCAGATCCTTAAAACAAAGCATTTATTTGGTAAAAAAATATTATTAAAAAGTGATACATGGAAGCCCATACTCGATGGAACCACCTTACACGTTTCGCCCAGGAAGGACTTAATCGCAGGTGGACTTCAAATCATCAGTGGTCATATTGTGCCCATGAGCCACCCTGGCTATCAGTTCTCCTGCTACCAAAACCAACCAAACTTTCCTCTTCGCACAGCACATCATGCAGTGCTTGACACATATCTAGGACCTTCTCTGGTGACCACCTGATGGCTGAGAGAACCCATTTACAGCTTGGCAAACCAATGGACCAAATCGAAAAAGGGAAAATGTCCAGAAGGGTATTTGGGCAAGCTGTCCATAAAAATGAAGACAACACCAAAAATGTTTTTTTTTTTTATAAGTAAGCTGCCACTGTCCGTCTTCTTCCTTGGCCAGCGTTTCTTCGTACTTAGCTCAATATAATTTGCCAACTTTTGGTTCCCTGTGGTGGTTTTTTACTGTCCCTTCTCCATTTGTCCAAGTCTACCCAAAGTCCCTAAAAAAGACAGGAGTGCCATAAAAGCATGGGCTGGGCTGGACAAAACATTTCTTCTCATTGTTTTATTCTGTACTTAATGTTATTGGAAAGTCAGGATGCAATAACTTTGGCAGCTTTTACTACTACACACACAGAGCCTCAGCTCCTAGCCAAAAAAAAAGAGAAAAAAAAATGTAACTTCTCCGAGCAGATGTTTTTCATATGGGAAGGGTCCCCTCTGTAAGATTTATGAGGGGTTTTGGATCGAAACGTGTTTAATTTTTGCTTTTAATTACACACAGCCTGCACTTAATTACATCATTTATAGTATTCCCGGATAATCCTTGTTGACACCATGCAGATCTTTTTTTTGTAGGAGATGTATTGGAAAGTCTTGTCCGGTCTGGTGAGGCCATGTGGAGTCTGTCCCTTTAAATAGGGATCGAGCTATAAGTATGATATCTGTCTAAAAGTAAAGCGGGCAATGAAATGACAACCGTGGAGTCTATTCACCTAAAGGTAAGTTGAGGTTAGATGCAGATTCTATCTCAACGATGGAGCTAAACACTGTACGGGGTCAAACCTGCTGAGTTGGCCCTTTATAATGCATTGTTATAAAGTGACAGTGTGTAAAGATGGAACTCTGCATTATCCATGGCCAGCTGAGCTCTTCTATATATATACATGGTGCAGGGCCAGCTGAGCTCTTCTATATATACATGGTGCAGGGTCTGGTGAGTTTCTCCTGCAAGAAGAACAGAGTTGGCCCTGTATAATGCATTGTTATAAAGTGACAGTGTGTAAAGATGTAACTCTGCTTTATCCATGGCCAGCTGAGCTCTTCCATATATACATGGTGCAGGGTCTGGTGAGTTTCTCCTGCTAGAAGAACAGAGTTGGCCCTGTATAATGCATTGTTATAAAGTGACAGTGTGTAAAGATGTAACTCAGCATTATCCATGGCCAGCTGAGCTCTTCTATATATACATGGTGCAGGGCCTGGTGAGTTTCTCCTGCTAGAAGAACAGAGTTGGCTCTGTATAATGCATTGTTATAAAGTGACAGTGTGTAAAGATGTAACACTGCATTATCCATGGCAAGCTGAGCTCTTCTATATATACATGGTGCAGGGTCTAGTGAGTTTCTCCTGCTAGAAGAACAGAGTTGGCCCTGTATAATGTATTGTTATAAAGTGACAGTGTGTAAAAATGTAACTCTGCATTATCCATGGCCAGCTGAGCTCTTCTATATATACATTGTGTAGGGTCTGGTGAGTTTCTCCTGCTAGAAGAACAGAGTTGGTCTTGTATAATGCATTGTTATAAAGTGACAGTGTGTAAAGATGTAACTCTGCATTATCCATGGCCAGCTGATCTCTTCTATATATACATGGTGCAGGGTCTGGTGAGTTTCTCCTGCTAGAAGAACATAATTGGTCCTGTATAATACATTGTTATAAAGTGACAGTGTGTAAAGATGTAACTCTGCATTATCCAGGGCCAGCTGAGCTCTTCTATATATACATGGTGCAGGGCCTGGTGAGCTCCTCTATATATACATGGTGCAGGGCCTGGTGAGTTTCTCCTGCTAGAAGAACAGAGTTGGCCCTGTATAATGCATTGTTATGAAGTGACAGTGTGTAAAGATGTAACTCTGCATTATCCATGGCCAGCTGAGCTCTTCTATATATATACATGGTGCAGGGCCTGGTGAGTTTCTCCTGCAAGAAGAATAGAGTTGGCCCTGTATAATGCATTGTTATAAAGTGACAGTGTGTAAAGCTGTAACTCTGCATTATCCATGGCCAGCTGAGCTCTTCTATATATACATGGTGCAGGGCCTGGTGAGTTTCTCCTGCTAGAAGAACAGAGTTGGTCCTGTATATTGCATTGTTATAAAGTGACAGTGTTTAAAGATGTAACTCTGCATTATCCATGGCCAGCTGAACTCTTCTATATATATAAATGGTGCAGGGCCTGGTGAGTTTCTCCTGCTAGAAGAACAGAGTTGGTCCTGTATATTGCATTGTTATAAAGTGACAGTGTGTAAAGATGTAACTCTGCATTATCCATGGCCAGCTGAGCTCTTCTATATATACATTGTGCAGGGTCTGGTGAGTTTCTCCTGCTAGAAGCACAGAGTTGGTCCTGTATAATGCATTGTTATAAAGTGACAGTGTGTAAAGATGTAACTCTGCATTATCCATGGCCAGCTGAGCTCTTCTATATATACATGGTGCAGGGTCTGGTGAGTTTCTCCTGCTAGAAGAACAGAGTTGGTCCTGTATAATTTTGTTGTTATAAAGTGACAGTGTGTAAAGCTGTAACTCTGCATTATCCACGGCCAGCTGAGCTCTTCTATATATACATGGTGCAGGGTCTGGTGAGTTTCTCCTGCTAGAAGAACAGAGCTGGTCCTGTATAATACATTGTTTTAAAGTGACAGTGTGTAAAGATGTAACTCTGCATTATCCATGGCCAGCTGAGCTCTTCTATATATACATGGTGCAGGGTCTGGTGAGTTTCTCCTGCTAGAAGAACAGAGTTGGCCCTGTATAATGCATTGTTATAAAGTGACAGTGTGTAATGATGTAACTCTGCATTATCCATGGCCAGCTGAGCTCTTCTATATATACATGGTGCAGGGTCTGGTGAGTTTCTCCTGCTAGATGAACAGAGTTGGCCCTGTATAATGCATTGTTATAAAGTGACAGTGTGTAAAGATGTAACTCTGTATTATCCATGGCCAGCTGAGCTCTTCTATATATACATGGTGCAGGGTCTGGTGAGTTTCTCCTGCTAGAAGAACAGAGTTGGTCCTGTATAATACATTGTTTTAAAGTGACAGTGTGTAAAGATGTAACTCTGCATTATCCATGGCCAGCTGAGCTCTTCTATATATACATGGTGCAGGGTCTGGTGAGTTTCTCCTGCTAGAAGAACAGAGTTGGTCCTGTATAATACATTGTTAGCCTGATTATGGCAGCTTAGTTGTCAATTCACCACAGTTACATGATTGATGAATATATGTATACCTTATCTAAAATTATAATAGTAGATTTATTTGTTCATATTTTTGTGGGTCTAGAGTCCTTTGAGTTCCTCCATTAGGGACCAATGCAGAGTCTTCAATGAAATCTTCATTTTATTGTCAGCATTCCTGCAATAGGACCTTTTAGAAGGACCCAAACTAGAATGGCAATGTGATGCCCCTAGCCTCTATGTACATACATGTATGCTCCTTGGTGTGTAGCCTAATTATGGTGGCAACTGTAACCCCGTTTACTTAGTTGGATCTCCGACACTTGGGTCAATTCAACAGTCCTGGCATGTGCTATAGTCGCACTCTATCCGAGGAAGGACCCATCACTAAAAAGTTATTCATTTTGCAGCAATATTTTTTGTTAGGGTTTAAAGGAAATGAGATGGGGGGGAAATATAAAGTCATCAGAGAACTCCAGCACTGCACAAACATAATCACTACGACTCTACAAGATTGTAAACTCTTGGGTGCCAGCCACTTGCTCCTTCTGCATATGTAGTATTGTCTCTTTTATGTATAAACACTAAACACAAACCATGGTTACACTTATACTTCTCAGGTTTGTTGATGATGGGTCAGAAGAAGCGTTAGACCCATCAAAGAGCCAACATGTGGGGGTGTGGTTATATTTCACCGAAATTGCTTCATGACCAGAGTAGACCAAAAGCAATTTGTCCTTCAGGTAAAATGAGTTATTAGCAGGTTTTGGCATCATTCATTGTTCATGTTGGGCATTCTCTAGACTTGATGGACCTTCACCGACCTTGCCACGGATGCTGGGATTCTTATACGGACATTTTCATTATCTGTGGGACTTAATACCCTCCGAGGTCAATGTTTTTTAAGTTTCAAGACTCCTGTCCAAACATTTCAGTGTTATAGTTTTATCTTCTGAAAAAAGTGGGGTTCCCCCCCCCCCCGAATTAGTGAGAATTCCTCTTTTCTATTCCGAAAAATGTTAACAAGAGCTGGCATGGCTAGACTGCACAATTCTCCGCAGGACAAGGAGGAATGGGTAGGCCCACCGATGTACACAGAGCCACATGCAAAGGTAATTGAGGCTTTTTTTTTTCCAGGTGTGCGAATGGCTTCCAGGAGTAATGGAAGCCATCATCCTGAAATCATCAAGAAGAAAGCACCCCATTAACAGACCCCCACGTGCTCCAATAAGCCAGGTGATATACGGGCCAGGGAAAACCAAGCACAAGCCAGGAACTGAATGGGTGAAGAGATTTAAATCCAGGAACCATCAGTACAAAGGGGTTGCAGTCTGTCCATATGGTGTACCGTTTAACCCTTTTTGAGATGGGCTTCTGTGCACTACGTGCTAATACGGGCATAAAACATGGAGGATTAACACTCATTGCAGAGTTGGGGAGCCGCGGGGACCTTTTGAAAGAGAGGTGCCTGCTCTTTTCGGAATAAGCCTGTTTGAGGCCTGGGTTTTGAGGAGCTCTTTGTGGGCTGCCAGAGACATTGTGTAGCACTTGCTGATTACGATCCCCCCCACTTTTCTTAACCCTTTGGGTGCAGGAAGGGAGAACAACATTCTTCTTGAAGGAAAACTGGTGGGATAATGCAGGTAAACGGCTGCCTGTACCCCAAATCCATGTGTCAACAGTAGATGTTTCTGCTGTGTTTAGGTGTTTCTGCTGTGTTTAGATGTTTCTGTTTTGTGTAGATGTTTTTGCTGTGTTTAGATGTTTCTGCTGAGTTTAGATGTTTCGGTTTTGTGTAGATGTTTCTGTTGTTTTAAGCTGGCTCTGCTACACAAACTCAAAGGCAACGACAGTGTAGCAAATAGATAAATCTGTGGTTTTTATGTTAAAACTTAATATGTGCCCAAAATTGTCTATGAAACAAGCAGAGGCAACAATTAGTGTTCCAGATGTGTCTGAACTAAAACTCCCATGGTTCCCAGTCTTAACTCAGCAAAGGCTTCGCACAAGGTGAATTATAAACATAGGGTGTGTGTTTGAGATCATTTTTTTGCTGTAAGGGGTTGGGATGGGGGAGTTCTAATAATGGCTCTGTATAACTAGCTTCCAGAATTCTAGTACCAATGATGCTGATACAACGGAAGCCTGTGTTTATTGGGTCATTTTGTCTTCTAAAAGAAGATTATCGCTAACTGATAATATGCATTTCATGTTAGTTTCCCGCATAGCAGATCTGTACAATTATCCTTTTAAAATAATTTAAATTTTAAAAACCAAGTGAAATCAAACTTAAAGAGAGGATGCTTGGATTTGTCTGACCTCTTGAGTAAACAGAAGACATTTTGTGACAAGTAAAAGTGATATTGCTGTCCTCTTTAAGTTCTGCTCACCACTGGCCCTATTCCACCTGCTCCTGCTCTCCTAGGGGCATGTTCTTCCCATCTGGTGATTAAGCCATGCCCATGGCTACTAATATATAAATATGGCCCATACGGTAGGTGTTGAACTAGAACTTCCAGGTGTCCACTGGAGCAAGTGTACAGGGTGAAACACACCCGCTCCCAAAAGTGTCCAAAAGTTACTCCTGCCAAGCTCCTCCAGCGGCCAATGTCACCAGCCAACATTTTTGGACTACACGAGATTGAGGCATCATAGGAAATGAAATTCACCAACAGATTGAAAGAACAACCCCTTGTTTTAATTTTGCACAATATGTAACCGATGCAAATGTTTTCACACTTGAAAAATTTTGAATTTTATTTTGTATTTTTCCTTTAATTTTGTAACCTATTGTAACAATGCAATGTTCATGGTCCCAGGACTTGAAGTTGAGATAAATATATATATATAAAACATAACATAATAAAAAAAAAAACGTAATAAACAGATAATACCAATGAGCTGCAAAAGCAATGAAAAAAACATGAAAAAAATTGCAATTTATTCCACATTACTTTTTTTTCTTGCTTTTTATCACCTTTTCCTTGTTCCCATCTTAAACACGAGCAACTGGAAATAAATTCCCTGACAGCATTTAAAGCAAATTGCGACCGTCCTGTTAAATACATAAAAACTGAAGAGGTCTGATCAAATAACGTTCCCAGCAGGGGAGAAATATTGTATCTTTTATCATCAGATGAACATCTGTTTCGGGGGAAAAGGTAGTGAGAGGAAGCATCCAGACAGCCCCGGGGCAGCCTCATCGAGTGCTGAGGTACTCATTTGGGAGCTGTAAGATCAAGTCGGGTTAGGGTTGTAGCTGATTTTAATATGTGAAATTAGACTTCTACGAGGCAACAGATGCTTCCGGACAGGTACAGGAGCACCGTATTCCCATAATCCTTTGCGGCAAACAGCAAAGCCAAAGAACTGGAAGAGTAACACATGCACACTTGTTGTGTATACTGACCAGCGGAGACATCTAAAGTAGGCCACAGCACCTTCTAGATGACTCAACCTAGCATAAAATCCCGTTATAGAATGTGTTTGATTTTTGAAAAAAAATTTTTTTGAGGATTTAATATTTGTAATTTTTTTTTATTTTAATTTTTTACAATAAATGTCACGCTACCCAACTTGAAACCCTTTATAATGGTGGTGCAGGTGGCCCCGTCTTTCGAAAATCCCCCACACCACGGATTTAAAGAGACCCTGTTTGACGGCTGGGACAAGAAGAGGTAGAAGAATGGTGCTCAGTCTTTACAATCTTGGTAGGTAGCCTTTTCTTAAGACTAGTTGATCAGATTTGCAAGTCCATCGGAACAAGGAGCTGGAGATCCGAAGTCTCTGCCGGACGATGGGCCCCATCATCGACGAGAAGTGACCACGCACATGGTCAACTTTGGAATCCACACTTCTGGAAGATGATGCTTCGTCCCTGAAGACCCCGGCATTCAGCAATAAACTCCAGAGTCTCCAGGGTGAATTTGGAGATAGTCCGTAAGGCAATCCGTTAACGGCCAATGCCAGAAAGTCTCGAGAAACCCATTCCATATTGTATTTATTTTTACCGTCTCGATGTTTCATAGTTCTGCCGCCGGTCTCCTGGGTGACGTGTTGCCTCCCAACCATCAGCCGTCGCTTGGAATGGGAGTTGTCCAAGCTTTAAACAAACGGGCTCCCAGCCAGCACCATTATTAAGCTCCCTCGTTCTCGAAAAAAAAAAACTGATACAAAATATCATCCCCTGAAGCAGCCTAATCCCACTGCGTTCCAGCGTTAGACCTGTCTCCATCACCCTTGTCTCCTTTCATTAGCGGCCAGGCGCTGAGCAAGAAGGCAGAGGGCTTCCAGGTATGAAACTTCCCCCCAGGATGGAGGCGAAACATCTGGATAGTGTTTATTCAGCGCTCTATACGGACGAGCCAGTGCTCCACATTATTACATATTGCATCATAAAAGTTATTACAAGTAGTGTGCGTCTGGGGGGGTAAGACATATATAAGCGAGCCGCCGTAGCAGCAGGCCTGTCGGCTATGTTTCTGGGTATATTGAATTGTTTCCTTCTGGAGCACTGAGCTGCAGAGCTTGCAATCTATAGAGAGTTATTTCCACTCACTACAGCCTGTGAATCTGATTTATTCATTTGAAACGTTTCAATATGTTTATATTCATGATTTAATATCCTACTGGCTCTATCATTGTAGACCTGGGGAGTCTGTATTAGCATTTAAATTATAAATGAGATTGCCTTACTGTCTTCGAATGTCTGGTAATTTGCTGCACCCAACAAGAGGACATAGTCTTAAATTAGAGGGTCAATGGTTTAAAAGTAATATCAGGAAGTATTACTTTACTGAGAGGGAAGTGGATGCATGGAATAGTCTTCCAGTAGAAGTGGTAGAGGTTAATACAGTGAAGGAGTTTAAGCATGCGTGGGATAGGTATAAGGCTATCCTAGATATAAGATAAGGCCAGGGACTAATGAAAGTATTACTTTACAGAGAGGGTAGTGGATGTATGGAATAGTCTTCCAGTAGAAGTGGTAGAGGTTAATACAGTGAAGGAGTTTAAGCATGCGTGGGATAGGTATAAGGCTATCCTAGATATAAGATAAGGTCAGGGACTAATGAAAGTATTACATTACTGAGAGGGTAGTGGATGTATGGAATAGTCTTCCAGTAGAAGTGGTAGAGGTTAATACAGTGAAGGAGTTTAAGCATGCATGGGATAGGTATAAGGCTATCCTAGATATAAGATAAGGCCAGGGACTAATGAAAGTATTACTTTACTGAGAGGGTAGTGGATGTATGGAATAGTCTTCCAGTAGAAGTGGTAGAGGTTAATACAGTGAAGGAGTTTAAGCATGCGTGGGATAGGTATAAGGCTATCCTACATATAAGATAAGGCCAGGGACTAATGAAAGTATTACTTTACTGAGAGGGTAGTGGATGTATGGAATAGCCTTCCAGTAGAAGTGGTAGATGTTAATACAGTGAAGGAGTTTAAGCATGCATGGGATAGGTATAAGGCTATCCTAGATATAAGATAAGGCTAGGGACTAATGAAAGTATTACTGTACTGCAAGGGTAGTGGATGTATGGAATAGTCTTCCAGTAGGAGTGGTAGAGGTTAATACAGTGAAGGAGTTTAAGCATGCGTGGGATAGGTATAAGGCTATCCTAGATATAAGATAAGGCCAGGGACTAATGAAAGTATTACTTTACTGAGAGGGTAGTGGATGCATGGAATAGTCTTCCAGTAGAAGTGGTAGAGGTTAATACAGTGAAGGAGTTTAAGCATGCATGGGATGGGTATAAGGCTATCCTAGATATAAGATAAGGCCAGGGACTAATGAAAGTATTACTTTACAGAGAGGGTAGTGGCAGTGGCGTAGCGTGGGTTGTCAGCACCCGGGGCAAGGCAAGTAATTTGCGCCCCCTAACCCGTGGATTTTAGCACTCGAGTCTCTTCTACTAGATTAGTTAAAGAAACCCTTACCCCCCAAGCACATGTATTGTTTGTTATGAAAATACTTATGTAATTAAAGTAAAATGCATCTAAATACAAGTTTATTTTCCAACACTTTATTGAGTGCGAACATGCATTACACACATTCTCCACATTTTCAGCAGGTCTATGAATACAAATATACACATGTAGTAACCTAGCATGGGCCATGCTATTATATGTCGTCTCACAACCATTGTAAACGACAAACAATATCAAGAACAAAAACTAAACATCAAAATGGAACCATACCCTGGAGATGATCCAAGACTGGGCTAGATGGAGCCAACTTCCTCAATCCTGTACCTCTAATGTTACCCCCCCCCCCCCACACACACATATGCCATAATTGTTGTGCCATTCAGATGCCAGTAATATTGTAACTTTCGGATGCCAGTAATATTGTGCCAGTCAGAGCCCAGTAATATTGTGCCAGTCAGAGCCCAGTAATAATGTGCCAGTCAGATACCAGTAATATTGTGCCAGTCAGATACCAATAATATTGTGCCAGTCAGATACCAGGAATATTGTGCCTGTCAGAGCCCAGGAATATTGTGCCTGTCAGAGCCAAGGAATATGGTGCCTGTCAGATGCCTGTAATATTATGCCAGTTAGATGCCTGTAATAGTGTGCAGTCAGAGGCCAGGAATATTGTGCCAGTCAGATGCCTGTAATATTGTGCCAGTCAGATGCCTGTAATATTATGCCAGTCAGATGCCTGTAATATTATGCCAGTCAGATGCTTGTAATAGTGTGCCAGTCAGAGGCCAGTAATATTGTGCCAGTCAGAGGCCAGGAATATTGTGCCAGTCAGAGGCCTGTAATATTGTGCCAGTCAGATGCCTGTAATATTATGCCAGTCAGATGCCTGTAATATTGTGCCAGTCAGAGCCCAGTAATATAGTGCCAGCCAGATGCCTGTAATATTATGCCAGCCAGATGCCCAGTATTATTGTGCCAGCCAGATGCCCAGTAATATAGTGCCAGTCAGATGCCCAGTATTATTGTGCCAGTCAGATGTCCAGTATTATTGTGCCAGCCAGATGCCCAGTAATATAGTGCCAGTCAGATGCCCAGTATTATTGTGCCAGTCAGATGCTCAGTATTATTGTGCCAGCCAGATGCCCAGTAATATAGTGCCAGTCAGATGCCCAGTAATATAGTGCCAATCAGATGCCAAGTAATATAGTGCCAATCAGATACCCAGTAATATAGTGCCAATCAGATGCCCAGTAATATAGTGCCAATCAGATGCCAAGTAATATAGTGCCAATCAGATACCCAGTAATATAGTGCCAATCAGATGCCCAGTAATATAGTGCCAATCAGATGTCAATTAATATAGTGCCAATCAGATGCCCAGTAATATTGTGCCAATCAGATACCCAGTAATATAGTGCCAATTAGATACCCAGTAATATTGTGCCAATCAGATACCCAGTAATATAGTGCCAATCAGATACCCAGTAATATTGTGCCAATCAGATACCCAGTAATATAGTGCCATTCAGATACCCAGTAATATTGTGCCAATCAGATACCCAGTAATATAGTGCCAGTCAGATACCCAGTAATATTGTGCCAATCAGATGCCCAGTAATATTGTGCCAATCAGATACCCAGTAATATAGTGCCAGTCAGATACCCAGTAATATTGTGCCAATCAGATGCCCAGTAATAATGTGCCAATCAGATACCCAGTAATATAGTGCCATTCAGATACCCAGTAATATTGTGCCAATCAGATACCCTGTAATATAGTGCCAGTCAGATACCCAGTAATATTGTGCCAATCAGATGCCCAGTAATATTGTGCCAATCAGATACCCAGTAATATAGTGCCATTCAGATACCCAGTAATATAGTGCCAATCAGATACCCAGTAATATTGTGCCAATCAGATACCCAGTAATATAGTGCCAATCAGATACCCAGTAATATAGTGCCAGTCAGATACCCAGTAATATTGTGCCAATCAGATGCCCAGTAATATTGTGCCAATCAGATACCCAGTAATATAGTGCCATTCAGATACCCAGTAATATAGTGCCAATCAGATACCCAGTAATATTGTGCCAGTCAGATACCCAGTAATATTGTGCCAATCAGATGCCCAGTAATAATGTGCCAATCAGATACCCAGTAATATAGTGCCATTCAGATACCCAGTAATATTGTGCCAATCAGATACCCTGTAATATAGTGCCAGTCAGATACCCAGTAATATTGTGCCAATCAGATGCCCAGTAATATTGTGCCAATCAGATACCCAGTAATATAGTGCCATTCAGATACCCAGTAATATAGTGCCAATCAGATACCCAGTAATATTGTGCCAATCAGATACCCAGTAATATAGTGCCAATCAGATACCCAGTAATATAGTGCCAGTCAGATACCCAGTAATATTGTGCCAATCAGATGCCCAGTAATATTGTGCCAATCAGATACCCAGTAATATAGTGCCAATCAGATGCCCAGTAATATTGTGCCAATCAGATACCCAGTAATATAGTGCCAATCAGATGCCCAGTAATATAGTGCCAATCAGATGCCAAGTAATATAGTGCCATTCAGATACCCAGTAATATAGTGCCAATCAGATACCCAGTAATATTGTGCCAATCAGATGCCAAGTAATATAGTGCCAATCAGATGCCCAGTAATATTGTGCCAATCAGATACCCAGTAATATAGTGCCATTCAGATACCCAGTAATATAGTGCCAATCAGATACCCAGTAATATAGTGCCAGTCAGATACCCAGTAATATTGTGCCAATCAGATGCCAAGTAATATAGTGCCAGTCAGATACCCAGTAATATTGTGCCAATCAGATGCCAAGTAATATAGTGCCAGTCAGATACCCAGTAATATTGTGCCAATCAGATACCCAGTAATATAGTGCCAATCAGATGCCAAGTAATATTGTGCCAATCAGATACCCAGTAATATAGTGCCAATCAGATGCCCAGTAATATAGTGCCAGTCAGATACCCAGTAATATTGTGCCAATCAGATGCCAAGTAATATAGTGCCAGTCAGATACCCAGTAATATTGTGCCAATCAGATACCCAGTAATATAGTGCCAATCAGATGCCCAGTAATATAGTGCCAATCAGATGCCAAGTAATATAGTGCCAATCAGATACCCAGTAATATTGTGCCAATCAGATGCCAAGTAATATAGTGCCAGTCAGATACCAGGAATATTGTGCCAATCAGATGCCAAGTAATATAGTGCCAGTCAGATACCCAGTAATATTGTGCCAATCAGATACCCAGTAATATAGTGCCAATCAGATGCCAAGTAATATTGTGCCAATCAGATACCCAGTAATATAGTGCCAATCAGATGCCCAGTAATATAGTGCCAGTCAGATACCCAGTAATATTGTGCCAATCAGATGCCAAGTAATATAGTGCCAGTCAGATACCCAGTAATATTGTGCCAATCAGATACCCAGTAATATAGTGCCAATCAGATACCCAGTAATATTGTGCCAATCAGATACCCAGTAATATAGTGCCAATCAGATACCCAGTAATATTGTGCCAATCAGATGCCCAGTAATATAGTGCCAATCAGATGCCCAGTAATATAGTGCCAATCAGATGCCAAGTAATATAGTGCCAATCAGATGCCAAGTAATATTGTGCCAATCAGATGCCAAGTAATATAGTGCCAGTCAGATACCCAGTAATATTGTGCCAATCAGATACCCAGTAATATAGTGCCAATCAGATACCCAGTAATATTGTGCCAATCAGATACCCAGTAATATAGTGCCAATCAGATACCCAGTAATATAGTGCCAATCAGATGCCCAGTAATATTGTGCCAATCAGATGCCCAGTAATATAGTGCCAATCAGATGCCCAGTAATATAGTGCCAATCAGATGCCCAGTAATATTGTGCCAATCAGATACCCAGTAATATAGTGCCAATCAGATACCCAGTAATATAGTGCCAATCAGATACCCAGTAATATTGTGCCAATCAGATACCCAGTAATATAGTGCCAATCAGATACCCAGTAATATAGTGCCAATCAGATACCCAGTAATATAGTGCCAATCAGATGCCCAGTAATATAGTGCCAATCAGATACCCAGTAATATAGTGCCAATCAGATGCCCAGTAATATTGTGCCAATCAGATACCCAGTAATATAGTGCCAATCAGATACCCAGTAATATAGTGCCAATCAGATACCCAGTAATATAGTGCCAGTCAGATACCCAGTAATATTGTGCCAATCAGATACCCAGTAATATAGTGCCAGTCAGATACCCAGTAATATTGTGCCAATCAGATACCCAGTAATATTGTGCCAATCAGATGCCAAGTAATATAGTGCCAATCAGATACCCAGTAATATAGTGCCAGTCAGATACCCAGTAATATAGTGCCAATCAGATACCCAGTAATATAGTGCCAGTCAGATACCCAGTAATATTGTGCCAATCAGATACCCAGTAATATAGTGCCAGTCAGATGCCCAGTAATATAGTGCCATTCAGATACCCAGTAATATAGTGCCAATCAGATGCCCAGTAATATTGTGCCAATCAGATACCCAGTAATATTGTGCCAGCCCCCCCCCCCCCCCGTACTTACATGAATCTGCTCCGTGTCCCCCGCCGGATGTCTCCTCCATGCAGTCTTCCCTCTTGCACGGAGGAGGGAAGCAGACACCGGATGTGACGCGACGTCACATCCGGCGTCAGTTTTTTTTTTTTTTTTTTTCCGGCCTTCGCATCCATCGGATGCGGCTTGCCGGAAAAAAGCGTTCACAAGCGCAATGCGCTGTGAACGCGACAGCAGGGGCTGGGGGCCCACGGGACAGCTGCCTTGGGGCCCCCCAGGAGTAAATGGGCCCAGGGCAGCTGACCCGTTTGCCCCGCGTTAAAGACGGCCCTGGCGGCCACGCGGCCGCATAGGGCTAGTGCGCCCCCCCAGATATTGCGCCCGGTGCGGCCGGCCCCCCCTGCACCCCCCACGCTACGCCACTGGGTAGTGGATATATGGAATAGTCTTCCAGTAGAAGTGGTAGAGGTTAATACAGTGAAGGAGTTTAAGTATGAGTGGGAGAGGTATAAGGCTATCCTAGAAATAAGATAAGGCCAGGGACTAATGAAAGTATTACTTTACAGAGAGGGTAGTGGATATATGGAATAGTCTTCCAGTAGAAGTGGTAGAGGTTAATACAGTGAAGGAGTTTAAGCATGCATGGGATAGGTATAAGGCTATCCTAGATATAAGATAAGGCCAGGGACTAATGAAAGTATTACTTTACTGAGAGGGTAGTGGATGCATGGAATAGTCTTCCAGTAGATGTGGTAGAGGTTAATACAGTGAAGGAGTTTAAGCATGCATGGGGTAGGTATAAGGCTATCCTAGATATAAGATAAGGCCAGGGACTAATGAAAGTATTACATTACTGAGAGGGTAGTGGATGTATGGAATAGTCTTCCAGTAGAAGTGGTAGAGGTTAATACAGTGAAGGAGTTTAGGCATGCATGGGATAGGTATAAGGCTATCCTAGATATAAGATAAGGCCAGGGACTAATGAAAGTATTACTTTACAGAGAGGGTAGTGGATATATGGAATAGTCTTCCAGTAGAAGTGGTAGAGGTTAATACAGTGAAGGAGTTTAAGCATGCATGGGATAGGTATAAGGCTATCCTTCCCCCACTGTCCTTACAAACAGTGCAAATGGAGTGATGTGGAAAAAAGAAATAAACAAACAGGATAGTGTAGTATGCATGAACCATATGGAATCGCTGGGATGTGTATAGGCCTCACAAGGACCAATAAATCATCTGCTCCAAATAAATTCGCTGGGTACTGGAGAGTTTTACATTTATTTGGAGTGTATTATTTATTGCAGTTTGTGAGGACATGCCAGTCATACACGGGTTCATTCGTATTACACCATTGTGCTTATCTATTTGCTTCCACCAATTTTCCTGCATTACTCCATGTGTATTACTTGGTCCGACTCTGGCAGTAACTAATCTCCCGTGATATCCATAGGACTTGAAAGAACTTTCCACAGAATTATTACCAGCCTGCTAGCAAATTATAGGCTCTGTAGCATGATATACGCACATCTCCAGGAACCACCAAACTAGTAGATCACTGAGGTCGCAGGGTACAACTCGCCCACTCACAAAGTGAGTGCTGTGTAATTATTCAGGTTCAATTTGTCCCTTTAAACAATTAAAATGACCAAATCACACCTTTAACTGTCCTCAGTAGTGTATCTTCCACAAGGCAAACAAGGCACTCGCCTAGGGCGGCACTTTGCCAGAGGGCGGCACTTTGCCAGAGGGTGTTAAAGCACACTTCTGGTGCTTCAAACATTTTGGCTCCCTCCCCCACCGTTCAGCAAGCTTTAGCTCCTTCCAATGAATCGGGGTGATGGGGGCATCTAATGGGGGTGATGGGGCATTTAGTGTGTATGCAATGCGGGTGATGGGGCATGTAATGGGGGTGATGGGGCATTTATTGTGTATGCGATGTGGGTGATGGGGCATGTAATGGGGTGATTGGGCATTTAATGTGTGTTAAATGTGGGTGATTGGGCATGCAATGTGGGTGATGGGGCATGTAATGGGGGTGATGGGGCATTTATTGTGTATGCGATGTGGGTGATGGGGCATGTAATGGGGTGATTGGGCATTTAATGTGTGTTAAATGTGGGTGATTGGGCATGCAATGTGGGTGATGGGGCATATCTTGTCTGTGCAACGTGGGTGATGGGGCATGTCGTAGGTGTGCAACATGGGTGGGGGGGTGCCCGAAATTTGTCTGCCTAGAGCAGCAAAAAACCAACATACACCACTGACTGTCCTACTTTCAGGTGGCAAACACAGGCTCAGTGCCTGTGCAACTATTGTACTCACGCGCAGATTGAGTAACCACCACTTAGTGCATATTGGCAATTAGACCAGCATCTGGCCCACTCCCTTTCAGTACAATTATGCTGTGTGGCACCTTGCCTTGCCTGCCTGCTGCTCATGCGTGGCAGCGTGGACAAGTCTGCTGTACGGCCACGCCACCCGGATCTCCCCCAGGTCAGGATTGGACCAGGCAAAACTGCCAAGCTCCTGGTGATTAAAGGTACAGGCTTAATCGGTCCGGCTGCAAGTCCTCCAGTGATGTGACTGTATTTCTAATAAAAAAAAAATACAAAGCAAAACTTCCTCCTGTTTCTGATTTTCTCATTAGGACAAAAATAAGTAAAAATAAAAAAAATACAACCTCAGAACTGTGACTAGACATGAGCCGGTATCCGGTATGGTCCTGGAGGAAGCTGGGCCGGTCCCAACGCTCCAATAAGTGTTTAGTGGGGACGGCGAGATGGGAAACTGTCTGTGATTCCAATCCAAGGTCCTGCTCGCCCCTATACCCCGCAGACTGCGTCTTATTTATGGGGTGAAGAGTTGGGTTTAGGAGAGAGCAATTAAATGAATGCAGCTTCGTTATAGCCTGGTGTATATCCAATGGACCCATTTTATTAACCCTTCAACACCCAGACGAACTGGAAAAAAAAAAAGATCTAAAATTCTATCCAGACCATGCTAGAGAAACTTATCTAGTCCAGTGACACTTCAACTCCCATGAGTCTCAACCAGTGAAAGGTAAAATACCGGCCATACTATTGCCTTCATAGATTTAACATCGACCAGATGATAAATAACAGGTTGGAATACAGCAACACTGGCACAAAGCCCCCCCCCCCCGCCCGTAAATCCAAGAAAATCAGGATTTTCAGCTTTTTTTCTAGCTTGGCTGACAGTAATCTGAGTAGTAGTCTAAGAAAATATTATTTTTTGGCACCGTTTGGTAAGTATCTTTTTTTTTTTGCATTGGTTTTGCCCGAAGATATAATCCTGCCAGAGGTTGTGTGTGGGAAAATATTTGTTTGATTGTGAACATGTTGCTTTGCCAGAGGGTGATGGGAGTTGTACGAAGGGGTGGGCCCCGGCGGGGAGTGCATTGTTTGCAAATGAGAAAATAAAGCGGAAAGTATGGATCTAGAACTAGAAAACAAATGAACAAACAAACAAAAGTCCTCCAATAATCAAATAAATCGAAAAATACAACAAGAAACATGGTTTTATGTAAGAATAAAGAAACAGACAATTTTAATAAAATGTAAATATACCGTAAAAATAATAATAATAATAAAAATAGATATTTTCTTGAAATGCTAAAAGATGGGGTTTTATTCATGAAGGATACGATACATTCTCACATAACAGGTTGGATCTCAAAACGAAGTAAAAAACAGATTTCAAACACTGAGATTTGGTCACACTTTATGGCCTATTCATAGTCTAACTTTGGTGGGTACTAACACTATATAAGAATTTTTCCAACTCGGTTACTTTGGCCTTAGGCTTGAGATTCCCTTCTCAATTCTCACTCTCATGAATAAAACATAAATAATAATAATAAAAAAGATATTGTATAACGATCTCAGCGCACATTCTCTCATCGAACGTCAGCGGGACATTTACCCCCCAAAAAATGCAGTGGAAACCAACGTCTGGAAGATGGATATTGGCAGCTGGCTTCTCATCCTCACCGGCCCCAGCCAGGCATGCTAAAATAATCTGTCTCGGATAGACATCCTAACAGGAGAAAAAACAAAAAATCTGCTTTATGAGGGGATAGGCCACACCTTAATAATGAGTGTTCCAACTCACACCACTCCCACTGCGCCGAAATCCTGCCAGCTGATCCTCCTGCAGGGGGCAATGGCAATCCCACCGGTGCTTCTATTTATGAAGCACAAGTAAAAAGAAAAAGTTTGGTGTCTCTTTAATTTAAAGGGCTGTACAGGAGACCCCCCGCACCCCACTGACTGGTCCTATCACCAAATCGTCCCTCTGCTCTCATTCCCTCACAATCCATTCTATCTGCATCATTCAGTTTAATCTAAGGAATCATGACACCCACAGACCCACATGTGTACTCAAACATTGCTGGAATTAGTTATTTCAAGGAACAGTATATGACTCACATCTTAACTAACACAGGATAAGAATCCAAACCCTGTATATAAAGACTGAAATAGGTATTCACTAAAAGGTGAGCTGCAGGAGAACTGAGGTGAGGAACATCTTTACACACTGTCACTTTATAACAATGCATTATACAGGACCAACTCTGTTCTTCTAACAGGAGAAACTCACCAGGCCCTGCACAATGTATATATAGAAGCACTAAGCTGGCCATGGATAATGCAGAGTTACAGCTTTACACACTGTCACTTTATAACAATGCATTATACAGGACCAACTCTGTTCTTCTAGCAGGAGAAACTCACCAGGCCCTGCACCATGTATATATAGAAGAGCTCAGCTGGCCATGGATAATGCAGAGTTACATCTTTACACACCGTCACATTAAAACAATGCATTATACAGGACCAACTCTGTTCTTCTAGTAGGAGAAACTCACCAGACCCTGCACCATGTATATATAGAAGAGCTCAGCTGGCCATGGATAATGCAGAGTTACATCTTTACAGACTGTCACTTTATAACAATGCATTATACAGGGCCAACTCTGTTCTTCTAGCAGAAGAAACTCACCAGACCCTGCACCATGTATATATAGAAGAGCTCAGCTGGCCATGGATAATGCAGAGTTACATCTTTACAGACTGTCACTTTATAACAATGCATTATACAGGACCAACTCTGTTCTTCTAGCAGGAGAAACTCACCAGGCCCTGCACCATGTATATATAGAAGAGCTCAGCTGGCCATGGATAATGCAGAGTTACATCTTTACACACTGTCACTTTATAACAATGCATTATACAGGGCCAACTCTGTTCTTCTAGCAGGAGAAACTCACCAGACCCTGCACCATGTATATATAGAAGAGCTCAGCTGGCCATGGATAATGCAGAGTTACATCTTTACACACTGTCACTTTATAACAATGCATTATACAGGGCCAACTCTATTCTTCTAGCAGGAGAAACTCACCAGGCCCTGCACCATGTATATATAGAAGAGCTCAGCTGGCCATGGATAATTCAGAGTTACATCTTTACACACTGTCACTTTATAGCAATGCATTATACAGGGCCAACTCTATTCTTCTAGCAGGAGAAACTCACCAGGCCCTGCACCATGTATATATAGAAGAGCTCAGCTGGCCATGGATAATTCAGAGTTACATCTTTATACACTGTCACTTTATAACAATGCATTATACAGGGCAAACTCTGTTCTTCTAGCAGGAGAAACTCACCAGACCCTGCACCATGTATATATAGAAGAGCTCAGTTGGCCATGGATAATGCAGTGTTCCATCTTTATACACTGTCACTTTATAACAATGCATTATACAGGACCAACTCTGTTCTTCTAGCAGGAGAAACTCACCAGACCCTGAACCATGTATATATAGAAGAGCTCAGCTGGCCATGGATAATGCAGAGTTACATCTTTACACACTGTCACTTTATAACAATGCATTATACAGGGCCAACTCTGTTCTTCTAGCAGGAGAAACTCACCAGACCCTGCACAATGTATATATAGAAGAGCTCAGCTGGCCATGGATAATGCAGAGTTACATCTTTACACACTGTCACTTTATAACAATGCATTACACAGGACCAACTATGTTCTTCTAGCAGGAGAAACTCACCAGACCCTGCACCATGTATATATAGAAGAGCTCAGCTGGCCATGGATAAAGCAGAGTTACATCTTTACACACTGTCACTTTATAACAATGCATTATACAGGACCAACTCTGTTCTTCTAGCAGGAGAAACTCACCAGACCCTGCACCATGTATATATAGCGGAGCTCAGCTGGCCATGGATAATGCAGAATTTAATGTATACTGGAGTTGTCCCTGATGAATCAGTTGTTGTGTGTTACTATGTGTCGCATGGCATCCTCACAGATCTCTGGAAAAGCAACAAAAAGAATAAACAAAAATAAACCAAATACAAAAATAAGCACACGTTACTATCTCTTTAAAGAGCCTGTCAATTGCCCCATTACGAGGTGACACAACCTGTGGCAGGGTTTGACAGCTTTCACAGCTTATCCGTCTACTCACATACCACTGTCTGATCTCCTGCACTTGGCTCCACACATTTGTCTCTGGTTTTCAAGGACCCTGTCACTCTCGCTTTCCCGCTCATAAAGCACCTGTCCGGACCCCCCATCCCCCCTCCGCCTCCCCACCAACACCTGCTTCTTGCCTCCTCTCCCGCTCTCCCCATGACATTTTACAAGAGGATTCCCAAATATCCCAAAACAGGGAAGAGAATCCGGAGGGAAGGAAGCTCTGAACGAAATCGAACTCTCGTTATAAGGATCCCGCAAATCATTCCTAAATGGAAAAGAACAATCTCCCCCTTCTCTTGCGCTGTCAAACGGACACATTTGGGCTCTTTTACATACACCCCACTTCCCATCTGTGACAAAACACACATTATAGAGATTGACAGTGCAGTTATACATTGTAACCCAATAAACTGCCAGAGTTTTTGATCCATGCATTGTGAGAACATTTGAAAGACTGTTAGTCAAAAAGAGCAAAACATTCTGCGTCTTCTTTCTTCATCGTTTTTCGCCGATCGGCTGCACCAAAACCCTTGGAAATTTCTACATTCGTTTTATTTGTTACCGAAAAAAAAAACTGAAATGTTATGGGCTTCATTCGTGAAAAAGGGGACGTGCATGGAAATTAAGGAAGGAATTTCAAAATGAAAGCCAAAGTAGCCGAGTTTGAAAAATTCTCCAATTCAGTCGAGTGAGAAATCTTTTCCAACTTGGCTATTTTGTCTTAAGTGTGAACTTCCCTTCTCAATTCCCTTCAATTCTCTCTTTCTTCAATAAAGCCCTTTGTTTCAGAGTGCTCTCTGTAGCTTTAAGGTTTTCTTTGGCCCCCCTATTTTTGTCACCAAGTAGTACTGTAAACCCATGACTCCCAATTATCCCTATTGGCACTGGAGAGTCCCAATTTTGGGTGGCAATCCGGCTTTTTTGCCGTGCTCTACCTTTGCACCGTTTTTCAGGCCAGCGGTAAAGCTCACCGCCGGGCTTTGGACCGTAAACCCGCAGTTAAAATGTAATTCCCTCTGTCCAACAAACTGGAGCCTGGTTGGAGTGACAAACATTGACCTCCCAAACTCTGCTTCCCGGTATCCTGATTTACCGGGGTGGGGGAGCAAGAGTTTGGAGATATGTAAACCCCTCTCTATCCAGTCCCCAAATACCTGGTGCTTTCCCTCTCTCTCACCCCTTGACTGACGGGCAGTTATAGAGACATTTGTCAGTGCCTTAGTCTTCTACTAGAAGTCAACATTCCGAGCAGGTCTTTGTGGAAGAGCAGAGCTCGGGAATAAGGTCAATTAGGGTTTAGACGAGAGGCCGGGCAGATATCTTAATTAGTGTGATTTGTCTTCTTTGGAGTTATTTTATTTTTAATTTGAGAGACCTTTTCCTCTCCTAATGTTATGAAACAGACAACTGCTCCGTGGAGCAACCTTTCCCTTTCACTGCAGCTGTCAATTTAACTGTTGCTTAATCTCATAACAACAGCTGGGAATGACCTGGAATGATACAGGCTTGTGGAGGAGGGAAGGCCTTCTCCCCGATAATGAGTTTGCAAACTTCTAGAAGTATCCGTTACATATAACTTGCAGATGCCTTCCCGCTTCCGTTCAGAGACAGATGGAGGAATTACTCTTCTGACATGGAGCAATCCTCTTGGTTACGCGGCCCTGTCACGGGGTTAACCCCTTATTACACCAATTGACAAAATGTCAGCTCTGGCACGCAGCTGGGCCTTCCCTCTTCATGGGGGAAATACATGGAGTTATGTTTAATTGAAAGATTGCCATCAAGCATGGACATTTTAATTGGAAATGCTCCAATGCAACAATATAAAGACATTATAAAGACAATATAAACATGTTTAAAGCACCATATTGAGCCCTCTTTTCTCTGTATAGCTCTATCAGGGGTGGACATGTTGTTTAGAATCTTTGCTCTGTATAGCTCCATCAGGGGGCGGACATGTTGTTTAGAATCTTTGCTCTGTATAGCTCCATCAGGGGGCGGAAATGTTGTTTAGAATCTTTTCTCTGTATAGCTCTATCAGAGGTAGGCATGTTGTTTAGAATCTTTGCTCTGTATAGCTCCATCACGGGGCGGACATGTTGTTTAGAATCTTTGCTCTGTATAGCTCTATCAGGGGCGGACATGTTGTTTAGAATCTTTGCTCTGTATAGCTCTATCAGGGGCGGACATGTTGTTTAGAATCTTTGCTCTGTATAGCTCTATCAGGGGGCGGACATGTTGTTTAGAATCTTTGCTCTGTATAGCTCTATCAGGGGTCGGACATGTTGTTTAGAATCTTTGCTCTGTATAGCTCTATCAGGGGGCAGACATGTTTAGAATCTTTGCTCTGTATAGGTCTATCAGGGGGCAGACATGTTGTTTAGAATCTTTGCTCTGTATAGCTCCATCAGGGGGCGGACATGTTGTTTAGAATCTTTGCTCTGTATAGCTCCATCAGGGGGCGGACATGTTGTTTAGAATCTTTGCTCTGTATAGCTCTATCAGGGGGCAGACATGTTTAGAATCTTTGCTCTGTATAGCTCTATCAGGGGGCAGACATGTTTAGAATATTTCCTCTGTATAGCTCTATCAGGGGGCAGACATGTTTAGAATCTTTGCTCTGTATAGCTCTATCAGAGGTAGGCATGTTGTTTAGAATCTTTGCTCTGTATAGCTCTATCAGAGGTCGGCATGTTGTTTAGAATCTTTGCTCTGTATAGCTCTATCAGAGGTAGGCATGTTGTTTAGAATCTTTGCTCTGTATAGCTCTATCAGGGGGAGGACATGTCATTTAGAATCTTTGCTCTGTATAGCTCTATCAGGGGGCAGACATGTTTAGAATCTTTGCTCTGTATAGCTCTATCAGAGGTAGGCATGTTGTTTAGAATCTTTGCTCTGTATAGCTCTATGAAGGGGAGGACATGTTGTTTAGAATCTTTGCTCTGTATAGCTCTATCAGGGGGAGGACATGTTGTTTAGAATCTTTGCTCTGTATAGCTCTGTCAGGGGGCGCACGTGTTGTTTAGAATCTTTGCTCTGTATAGCTCTATCAGGGGGCGGACATGTTTAGAATCTTTGCTCTGTATAGCTCTATCAGGGGGCAGACATGTTTAGAATCTTTGCTCTGTATAGCTCTATCAGGGGGTGGACATGTTGTTTAGAATCTTTGCTCTGTATGGCTCTATCAGGGGGCAGACATGTTGTTTAGAATCTTTGCTCTGTATAGCTCTATCAGGGGGCGGACATGTTGTTTAGAAGCTTTGCTCTGTATATCTCTATCAGGGGGCGGACATGTTTAGAATCTTTGCTCTGTATATCTCTATCAGGGGGCAGACATGTTTAGAATCTTTGCTCTGTATAGCTCTATCAGGGGGCAGACATGTTTAGAATCTTTGCTCTGTATAGCTCTATCAGGGCGCAGACATGTTTAGAATCTTTGCTTTGTATAGCTCTATCAGGGGGCGGGCATGTCATTTAGATTCTTTGCATTAAAACCTCAAACCTTTCGTCCTTTGCCGTATACTTTCATTCTTTCACTGTATCAGCCTCTACCACTTCTGCTGGAATGCCATTCCTTGCATCCCCCACCATCTCCGTTTTAGGATTCTTTTTTTTGTCTAATGCAGATTGCATTGTTATTTCTTTGTTTTTGTGGCCAGTCTAGCACTCCAAGGGTTAAGAAATATTGCATATGGCCGATCAGAAGGGCCCCTGCTCATGAAGGGTCTCCTGTTGCAGAGTTTGTCACTGTTGCAAAAAAATAAAATAAAATAAAACATTTCTCTTTAAGTGAAACCTATCCTCAGACAGTGAAGGGTTAAAGGAAATGCAATGGGGGAAATTAGAGGGACAGCCCCCCTTCCTTCTTTTGCCTAGAAGCCTGTATCATTTCACCTGTTGTTTTGGATAGCTCTCTAACCAGATGTCTGAGTCCTTATGTCAGCAGGTTCCTAGAGAGTCACACTACAGTATACTGGTAAAATACAGTATATACTGACAGGGACTCTGTCAAAATACATTTTACTGATACTGTAAATGTAGAGAATAAAAAATGAGGAAAAATGGTCTATACATTGTGTTAGCAGAACTGCCAGCAAATGCCTAAATTAGGAGAAAAATGGGTTTTAAATGAGTCTGTGGAGTCCCCTGCTTATGACATCACCTAGTGGCTTGATATGACACATTTGAAAATTGGTTCATTTGCATATCAGGCCACAGGTGATGTCATAAGCAGAAGACCCCCTCCCAGACACTTTTAAAACATATATTTCTAATGAGATTATAAGGGCTTTTTGCAATAATATATGTAAAGAAGTAATAGCAAGCATATATGGTATATAAAAGGACTTTTAAATAAATTTAAACAGAAAGGGAAATGTTATAAGACTTGTCTTTATTTATCTAGTTATTTTTTTTTTTGCTGTTGGATTTTTATTACCAATATAATCACAGTTCCTCCCGAATTGTAATAAAATAAAAATCATTTAAAAAAAAAAAAATCATGATACTTTAATTAAGGGCATAAAAATTTAAATTAACTTAAATAATATAAAATAACCTTTTATTAAATTTAAAAAAATAAATGCTTGTATTAATCTAACTATACCATTATTATAAATAAATAAATATATATATATATATATATATATATTTAAATTAATATATTCTATGTCCATGAATATTTTTATACTTAAAATAATTTAATTTCTTCGACACTTTTCGGTTTAATTCTCGAACCAAAATCTGGAGAATTAAAATGGGTGAATTTCCGCCATGTTACCTGAATCCGGGGCGTGTTCAAGCGGGGGTTGGCGCTTGTTGGGGGAAAAAAATATCCCAATCTGAACACACCTGATGCTTCGGTTTCCAAACTGCCAATTAGGACCTTAATTCAGGGATTTTGAGAAGCCCCAATTTGAAGTCCAACTGGAGTCCAACACAATCAATGTGTGTTGGATCAACCATTTAGTCATACAGTGATGTCATACACATGACATACATGAGTTTACATATTTTTCAGGTAATTCATACAATCCTGCTATCATTGTGAATTATTTTTTTATCCTCTAAGTACACACTATTATCAGTGTTTAGGTGACAAAGCCCTAAGTTAAGAAACAAATCCCTAATTTTAAGAGACAATTAAAAAAATGTGTATTAATATTCATCTCATTCTTTGCTAAGTCTTAATACTTTTTTTAAATTTTTTTTTATTTATTGCCAATATTTTGATATTTACTAGAGACAAATTATGGAAAAAGAAAAGGGAATTGTGGTGAACCAATAAGCCAACTGTCAAAAATCAACTTTCCGCCTCTGCTATTAATGTCTGAATCTTGCAGTGCATTTGTCAGTTCACCTTTTGCTAAATAGACTCAAGCTTGCCTTCTTCCGACCCAGCACCAAGTTGGACTGTGTGTGTGTATTGCAGTGCAAGACTGACCTCTGGTGGAAAAATATGCCCTTTTCAGACAAATGCTCTGTACGTTATGACTAGTGTTGAGCGAACCCGAACCGCACTGTTTGGGTTCGTACCGAACTTTACGGTTTTTGGACCCCGGACCCGAACACGGACATTTCACTGTATGTTCGTGTTGGAGTTCGGGGTTCAGCGATTACATTGTATGTAATGCTATGGGCTTTCTATAAACTGAAATAGAGTCCCCATTCATAAGAATAGGTCAATTGACATTTTACTTCATTTTGCAGCCCTCTAGCCCTTTCCAGGACTTTTTTTAGAGGCATTTTAGTGGCCAAAGGTTCGTGTCCCCATTGACTTCAATGGGGTTCGGGGTCAAGTTCGTGGTCAAGTTCGACCCCGAACCCGGATTTTTTTCCAAAGTTCGGCCGAACCCGCTGAACCTGAACATCCAGATGTCCGCTGAACTGTAGTTATGACATAGTATAAAAATTTGTCCTAAATCTCCCAAATCCACAAGATGCGACTACTCAATATCGGGAACTTGGGCAGTTCGGAAACTGTAGTCTCGGAAGCTTTTCGTGTTGGAAGATTTTTCCCACGAAGACCATAGTTTATCCAATATTCCTCGATCACCTTAGAACATGCTCTGAATTTGGTTAGGATAGCCGAATTCAGGCCTTTTTAATTCCCCTTCTCTAAGAAGAGAATTGAAAATGGAAATATTAAAAATGTATTAAAAACAAGTTTTATTGCTGTGGAGTCTGTGATACACTCACACACTTCATATTACTGTGAGTTTTATTGCTGTGGAGTCTGTGATACACTCACACATTGCACATTACTGTGAGTTTTATTGCTGTGGAGTCTGAGATACACTCAAACACTGCACATTACTATGAGTTTTATTGCTGTGGAGTCTGTGATTCACACGCTGCACATTACTGTGAGTTTTATTGCTGTGAGGTCTGTGATACACTCACACACTACACGTTACTGTGAGTATTATTGCTGTGGAGTCTGTGATACACTCACACACTGCACATTACTGTGAGTTTTATTGTTGTGGAGTCTCTGATACACTCACATGCTGCACATTACTGTGAGTTTTATTGTTATGGAGTCTGATACACTCACACGCTGCACATCACTGGGAGTTTTATTGCTGTGGGGTCTGTGATACACTCACATGCTGCACATTACTGTGAGTTTTATTGCTGTGGAGTCTGTGATACACTCACACACTGCACATTACTGTGAGTTTTATTGCTGTGGAGTCTGTGATACACTCACACGCTGCACATTACTGTGAGTTTTATTGCTGTGGAGTCTGTGATACACTCACACACTGCACATTACTGTGAGTTTTATTGCTGTGGAGTCTGTGATACACTCCCACACTGCACATTACTGTCAGTTTTAAACACCGGGGCATTTAGAAGTGAAAAGTGGTGTTGCCCCAGCCCACCGAGGCAGGTTAAAGAGCCTGGGGGGCCAACTGCCCTCTTGCCCCCTGGTATAGCATATTTTGCTAGATACCATGCATGCCAGTGAAATGGCGTTTGCATCCAGTAGAGGGCACCACATACCAACAAGATATTTTTTCACCCAGTAGTCTTTCGTCTAACCAGCTCTCTTACCAGAAACACTATTAGGAGTGTATTATTCAATACTTTTTTATAATACATTTTTTGGTAGCGCGCGATTTCATTTTCAAGTATTGCTGGGAAGTTACAGGATGCAAAACTTTGTCATATCTGAAATATACCCTAGCTTCCCTCAAGCATACTCGAAACTGCCGCTGTTACAATAGTAAAAAAAAAATAATCTTACGCCCACAGATCTCTCCCTCCCACCCTTGCTCTTATAGTCAAGTGGCAGGTAACAAGGTCTAACATTTCCAGCTCTAGCTGTGAGCAACACGTAGATCAAATTTGACACGTTTGTTATTCCGATACAGGTGGGTAAATAGTTGGTAATGACATTTTTTACGTTTTTTTTTTATCTTTAAGGTAAAGGAAGGGAGGCTTGAAACTTGACCTCCGATCTCACGGAACTCAGTCTGATACATTAACCTGCCTGGTAGAGTTCGGAGTAATGGCTCCGACGTCCATGAATGTTGGGAGGTTCTGGTTTATTGCTGCGAAACCCGAATCCACAGATAGAAAGTCAGTAATATTGCTCTGCTTAATGGTGGTTTGACAAAAGGGTTCAGCGGCAGCTTCCTAATGGAGAAATATCTAACGCACTCTATGATGACAGGTTCACACAGAGGTGACATTAATGGCCTAATGTGCTGTTACAATGACCCAGTTAAAGGGCTGATACTGTGCCATTAAGATCGCGCTCTGCAGCAACCCATAATGGGGAGAAAAAAAAGCGGAATAACTTTTTAAAGAGGGGGTTGGGTTCTTGTGAATTTGCAGCCCTCGGTCTGTAAAATTGATAAAGCAGAGAAACGATAGAGCTGTAGATAAAACATTATCAGACAGGGTCACTAGAGAAAATTAATGTTCTTGCTTTCGACGGGATTAAAGTACAATGGGGAGTCAGGGTTACTTACCCTGCCCTCTTCATTATACATGAAGTGCCCAAGTGCTTCCAGCTCCCTGTTGCATACATGAGGAGGTCAGGTCACATAGCCCTGACCTCCCCAATAATGACCTTGATCTGGATGCTTGACAAATGCCCCAGACCACAAGATAAAATAAGCATCCCAAGTGCCCCCATGCACAATAAAATAACCCCCTCTGGAGGATTTCTGGAGGCTTGCCAATTGCTTCCGGACCCCATATATAAATATGTATTCCCCCTGGGGTTTGGAGGCTGCCAAAATGACAAAGGACCCAATAAAATCAATAAAAATTAAAACAAATCCCTCTCTACCCTTTGGGTGCCCAGCATAAATAAATAATACATTTAAAAATGCCGCTTGCTGTCCTGATGCCCTTGATCCTCAGTTTCAGCTTATGGAAAGATTCTAAACAGCATGTCCGCCTCCTGATAGAGCTGTACAAAGCAAAGATTCTAAACAACATGTCCGCCCCCTGATAGAGCTATACAGAGCAAAGATTCTAAACAACATGTCCACCCCCTGATAGGGTTATACAGAGCAAAGATTCTAATAAACATGTCGCACCCTGATACAGTTATACAGAGCAACGATTCTAAACAACGTGTCTGTCCCCTGATAGAGCTATACAGAGCAAATATTCTAAACAACATGTCTGCCCCCTGATAGAGCTATACAGAGCAAAGATTCTAAACAACATGTCCGCCCTATGATGGAGCTATACAGAGCAAAGATTCTAAACAACATGTCTGCCCCCTGATAGAGCTATGCAGAGCAAAGAAGACTCTTTCATTAAGCATTTCTACACTTCATACAATCCTGAATAAAGTATCTAACGTGTTGTTACCCCAGACTCAACAAGTCTGCAATGCTTTGTATTGTCTGCAACGCCAAGTCAATTTTTTTCATGATAAATTTCCTTTCAGGCAAACACACGATTCTTCTAGTTTGACGATTCTCCCTTCAGATTCTTATTTTTTTTTATTTTTTTGTATCTTTCCTTCTTCTCGTGGTTTCTCAAAGGGAATTGTAAATGCTTCTGAGAAAGCAAGAAAATTGAAGCCAAGATGATTATTCTCTGTAACATTGAAGAAAGGGATGTAATGGATCATGGGTTCCACATTATCAGAAAGGATGGGGGAGAGAAGGATATTTAAATTCCTTTTCTTCTATATTTCACCTTCTGTTTGTTCACTGATCTATTTTTTTTCCAGCTTTTTTTATTCTCTGTATAAAGTTCATGGCTGACAGTTTTGACTCCTTTAAACCACACATGGGTCATCAAATTAGAGTGGTAGGACCTGGGGACAGAATCATTCATTTAAAAGGATGTTTTTATTGCGTGTTATAATAGAGGTTCTACAGGTTTATTACATGGCTTAGTCTTTGACTAGTTAAAAAAAAAGTTTAGCTTTTCCATTTCTCCTTTACAATACACATGTATTATTCAATCTCTATCATAAGGATGTCTTCGTACTTTCTCCAAGGCCTCACAGTTATCCTGTTATTTTTTTTACCCTTACAGTCTAAAAGGTCAAACGAACAAGAACGACTGATTTAAAGAAAGTCACGGAGACTTAAATTCAGAATCCATTCAAAATGAGCTACACGTTGTTTGGAAAAAAAAAAACAGCTCAAAGACATTATTCTAATGTTTATTTTGTGTCAAGAATCGATGGAGAGCCTGAGATCTAAGTAGCGACACCAACAAGATGAAAGAGCTAATTACTCGTTCGAGATTAAAGAACCATCGTGAACCAAAGACTAGTTGGCCATTCTGAAAACTTTACCGGCGGACCATGCCGAGCGACAAGCGACATAATTAAACATTTCCAAAGGACGGGTTGAGCCCATAATTTTACAAATTCAGCTGTGCTGAAAAAGACTTTTGAAGGCAAGACGGATAATCTGTCCAGACCAAGATCCCACCCCACTTGCAATCATGTCTCAAGGACTGCAACGGCAGACACAAGAAGGAAGGCCAAAGAATAGTAGCGAGATCGCATTGTAAGCGCCATAAAATGTTCAACCCGCCACCAAATGAAACATGTCGCCCTCTTACAAGCTTTTTAGGTTAGTGATTACAATTGAGGGAAAAAACCGCGATTGTTGGGATCACCCAACTTCTGTATGATCCCCTGACAACAGACCCCAGCTTCCTGGGCTGAAACCTCCGTTTACATCTCTTTAATTAACAAATAATAAAACGTTAAAATTTACTTGAAGGATAAGGTTTATTTAACTACAATTAACGAACAGGGTAACAGTGCCGTATGGGGCAGCTATCAAAAAGACACTAATACAGATATTGACAGTTACTTAGAGGTGGCCTGTCTCTGTAACAAAGTAACCTTTATATTAATCAGTAGAGAATTAAAAGCCATTTATACTGTATGTATAAGCAGTTTAGATGGGCTCATTGTTAGATCAGGCACCCCAGTACTGGGCTTCAAGACTCCCTTGCATATATGTATCCATTCTCAGCTTGTTTTGCTGTAGCGTCTTCTAATCTCTGTTTCCCTTTGATGTTTACATTTTAAACTCTAGCTTATTTTGTATTCTTTCAGTAGAAAACTTTTGGTTGTTGCCTGAAATATAACAGATTGCAGGCGAAGCAGACAAATGTTATTTTCTTAAACAAATATTCTGCTTGCCCCTCCGGTGAGGGTTGGTGGGGGGGATGTGGTTACTTTCTGACTCCTCACAAACTACTATTGACCCTTATGAATACACTGCACATCTGTCTGTCATCTTAAGGCATTAATATCTTGAGTGCCAGACTACCAAGCTATACCAAGGCAAGACCTCCAAGGTGCCCATCTATTATACCCTACTTGCAGAAGGACTTCTATACAGACATACAAAGCCTATACCTGGCTCTGTTCTTCATAGGCTGGGCTCACACAGTATCACGCAACCCCGCCCACCTGATGTCCCATAGTTCCACCCCCTTTAGGCTCCGCCCACGCAGTGCAGGTTAGCTGTTGTGATTTGTTTTGATGTGGCAGGCTGAGATGTACTAACGTAAATCAATTAGTCTTATTAAAGAGGAACATAAGGACAGAAAAGGGTAAGAATTGATTTATATTTCAAAGAGTCCCACACGGGCGGAATACTTTTTTTAAAAATAAAAATCTGCTATTATGCCAGTCCTCTGCCACTCCTAAATTAGTTATGTAAGCTTGAAATGAACGTACACGAGTCATAGAATTAATTAATACGACAAAATAAGACTAATTGGCAAATGGGAGATAAAACATCAATATTAAGATAAAAAGGAAGATTCAATCTTAACAATTACTGAGTTGGTATCTGTGTTTTATTACACTCACACTTATGTCACATACCAGACTTTTCTTTGCGGACAGTTAATTGAGGGATCGCACAAGGTGAGTATTATTAGGGGTTAGGTATTAGTATTAGGGTTTGGGGGTTAGTGTTAGTATTAGGTTTCAGGGTGGTTAGTGTTAGTATTAGGATTCAGGGAGGTTAATGTTAGTATTAGGGTTCGGGGGGGTTAGGTATTAGTATTAGGGTTTGGGGGTTAGTGTTAGTATTAAGTTTCAGGGTGGTTAGTGTTAGTATTAGGATTCGGGGAGGTTAATGTTAGTATTAGGGTTCGGGGGTAATGTTAGTATTAGGGGTACTAGTGTTTGGGGGTTAGTATTAGGGTTGAGGGGGTTAGTATGGGGGTTTGGGGAAACTTTTAGAGGGTGTTTAATTTATATGGGGGGGTATAGGTTTATAAGCGCTGACAGTTCAGTGTTCAAACTGCCGTGCTAAACTGTCAGCGGTGAAACAGCCGTGAAGAACTGTCATAGACACCACTCCAGGATGTTTGCAGGGTATCTTCAGCTTCTAGTTTTGGCTGCAGTGGATACAGCAGCTGCTATCACAGGGCCTTGAAATGTGGCTTAACAAACCTGGAGCCCCAAGCTACCGGGGGACTGCAGTTACCCTCCACCAGGCCCTGTGTCTCCATGCCTGTGAAATAAATTCCTGAACTCAGGTGTTCCGGGTCCCATGACATACTGGGCCCGTCCCTGAGAATGGCACATGTTGGCAACTTTGAAAATATAATTTTTAAAACAATTATATTAAAACTAAATATGTGTTGAGATGGTTATTTTTTAATGAGCTGTAGAATAATAATATATGCTAATTAGATTCACAAAAGTCTATTTTCCGGTGATATAATGCAGCATCTTCGCTAATCAGCTCCCTGAGGTCTCGCCTGTATACTGATGTCCTATATTTATTTAAGGAATTGCTACCAAATTGCATCCAGATAACAGGTCCCTGTTGTGATTCTTGTCTTTACCTTTATCCTTTTCATTTTAAAAAATGGTACTAGACTTTGTGATTTATTTTCAAGGGGCATTTTTACCTTTTCAAAACACTGACTTATGCCTTTGTGTGCCTTTCTTGGCACATGATGCAAATGTTCATTTAATTATCCTGAGCTACAGGGCTTCTGGTTAACAAACTGAAGGCCCTCCCAAGAAGTCCAAACGACAAAAGAAGTGGGAGTCATATCTCACCAAGTGCAGACCTACGTTTTGGCCTATAAAAGGGCCTCATCAGTGTTGTACAGTTGGTGTCCCTCTAGGGGCAACGAGCCAGTCCTGATAACTAATGGAAACAAAATAAGTGGGAGCCACATCTCACTGAAATAGCTTGTCCTATAGGAGGGTACCTGCTTGGGAGGGCCATCAATCATTTTTTGCTCACTGTCCCAATCACAGCGGATACCTCTCCATTAACATATCACACTAATCCCACCCATAAGGGCAGTCTAGTCCTGAAAAAAATAGCAAGCCTCCTTTGCACGACGAACACAGCAACCACAGACCTACCTATCATGGACCTCATCAGTGTGGTACGGCTGATGTTCCTCTAGGTGGCGCAAGCCAGGAAGCACATCTGGGCCTATCCGGATTATTCACGGGAGCCACATCTCACTCCTATAGGGTGGTACCTACTCAGGAGGGGTATCAACCAATTTTTTATTTTTTTTTGCTCACTGTCACCATTACAGAGGACCTCCCATGACTTCTGTTGGGTCTTAAATGTATTACCTGTTAAAGTTCTTGCAGCCTGCTTTACCTGGAGTTGGAAAGGACTCCTGCCATTATAAACCTTATCTATTTTGTGATTCTGATATATTACTTCAATATGTGCCCATCTGAAAAACCAAACAAACAAAAAAATGAAAAGATACCAGCAGTAGGTGTTGAGTATTGACGAGCAATGAAGCCAAAACTTCTGGATCACACTTTCCCTTTTACTCTGGGGAAAATGATAAGAACTTGATAAACAGCTGAACAGATCCAACGTCAAAGACTAACATCGGAATTATGCACTAAAGGAAGCAATATCCCCTGTACGAGAGCTTTATCTCGCCTTCCGATCTCAAACGCATCCATCTCACTAGGAGGCAGGACATTCTAGGACTTGGATTTTAAGTCTTCAGTAAAACAGCACTTGCTTTTCCTGGAAATGTTCTTTCGGCACGGTGGATACAGTACATCGTCTCCCCTTCACCTGCACAGTGGAATGTTGTCAGGTTTTTGTGGGGTATGGCCCTTGTCATATAGGAAAAGCCTAGAGTTGGGTTGTCAAACTGCAGACCTCCAACCACTGATGGCTTACTGTCATCATTTTTCATTTTTAAATAAAATGTTATAGAAGATTTCTAACAAACCAACATTCCCTGACCTTTTTTTCCTGGGGTACAGTGGAGGGTACTACATCATTTTCACTTCTCTTGTCTTTATTTTTTTATTTTATTTTGTTGTTAATTTAAGGGATAAAATATTAAAGTTCATCAAATTTGATCCCTATGAATAAAGTATGACATTTTAGGAGAATGCATAACACATTTTGTTTTGGGCAGTGATGACCAACCGTGGCACTGCCGATGTTTGATAACTACATATCCCATAATGCTAAGTCAATCTTTTTGAAAAATAAATTATTTGCCAGAAATCCAAACCTAAAACAGATAGTAATGTCCTTAAAATACAACTGTTCCTCTTACCAATTGGCTCCTTAACTCAATACACCAAAGATATCCTTGCGTTCATTTGCACAGCACCACATTCTAACCAGCGATGCAGTCCCCATGGAAACCAATGGAATGTTACAGCCGATTGCTCCATTTTCGTAACGTTGCCCTACACTTGCACCATTGCCTCCATGTTTGTTTGATGAGGGTTTAATGCTAAGTGCCACAGCTCAGTGTTCAGGAATTAAAGGCATTTGTTTGCTGAGATAAACTGTCTGCATTGTGGCATGGAGACCTGTACATTAGCATAATTAAATATGCAAAGCAGGGCTCTTTTAAATTGGGAGCCAGATGCCGATCGTTGCATTGATGAAAAGTCAATCAACATGATGAATTGACGTGGACAGCTTTTGATTAAACAGAATGGGGTACTTTGTGGAGGAAGTCATTGCAACTTACCTTTTAGTGTATAACCCTCCTCCCCCTCGAGTCAGTCTGGTATGTTAAGCATCATGGGAAAGTGAGTATTCAACAACTGGAGTGCCAAAGTATAACTATTATATCATTATGGATTGCTACTGCAGCTGCTGTGGAAGACACATCCCACGATTCTCAGCCATTTCCCAGCTCCCATGACATGCAACCAGCCATTACTGGCTGAACGCCATAGAAATTGTAGAATGGGGTTACTGTGGCTAATCATTACCAGCCCAGCTATTGGAAACTAAAATTCTCATGTTACGCAGGTATGTGCTGGTCTGTTAGCTACTCCCACCCTAGCCCCCCAAACCCCCACCCGGCCATATAATTTTTCCTATTAATGGGTAACTAACATATGCGTCCCACCAGGAAACCTCTCTCCTGAGCCAAAAAAAGACTAACTCACCATCATGATGGTGAAGATCTGTACCACCAAAAGCTTGGATCTCTAAGCTCCTTCAAACCTGAAGATTTGAAGATGTGGGGAAAATTAATTATGATTCAATGTGTAATGTCAATCACACTTTTTTTTTTAACCTTCCAACACTTCGGAGGCAGTAAATGGAGCAATGGAGCAAACAATGTGCGAAGAGTGTGTGGCTCACAACTTTCAGCTGTCGAAAATGTTTGGGATCATCGAGCAACCTGGGAAGTGTGGGACCCAACATTTGTTGGTATTTAGCATTATACATGGCACCACTAGAAAGCGCTATCAACATGTGAACCTCTTTTATACATCCCGACCCTTTATTACTTCTAGTTTGTTCAAAAATACACTTAAAAAAAATATAGTTGCATTATTGAAATGCGGGATGCTTGCGGTGAAGGCTGTATTTATTATCTTTTTAAAATCTGTTCTTTTCCCCCTGCTGAATACCATCAGGGACCACCACTAGACGTCACTCCTGGAGAAGGCCTACTTATCTCGCTTCACTTGCAGTTCCAATTTGATTTTATAAGAACATTATGTATCGGATAACTTAATTCCCTGCGAGAGCGGCCAAATTTTTGGGAAAAAAATGGAAAAAATGCCCTTTGTGAGAACATCTAGGACAAAAAAAAACATATATAATAATAAAGTAAATAACTGGTAAATTCAACACATACACATAACAATTTCCATTAGAGGTATGCACTAGGTCCCATTTTATTAGGCAAACAGGGAATTGGTCAGATTAGGAAGGCAATATTACCAAAAGAGGACTAAAGTATACAAAACAGACTGAACAGTTTAAAAATTGGGTAGATTTGTGCTTTTTTAAAGTGATGTTGGGCTTCACCTGCCAATTCAGGCGTCTGTTGTCCCACGTGCGAGAATAGTATAAACTGTTTCAACGCATTCCGCAATTGGCTTCTCTTACAAGCACCTTGGACAGGAAGGGTACCACTCATGACTGTGCCACATTGTCCATCCTGGATGTGGCATTGACGGCTGTCAAGCTAGTTGGCTGAAAATAATGCTCCAAAATTACCGTTGTCTGTTTCCAGGTTCTGTTATGTCCAAAATTGCTTTTTTAAAATTTAACGGAACAAAACGGAGCCATAGATAGAGCAAATACAAACTGACTTTTATACTTTTTACAAAGTCCATCAATAAATGACGATCAAGGCATACCGAACCCGCGGCAGGATCTGTTCCATTCTCAGCCTTGCATGAAATTTGTTCATTTCCCCGCACGACCACCTGTCTTTCCTACGGCTTTTCATCCTTTACGAAGGTCGATAAAATGAGCACCGCTGGGCCGGGGGCCTAAGATGCACTTGAAAAGGAATGAATACTTCAATGCACCTTTCCTAGGTTAATAAAAACCTGTATTATTATTGATTAAACATTTATTTTATTGATGTATTCTTATTTTTTCCTTGGGTGGTGTTCTTTTGAACTGATGTTTCGAAAACTATTTCATACATATAGAGCTCTTAGCATAACATATTACATTATATAGTTTTCCATCTTTTTTATTATTTTTTTTTTAACCAATTTCATAGACTCATCACCAACATCCTACATACAAATGCACAATTACAGATTTTTTTTTTTTTAATGTTTATACCCCATAGATCAGCCCCCCTTAGGGACCTGGAAATTCAGCATCATCACCTTGATCAATATCTGCTGTTTAATTCACTATGGCACCAAACACATATATGAATACATATGGTCGAATTATCCCTGGGGATCATGAACCCAAAAACATGTGATGTATAATCTATATCTATATACAAAAAAAAAAAAATAATGTTGTAAATGTGTCTCCTGTTTATGACATCACCTGTGGCACGGTATGCAAATGATATAATCCCCGTTGCCAAGTAGTCCATTTGCATATGAAGCCACATGATGATGTCATAAACGGGTGACGCCCAAAGACACACAAAGCTTGCAATTCTGCCAACACAATGTAGAGATCATTTTTTGATAGAAAAAAAATCCAGCGTTCTATGTTATATAATTAAATGATTAACTCCGACATTTTGACCCCCCCCCCAACTTTAATCACGCTCATGAATAAGCAACTATTTTATTTTTTTATCCAGAGAAGAAACCTGGGGTCAATGTAATTACAGTCGATCAGAGCCGAACTGACATCAGTATCAACTCAAGGAATTAACTCCAGAGCAAAGATCTCTCGACACCAGGGGGGGGGGATGCAGCAACGCAACTAGCTTCAATGTTTGTAGAGCGATGGAGTAACTGGAGGTGGGGATTGGTCTTTGGAAGAAATATTGGGCAGATATCAAAAAATGACACTGGGTAAATAGTTGGGAATGTGTAGGAGCTCATTTTCAAGCCAAACATGCAAATAAAGATAGGGGGGGTATCTTATTTGTAGATTCTGATTGACAGATGTCTATCGTTTCTTCTCTTGGAAGATTGTTTGATGTGTTCAATGGAGTCTGTCACTGAATAATTGTTGATGCTGGAAATGGAGAAAAAAAAAAAAAAGGCCTTTACTGTATCTCAGGGGCAGGCTCCCGGGGTGTAGGGGTGGAGCCTAAAGTGGGTGGGGCATATTCGTGACACGTGCGATTGCGCTCCACACTACCTGATAGAGGTACCTGGGAATCCAGAGGGTAACTGTGGATTAGAGGTTGTCATTGGATCACAAATGGCCATTAATTTTAACGCATTTGGGAATTTTACACTTAAGGAATCCAGCCCATTATATTGACCGATATTCACAAAGTCATTATCTGTAATTTAAAGGGACACTCCCTCCAAAAAAAATGAAAACGTTTTATTTTCTTTATTTTGCATTGTTGATTTCAGATATGTCTTTTTGTTTTTGTTATGTGAGTTTATTTTATGAAATATTTTACTAAACAAGTGTGACTGGGCGCCGCCATCTTGTGAAATATAGTGTTTTTGGGTGCCACCCCCCAGTGACTTTACAGCACTAGTATCTCACTTTGGGGCTGGGGACACAGAATGCATAGTTGCCAACATTGGCCATGTTTCCAGGGACACATATTTGTTCCACATGCTGCAGAAAGATCATGCAAAGTGCAGCCCGGCAGTATGTAGGATGGATATATGCACAGACACAATCCAATTAATTAATCACAGTATGTCCTATGAGATCTCCACCCTGATTAATTAATTGGATTTTATCTGTGTGTATATCCATCCTACATACTATAGGGCTGCCCTTTGTTCCACATGCTGCAGAAAGAGCATGCAAACATGTGTCCCTGGAAACATGGCCAATGTTGGCAACAGTGAGAATGCAGTCTATAAGTCAGAATTCTGACCATAGACTTGCACTGAATGGGAGGGTAATGTAACTATTACATCACAAGTGGGCAGAGTTATGATTCTGTTTGATCAGGTCAATCTGCTATCTCTTGTGTTGGAAGGCAGGTAAAAGAAAAGCTGTACACAGCCATCTAGTCCTGCCCACTCGTGATACACAGGAGCCAGTAACAGAGCAGGGGAGCATCTTATGACATCATCATGCATGCTCAGCTCACAGTTGTATCGGAAGACTTGCTGAAAGATTTCGGAGAATTTTGCATCATGGGTAAAATCCACAACATGGATGCAGGAGATAGACACCAAATTTTATTTTTACTTTTAAATGCAAATAATTCAAACACAGAAAAACAAGCAGTGGCATGTGTCTTACATATGTCTTTGTTTTAAATGCACAGGTAATCTAGTTTCATCTTATTTAAGCGGTGGTGTCCCTTTAAACTGGTAACAAAAAACTGGCCTCTGCCTTGGTCCACCAGCCGCAAATCTATACCAGCACGGTGAAAAACCTCAACTTGAATTGCGAGGAACTAGGGACCTAACCCACGAAGTCCAACATCATCAAATAACTTAAATTCACTCACCTGGTAGTTATACCAAGATGGCTGCCCCTATTGTAACCTGTCTTCATGGAAAATCAAGCCTCCATCTTGTTTACCCCAACTTAATAAATATACCTCCCATCCTTGAACATGATCAGGCTTGGTCACGTGATCCCCTTTGACAATTTTTCTGGAGGCCCCTCTTTTTCCAAGGGCTGTTTACATAGATAAAAAAAAAAAAAACCAGCTAAAAAGGTCGCTATCCCTTTAATAAATCTAATATAACTTTTTTTTAAAAAGTCCCTTTCAATTATTAATATGCAGGGACATCCATGCTAATTACTACAAGAGGAAGGATTTAAACTCACAGAACATGACCTTGGACATTGAAGATGTGGCGTAAGAGTTTTAGGGCTATAACAGTAACCATTTTCCTGTGAAATCTTCCATAAAAATGTGTAATTATACGTATTCCTGCATCATTACCCAAACTGAGGGTCATTATAGATGCAAACTATTAATTTCTGCTTGAATCTTGAATAACTCTATTTAATATTTGGGGAGATTTGACCTGCTTTCACCTCTTAGTATTCTTCTATTTTTACATTTAAAAAAGTAGGCAAGACAAAAACATTGCAGGGAATCAGTTCTCTGTCAGCCTACGCTCGTCTTCTGTTCCATAGTTGTCACCTCTTGATTGATTTAGTAGAAAGTAGAAAGAAATCTCAGAGAGAGTAATGCTGCAGTCTCTACGCAGTAGAACTATGCAGCTGTCCAAGGTGCTGAAACTGAGACCAAAGAGTAGCAGAGGCATTATCCAACACACACCAAAAGAAGCCAGAAGGCCCACAGAAGGGACACATTCACAGTGATACCCACCACTGCAAGGGATTCTGGGTAGGCATGCACACTTATTCGCTGAACTGCAAAAACAAGCAAATTGGAAAACTTTTCCCAACGCATATCACTCTCAGTTATGATAACATAAAAAGTGTGATGATAACACTTCTCCTGCACTTGTTAGGGTTGATCTCAATTGCATTCCCAACAGGGGCTTGTCCCCCATGGCACCTCAAGCAGGGGTTTGTCCCCCATGGCACCTCCAACAGGGGCTTGTCCTCCATGGCACCTGCAACAGGGCTTGTCCTCCATGGCACCTCCAACAGGGGCTTGTCCCCCATGGCACCTCCAACAGGGGCTTGTCCTCCATGGCACCTCCACCAGGGGCTTGTCCCCCATGGCACCTCCAACAGGGGCTTGTCCTCCATGACACCTCCAAAAGTGGCTTGTCCCCCATGGGACCTCCGACAGGGGCTTGTCCTCCATGGCACCTCCAACAGGGACTTGTCCTCCATGACACCTCCAACAGGGGCTTGTCCCCCATCGCACCTCCAACAGGGGCTTGTCCTCCATGGCACCTCCAACAGGGGCTTGTCCTCCATGGCACCTCCAACAGGGGCTTGTCCCCCATGGCACCTCCAACAGGGCCATGGCTGATTAAAAATTCCAACCCGCTCTTTCTGTTTTACAGTAATAAATCATCTCTGTCATGTGGTTTGGAAGGAGAGAATAAAATATTTATCAACAGAAACGGGAGAGCCCAAGAGTTCAGAAGGCGAGACACTTGCGGCCTACACACAATGTGAACAGCGACGTTAGATAGAGTTTTACTTATCTGATCCATGTTCTGGCGGAATAACATCTGTAAGGATTTTAATAGCTAGAAAACAGAGCAAAACAAACATTAGCAAGTGCACACGCCGGCCTCTGCCCGAGTACTCGGTGACTCACACACTGTTTGTAAATTGAAAAACAAAATGTAATTTATTGATAATGAAGATAGAAAATATTTGCACAGAGGGGCTAATTTAAAATAATGAGAATGCATTTAGAGGCAGAGACCACTCCACTTCAGCAATAGGAAAGTGATTAATGAAAAATAAATATAGCTTGATTTGGGCATAGGATCATTTAATTCTCTGGTGTTAATGAAAAACCATGGATTGACATAACGAAAAACAAAAAATCCAATAAATCTGTTTCTCTCCTGCTTAGCATATTATTCACACAAGTTGGTATGCCTTCCAGATAAGCAAAATGTATTCTGACATCATGTAGCAATAAATACATATAATTAGTGTTGAGCGAACCCGAACCGCACTGTTCGGGTTCGTACCGAACATTACGGTTTTTGGACCCCGGACCCGAACACGGACATTTCACTGTATGTTCGGGTTGGAGTTCGGGTTGGAGTTCGGGGTTCGGCGATTTAATGGCACGTTTTGAAAGGCGGCAGGGCAGCCAATCAGAAAGCCCATAGCATTACATACATTTACATTGTATGTAGTGTTGAGCGAACCCGAACCGCAAAGTTCGGGTTCGTACCGAACATTACGATTTCTGGACCCCGGACCTGAACAAGGACATTCCACTGTATGTCTGGGTTGGAGTTCGGGGTTTGGAGATTTAATGGCGCATTTTGAAAGTCTGCAGGTGCAGCCAATCAGAAAGCCCATAGCATTACATACATATACATTCGGTTTATAGACTTTCGGTTTATGGAATACATGTAATGCAATTGGCTTTCTATAAACCGAATCTCTTTCGGTTTATAGACTTTCGGCTTATGGAATACATGTAATGCTATTGGCTTTCTATAAACCGAAATAGAGTCCCCATTCATAAGAATAGGTCAATTGACCTATTCGTATGAATGGGGACACTCTTACCCACATTTTACTTCATTTTGCAGCCCTCTAGCCCTTTCCAGGACTTTTTTAGAGGCATTTTAGTGGCCAAAAGTTCATGTCCCCATTGACTTCAATAGGGTTCGGGGTCAAGTTCGAGCACGTACCCGGACTTTTTTCGAAAGTTAGGCCGAACCCAAACATCTAGGTGTCCGCTCAACTATACATATAATGAATCGTTAAAGGATCTACTCACTAAAGAGAGAATTGCAGGGAATTAAGACGGGAATATCAAACTTAAAAGGACCATCGAGTCCCCAAACTCACTTTGGTGCAAGATGAAGATCACTGCTTGTATAGCGCACAGGCTTTTTTCCAGTTTGATTTGATGCAGGCATTCTGTATAAGTCGCATTTTTATATTTGACTCAAGCCCTCCCCAGTGTTTACTCTCCGCATATAAAGGTTTGTTTAATTTTGTCACTTCCGGTGCTGCTGCAATAGAATGCATTGTGTAGATTTTAATAAGCTTGCTCTTGCTACACAGTAGGATCTCTTAACAGTGCAACACAGTGTCTGATGACATCACTAGAGAGAAGAGAGAGGAAATTCCATTTATTGGAATGAAATTATTCTCACTGGATCCTACAGCAAAAAGGGAAATTGACTTTTACTCTAGCTAGTGTGGGCAGTCCTGGTTTCTTGCAAACTGCTGTGATTTCACAAATTGATCTAACTGTACATTTTTGTATATTTTAAGCCAAGCAAAAAGTATTTTAAATTAATTTGAATGTACTTTAATATGCATGAACATTTGGAAGATGCATTTTGATCAACAGACTGACCCTTGAAGTAGCCAAAGTAGAGTTGGAAAAATATACCCATTCTGTAGCTTTGACTTAGAGTGGGCCAGAGTCTTGTGGGGAAGATTTAATAGGGGGTCTCAGAATTATTCCTGCACCCCATTGGCTAGTTCACCACTGATAATATGGTGGACAGGACTGGCTGGGGCAAATTGAGAGTATTTGGGTGCTTAGTAAATAAATTGGTATTACTGCATTAAATGTTCAAACTCCTATTTGTGCTATTTTTTCGAAAGGAAAAAAATAAATAAAACACTTCTCTTTTTTTTTTCATATTGTTGTTTCTAAGAAAAAGTAATTTGCTCTGGCGCACATTACCAAAGAGATGTCATGTTTTCTCACGTTAATTAAGAGTAATTAGGTTTGATTGCTACAGGGTCTTATTGTGGAAGCCCCGAGGCTAAGTCGTGTATTTGAGTAAACGGGTTAAACAATGTAATCACCCCTCTCCCCTCCCCTTTCCCTTGAATGTGTTATAGGTACGAGGATGCCAGGAACAGTACTGAACCAAACCTGCAGAGATGCGCCTACTAATTAAGCAAGAGCTCGGCTTGAGTGGAGGAAAGTCATCAATATCTGGTTCTAGCCCACCATGGGGGTCCTTTATCAGGCTATGTAGACACAAGGTGTCAGCTGGAGGTCTGAGGACCTCCATGGTGAGATGCAGGTCAAACTCTACTCTCTTCAGAGCCGGGCAGCATTAATTGCAATATGGAAGGGCAGTAACTGACAACCTCTCAAAGAGAAGTTGCAAGAGCCTAATTATATTCTCTACGACGCCAGGGAACTTGCATGGGGTGAAACTACCCTGCGGAAAGACACAGCCGGTTCTTGGTTGTACTGTTACGTTTCCCTTTTATTTATTGATTGATTATTTTTTTTTCCTAGGAGCAAGAAAAGCAAAACATTTTTTTTTTTTTTTTTAAACGAGGAGTATAAATTTCAGGTGTTGATGGAGAGGGTCGGAAACCCCCAGTGAAACTAATTAAAAATGTAATTATAATGCTGGGAAAATGGAACTCAGGAGTAAGCAGGATGCTGAGGTGTAAGATATGCATGTGAAAAGTTTTTAAAAAAAAAGATAATTTTTTTTTGTAATATAAAATTTCTTTAATGTTCCATAAGACTGCCTGTGAAATTTCAATCATATAGTTGTCTATCTGTCTCCCTCTCTGTGTCTGTCTCTCTATCTATTTATCTGTCTGTCTGTCATGCTTATTCTCTCTCCTTCTTTTCCGGAGATCTACGGAGTTCCAGTGTAATATATTACGATGATTCAAACCATTGCCTTAGTCACTGACTGCAAAGCTGTATCACAAAGTAATTAACAGACAGCTCAACAAGTCTCCAGCAGGGCTGGGAGGTCTGTGTGTTGGAGAAGGTGCTGTATAATGCATGGGAGACTAGAGGCAGCTGGGAACGAACTCTATACAGATCTATACACTGGTAGCAAGTCCATCTGTGAGACACATAGGTGGAGTGAAGAGGTAAAAGGTATGGTGGTGGTAACAGTATTAGGAATGGTTGGAGCTAGATGGGTTTGGCCTGAGATGTGTTTGTTCTTGTTAGATGAGTTATTCCCAACAGCGAGGACAGTGAGAGCTAGGTGGGATCGGCTAGAGGTTACTTAACGGGTCTTCTAGTGGCGAGCTTAAGTCCATTTGAGGAACGTTGCTGGCGTGCAGGGTAGTATCGGTTAACAAGGGAGGCAATGTAGGTTGGGGACGAGGAGTTGAGGGCTTTGTAGGTTAAAGATAGATTTCCAATTTAATCCTAGAGTGGATGGCCAACTGTCGGCATAAATTAATTTCGATTTGATTAAAAGACGGCATCAGTTGTCGACATTTTAAATAGAAATGAATTAATGAAAAAATCTCCCAAAAAGTACCTTATTGAGCCCTCTTTGCTCCATAAAGCTCTATCAGGGGGCGGACATCGTGGAACAGATAATGGGAGATTCTAAACAGCATGTCTTCCCCCCCCCCCCCGATAGAGAAATATGGAGCAAAGAGGGATCATTAAGATTCTTTCATTAAAGTATTTAAAATGCCTGCAATAAACAGAAATTCGTTGTTTTTCGACCGCTGTCCTTTGAATCTTCTAGGGTCTGCTTGCCGCCATAGTCTAAGGAGACTGGTCCATCAGTGCGACAGAGAAGACCATGTTCATTCAGACCAACAGGAATTGAGACTGGTGCCCAACATACCCTACTGCTCTAGAAGTAAATTCCCTAGTGCTTAGTCTTTCCTTTACTTAACTAAACAAGATATAAATAAGATGGGAACATATTTTTTTTTTTTTTTCTTTTTGAACTCAGAGAACGGTAAGTTAGAGAAAATTGAGTAAAACAATAAACTACTTCGATACTCATCATTGTTCAGTAATGCTTGTCAGAAATGAAAACGTACTTATACTCCTAAAATGAGTATCCCATTATGTGAAGAAAATATAAAGAAGAGAAAAAATAAATAAAAAAAATAAGGAGAAAACTATAAAGTGACTACAAATCCAGTTGTATCGCATTTCCTGAGTTCCCCCCCCCTCCCCTCCCCCGACCCATCGGTATCCCTGCATCCCATTCTTCCAGAAGGGAGGGAGGGATACACGTGGGGTTCGCCTTGAGATGTATTTCCCTAAATTAAATAAAATTAAGTATTACTACATGGACACTAACAATGGACTTAGTTTGGTTCATTCGTTGTTGGCCCGCTGGTCGTGGATCGGTCTTTCGCCCCCCCGGGAGAGGATGGCCCGTCTGTTCCGGATAGGAAATTACTCTCCGGTCTATATTTCTAATTCACCGTGTGAAATTCTCCTTTCCCAGTCGTCCCAGAATGTGTATTTATTTCTTTCTGCCCACCTATTTCTCTCTATGCCTTTCTCCATCAAGCATTGGTGGGTTATCTGGGCTCTTATCAGCTCCCAGTTCAGGGGATCTGTGGATTTCCATCTCCTTGCTATATTCAGTTTTGAAGCTGTTAAAATATGGATCAGTATAGGGATATCTTGTCTATGTGTAGAAGGTAAATTAAGGTGGAGTAGGGCGCGGTCTGGGGTTAAAGTCCAGGTTTGGTCAAAATGTCTTATTAACATTCTTGATAATTTATCCCAGAAACTCTTAATGATGGGGCATTCCCACCAGATATGTAACATATCCCCTTTGCTACTGCCACATCTCCAACATACGTCAGAGGTCCCTGGGTACATCTTTGCGAGCAGGGCAGGGGAGAGATACCATCTGTTCATAAGTTTAAATTGGTTTTCGTTCAAATTTAGACAATGAACATTTGCGTATGTCGTGTTCAGTGAGCAGGTCCAGTCTTTCATCTCAATCCTTATGTTTAAATCTCTTTCCCATTTAACTAGGGCTGGCGGGGGAGTACGCGGTCTGTCAGACTTTACAAACTTCAGGGCCCTCGCAATTAAGTGTTTGTGGTCTTCTCTAAGTAAGTTGGTTAGAGTGTACAATACTTTATGGGAGTCATATGTTTGGAGTGTCTGCATTAGATAGCTCCTTACCCTTAGATACTTAAACCTGTCACTAGAAGGTAAATCAAATTCTTGCTGTAGTTTGTCGAAGGGTTTAATTTGGGCCTCATTAATCAGGTTTTCAATCTTAGTAATGCCTTTCTGCTTCCAGTTTGTTAGTATTAAATTATCTATATTATATTCGATCGTATCAAGTGGGAGACAGGGTATAATATATTCCCTAAGACCCTTTTGTTTTATCACTTTGTACCAGGTATCGACGATGTTATGTAGCGGGGTGTTCTGCTGAAGATCCTTCAGCAGCGTCTTTTCCCCCTTCCTCCGCCAGAAGATCATAGCCAGGTCTGTCGTATCTGGTAGTCCCCGGAGTTCCAGGCTATACCAATCCTCACCTTTAGAGACCGTATTCTGGGAAATCGCTGCTTGTGCAACCATTGCTGCCAAAGCATATTCCTTTATGTCTGGAATACCCAACCCACCTTCCCTTTTTTTCCTTGATGCAATCTGCATGTTCAATCTGGGTTTCTTTCCTGCCCATATGAATTTGTTGAACATAGATTGAATCATGAGCAGCCAGGCGTCTGATATTTTGAAGGGGATCATTCTGAACAAATATACGAACTTGGGGAGTATGTATGACCTTACTGTTGCAATTCTTCCCCACCAGGAGACCGACAATCCCTTCCATCTTTTAAGTGAACGGTTAGTCTCATGTATCAGAGGGAGCAGATTTATCTCAAGCCATGAGCAGGGGTCAGGGTTCACTCGGATCCCTAAGTATGTAAGAGAATCCATAGCCCAGGAAAAGCCGAGTCTCTCTATTCTCAAACGTTCTGCTGGAGTCAGGTTATTGCTCATTGCCTGGGATTTGGCAAGGTTTAGCTTATAATTAGATAAAAAGCTGTATTCCTAAATAATTTTCAACAGTGGGCCAAGGGATTGTATAGGATTTTCAATAGTAATTAAGATGTCATCGGCATATAATCTGATTTTATGCGTCCCATCGACCCCACAGCCAAACACCTCATTACTGGCTCTTATATCTCTTGCAAGTGGTTCCAGGGTTAGGATATAGAGTAGTGGGGAGAGGGGGCAACCCTGCCGAGTGCCATTGGCCAAGGCAAACCAGTCGGATTTCAATCCCGATCCCACTAGTCTTCCCAAAGGATTAGTATAGAGGGCCATAATAGCCTTGTGTATTGGTCCAGCCAGGCCAAAGGCAGACAGTGCCCTACTCATATACCCCCAGCCAACCCTGTCGAACGCCTTCTCTGCGTCCAACGACAGGGTCAGCTGGGGTATCCTCCCTTTCCGGGCATCCAGTAATAAGTCGGCTAGTCCCCTTATATGGTTCATGGGTGATCTTTTGGGTATAAACCCTACCTGGTTGCTATGGATGAGGTCGGGGATCACCTCCTTAAGTCTTTCTGCAAGAATCGTTGCAAAGATTTTTGCGTCGAGGTTCAGGAGGGAAATTGGGCGATAGCTTGCCACTTCATCTGGGGTTTTTCCCCCTTTTAGAATTGGTATTACGTTCCCCTTCAGGATTTCCCCAGGAATCCTGCCTTTCTCCATAAATTCGTTAAAGACCTTCACCAGTTTTGGTGAGAGGATATCTAAATATTCTTTGTAAAACCGGCCAATATATCCATCAGGGCCCGGAGATTTCTTTGTGTCTATTCTATTTATTCTTTCCTGGACCTCCTCACTTGTTATAGGGCGGTTTAGCTTCAAAAGTGCTGAGGCCGACGGTTTAGGGAAAGAGCGAGCTTTAAAGTAAGATTCTAAAGCTGCCTCCGACTGAATCTTTGGGAGGTTATAAAGGTTGTAATAAAAGTCATTAAATACCTGTCCTATTCCTGCTGGGGTATGTATTGTCTTACCTTTATGCTTTATTTGTGTGATATTTCTTTCTGCTCTTTTCTGCTTTAGCTGATTGGTAAGACCTTATCGAAGATGGGAACATATTTTAAAAGGCAAATTAATCATTGGATGGTTTTACTCTGCCTTTATTAAGATGGAAAATGTCTCTAATCCTTCCTTAAGGAATTTCATTAATACCCAAACAGTTGGTGTGACTTAGCTTTTAAACGACTGACCTACTACTTGCTCCCGCACTTCTTATTTCAGAACCTATTCACCTGACTCAGAAGGAGGTGGAAATTAAAAATAATAGGCTTCCAAATTCAAATGGCACAAATTATACAGAAATGGGAAAAAAAAAAAAAAAAAAAATCAATCTGTATAAAAAGGAGCATTTTTTTAAATTTTTTTTTACATTTGTAAAGTGGATTACTTAATAAAGCCTGACGTGAGCTGGAAAACAATCAGATGAAAACACTTAGAAGGTTAAATGAAATGAGCGGAATGTAAAGGAAAAGGAAAAAAAAAAAAAAAGAAAAACCATTATAAATATGGGCAAAGCAATTAATCATTTAACAGATGAGCAATTCAGCTAGTGATAACAGAAAATGTACTTAATAAATGTGGAATTCACGGATATCTTATATGTGGAAGATTAAGGGAAATGTAGGGTTATATAGGCAGAGTTTAGGGATAGGAATACAATTGTTTTTTTTCTTCTCTGCTTCTCTTTTTTTCTCTTTTTTTTCGTCTACATTTTTGGGGGGTGTATATTGTTTAGGTTTGTTATATTAAGGAAGGAGTAAGGCAGAGAGAGGATGGAAACTTATAATGTTTGCATTTGTTATTTGGTCTTGTTTATTATTACAAAAGTTATTTCTGTTAGAGTGTTTTTTTTTTGCGGGGGGGGGGGGGGGGGTTTATTGCTAAATACCAATGAACATACTTTAATGTGTATTTTGTTTTGTTACCTAGAGTAATACAAATAATAAATAAATGGGAAAGAAAGAGCACCTAATGGTGCAGTCTCTGCATGAATCAATGTATAAGGCTATCTCCCTACAGAAGTTTGGGCTACCTGTGTGGCTTATAAAGATATGGGTTGCTATAGCAGCAAACCCATGTATTAAAGGGACAGTATCACCTAAACATTTTTTTTTTTTACTGTAGAGAATTAAAAGAATATAGAACATTATCTATACATTGTATTAGCAAAATTGCAAGAAAATGCCTAAATTAGGAGAAAGATTTGCTTTAAATGTGTCTTATGACATTGCCTGTGGCATGATATGCAAATTACACATTTCCCATTGAAAAGCAGTTCATTTGCATATCAGGCCACAGGTGATGTCATAAGCAGTAGACACCACAGACACATTTAGAATACATTTTACTCCTAATTTAGGCATTTGCTTGCAGTTCTGCTAACACAGTCTCAAAAGTCTGCAGTGCCAAGGTTAGCCATCACTGCTCTAGCTTTAGGGGGGGGGGGGTCATCTCTTTTCATAGCATTTCTGCTAAGTTGAAGTGTAAGACGTTTTTAAATTTAAATATTTTCTTTCTGTCTTTTTCCTCCATTCCGTTTATTTAAAAATGTCCCTGTCGATCCATAAAAAATCCCTACTGATGGAAACACGAAGAGTCGGAGATCTTTAACTGTGGCCAGTACGAGAAAGAAGAGACTCCCTAAGTGAGAATACATCGAAAATTGTGTTGGTCTTTTGTCGGCGAGCACAAAAGACACAAAAATGCAGTGTATTACAGTTTTTTCTGTGTTCCCTCGAAGAATGACTTCTGATTGTAAGATCTGGAGAATGCAGGAGAGGAAGGCTGCAAACACATTAGTAAACTGTGAGCGAAACGCGCAGGTACATAATTAACCTGTCAGTGCTCTGCTGATCTCTGCATTTCTCCAACAGGGAGAGCCGCAGACCACGGTAGAGGGGAACAACTGATTGACTGTATTGGCCTTTTTTTTTTTTTTTTTTTTAAATAACTGAAAATACAAACTTATTTACTAAAAGGAAAGAAAAGAAAAAGACGAGGACCAGAACTAACAATTTTCTGAAAAACAGCCTCCCCGGGGAGCAGGGGTAAGCAGGTACATGAAAAGCAGACACTGTGAGGGGTACACGGACAGACCTTGGCACTGCAGATGTTTGGGATCTACCATGATGAATATGTAGTATTGTCTCTAAAATCTGAAGGGTCTGCTCAATGGAGAGGGAATTGCAGGTACATGAGAGGCACATTTTAAACTTATAGCCATATTAATGGAGTTGGAAAGATTCTCCCCTTTTTCCAACTTAGAAACATAGAAACATAGAATGTGTCGGCAGATAAGAACCATTCGGTCCATCTAGTCTGCCCAATTATTTTTTTTTGGGAGTACTTTTATTAGTCCCCCGTTCCCGGTCTTATAGCTAGGATAGCCTTGTGTCTATCCCACGCATGCTTAAAATCCTTGACTGTGTTTACCTCTACCACTTCTCCTGGAAGGCTATTCCATACACCCACTACCCTCTCAGTAAAGTAATACTTCCTGATATTACTTTTAAATCGTTGCCCCTCTAATTTAAGACTATGTCCTCTAGTTGTGGTAGTTTTTCTTCTTTTAAATATACTCTCCTCCGTTACTGTGTTGATTCCCTTTATGTATATAAATGTTTCTATCATATCCCACGTTACGTCTTTCCTCCAAGCTATACATGTTAAGATGCTTTAACCTTTCCTGGTAAGTTTTATCCTTCAACCCATGAACCAGTTTAGTAGCCCTTCTCTGAACTCTCTCCAAAGTATCAATATCCTTCTGGAGATACGGTCTCCAGTACTGCGTACAATACTCCAAGTGAGGTCCCACCAGTGCTCTGTACAATGGCTGGAGCACTCCACTCTTCCTTCTGCTAATACCTCTCCCTACACAATCAAGCATTCTGCTAGCATTGCAACTTGGCTACATTGTTTGAAAATCCCGTCTCAATCCCCGGAAATTCTCTCTTTGTTGAGTAATGAATCAAAGACCTACATTTTTAATTTATGACTAATTAGCTTGGGCTGAGTATGCTGGTAATTTCTATGAAAATTTACACAAAAAAAACCAATCCCTTCCTCACCTATTTCAATACATCGGTGTCTTCTGATTGGCTTCTAACCAGTTGTGTGTCTTGTGATTGGCTGCCTGTCTTGTGATTGTCTTCTGATTGGCTTCTAACCAGTTGTGTGTCTTGTGATTGGCTGCCTGTCTTGTGATTGTCTTCTGATTGGCTGTGAGGTGTTCTACATGAGAATACGGCTAGAATTTAACTCGATAATGCCACGGGTAAGAATACTTCAATGGCAGCCGCCATCTGCTTTAAAATATGGTCTGCCTGGAGCAATCCAATTAAAAGTAGGCACGTTCTGTAACTTTAAAATATACCACGAAACTTCCTGTTCTCTTTATGATACAATACAATAGCCAGATAGAAGCTTTTTTTTTTTTTTTAAGGATAGAAGAGGTCGTAGAAACTGAAATATGCACTCAGCCATTTAATTATTTGAATAAACGACACCGTGTTTGCTAACAGGGTCTTAGTGGGATCACATCTCTTGCCCCGGCACTGACGTTCCATTAGCAGCAGCTTTGACACGGTATGGCGGGTGCAAGTCTAATTATTAACCTGCCAACACCGCTCAGGTTCAAACTGTCCCACTCGTGCCCCTCTCTAATTGAAGGCCAAATCGTGTCTGTTTCTTTCCAGATGTAAATAGTTTGCCCATGCCAGCGATTTCACAACAGTATATCAAACCGTCTCACTTTCAGCATCTGTGGCTCACATAACAATCATGAAAATGTATCGTCCAAGCAAGACAATGATGATACTGAATGGCACAGGAGTAATGACCTGTTGTACCTTATCCCCTTTCCTCTTATAGGTGCTTTTTCCTCTCTCCCCTACGCTGCTTTTTTTTCGGATGTGCTCTTTCTATGATTAATTAGTTATTTTTTTTAATTTGCAGCTCACTTTTCAGTGGAAAAATGACCTCTTTTCCCACCTAAAGAAATAACAGTGGAAAAAAAAAAAAAGGAAAAAGCAGCGCAGGCGCAATGTGTTGTAATTTATGAAAAAGAAATAAATAAAAAACTATGTGGAGAAAACATTCAGTGAAAAAAAAATCCCACAAATACTTATATTTGCAATGAGGATATTCACATGTGTTTGTTGATTGAAGATCTCAAATGAGTGTGTAGTACCCCCCCCAAAAAAAAAGAAGAGGGAAACAAAAACAATAGTGCTCTCTGTTGGACAAATAAATTGAGCATCCACGGATGATAGGGATTGTACTCACGAATTGTGGTGCAGCGTACTGCTCTCTGTATGGGTGAAAAATGAGGTCCCCAGGGATTTGTAGGGAAACAGTGGCGTTGTGTTGTAAATCTTCTAGATATCACACCTCTGTATGCGTTCATTTATACAAGAGAAAAAATGCTACCATAGTGAAATACAGTGCAAATAGTATATTAATAACGAAAAAGGAAAGGCTTACTTAAAAATTTAGTAGCTCACAAGTGCGCTGCAGTATACAGAGAGAGCCAGCTGGCTGTGGAGTTAGTCGGAGAAGTGGGGATTCAGGCGACTAACCAATCATCGTCTGTAGCAACTGCTCTGTTAAAAACCGAGAAATCCAGAAGCCAAATGCGGAAGTCACGGAGAAGAGGGGGCGTGTCTTCTTCATGTGCACGCCTCCCTCCTCTTGGCGCTCTTCTTATATACTGTTTCTGCGGACAGGAGGGGAGGTGTCCTTTGTTCATGTAGCCAACTTGACCTTTTTTTTTTTACATTTTCTATATTTTTTTCCTTGATACTCACCAGCTCCCCTTCTTTTTCCATTCCTTGGCAGATAATACATTCCAAGAAAATTGTTAGTTCTGGTCCTCGTCTCTTTTTCTTTTCTTTCCTTTTAGTAAATGAGTTTGTACTTTCGGTTATTTAAAAAAAAAAAAACCCAATACAGTCAATCAGTTGTTCCCGTCTGCCGTGGTCTGTGGCTCTCCCTGTTGGAGAAATGCAGCGATCAGCAGAGCACTGACAGGTTAATTATGTACCTGCGCGTTTCGCTCACAGTTTACTAATGTGTTTGTAGCCTTCTTCTCCTGCATTCTCCAAATCTTACAATCAGAAGTCATTCTTCGAGGGAACACAGAAAAAACTGTAATACACTGCACTTTTTATCTCAAAAAAAAAAAAAAAAATTGGGCAGACTAGATGGACCGAATGGTTCTTATCTGCCGACACATTCTATGTTTCTATGTTTCTATGTTTTATGACTTTCGTGCTCGCCGACAAAAGGAGAGCAAGTGGGTTTCTCAAAGCTCTAAGGATGCAAACAGGGAAACGATCTAACTTTTAATTTCTCCGAATCTGCTCTTTCAAGGCTGCAGTAGAAGTTTTCATACAGTATTAGCTGCAGTGTTGTTTTTCTGTACTTTTTTCTGCACTATCTGTTATTAGGTAATCTTCGGATTTCGGAATGGATACTTAGAATTACTGAGAGTCTCAGCAAACACGATCTCCTGGGGCGATAAGTAGCTAAATTACTTATACAGATTCAATCTGACTCCAAGTCTGGTGGCAGGCTGATATATCTCACATACTAGAGGAACAGGATATCTAATCTGATGCCAAGAAAATCTGATAATCAAAGAATTGGAAGACACTGGAAAACCTGGGATCCATACCAAGAAAATTATACTTCTGTACTCGCACAATAATAATTGCACATAGAAGCTTATAAAGAATACTGAGGGGCATGTAGTAAAAAAACACAAATATATTTTATGTGCAAAACTATTTTTGCTCTTTGCTCCTATTGCCATGTACTAAACATTTAACACTCCAATAGTACATACGAGCAAATTGAGAATAAAAATAGGCAATTTTGCGAATATTTTTTCTACCTCTTTTGATGGCGCTCGCTAAAAGCTGGTGTGATTTTTCACTCGCAAATAAGAATTATTTTTCACAAAATATTCGCAAAGCTCTTTAGCGAGTGCTAATATAATCGCAATTTATTAGCGCAACCGGAAAAATGCACGCTAAATAAAAATAAACGGAAGAGGCGCGAATCAGGAGAAAAAAAAATCGCAGAATGTTTCAAATAGTCGCAAATTGCTCCTTACTCACGTTTTACCTACTTTTTTCCCCACTTTTTTAGTACATGACCCCAATGTGTGAATCATTTAAAATAAAAAATCATTTAAAGAAAAAAATACAACCACAGCATTTCCTTTAAACTAAAACACCTTATTGAGCCTTCATTGCCCTTTATTGCTCAGGAGGAGGACATGTTGTTTAGAATCTTAGGACAGATGAAGGAATATCAGTCCCATGTGACCCAAGATTCTAAGCAACATGTCTGCCTCCAGGTAGAGCTATACAGAGCAAAGATTCTAAACAACATGTCTGCCTCCAGGTAGAGCTATACAGAGCAAAGATTCTAAACAACATGTCTGCCCCCTGATAGAGCTATACAGAGCAAAGATTCTAAACAACATGTCTGCCTCCAGGTAGAGCTATACAGAGCAAAGATTCTAAACAACATGTCTGCCCCCTGATTGAGCTATACAGAGCAAAGATTCTAAACAACATGTCTGCCCCCTGATAGAGCTATACAGAGCAAATATTCTAAACAACATGTCTGTCCCCTGATAGAGCTATACAGAGCAAAGATTCTAAACATGTCCTCCTCCTGATAGAGCTACACAGAGCAAAGATTCAAAACAACATGTCCGCCCCCTGATAGAGCTACACAGAGCAAAGATTCAAAACAACATGTCCGCCCCCTGATAGAGCTATACAGAGCAAAGATTCTAAACAACATGTCCGCCTCCTGTTAGAGCTATACAGAGCAAAGATTCTAAACAACATGTCTGCCTCCTGTTAGAGCTATACAGAGCAAAGATTCTAAACAACATGTCCGCCCCCTGATGGAGCTATACAGAGCAAAGATTCTAAACAACACATCCGCCCCCTGATGGAGCTATACAGAGCAAAGATTCTAAACAACATGTCCGCCCCCTGATTGAGCTATATGGAGCAAAGATTCTAAACAACATGTCTGCATCTGATAGAGCTATACAGAGCAAAGATTCTAAACAACATGTCCACCCCCTGATAGAGCTAACCAGAGCAAAGATCCTAAACAACATGTCCACCCCCTGATAGAGCTATACAGAGCAAAGATTCTAAACAACATGTCCGCCCCCTGATGGAGCTACACAGAGCAAAGATTCTAAACAACACGTCCACCCCCGATAGAGCTATACAGAGCAAAGATTCTAAACAACACGTCCACCCCTGATAGAGCTATACAGAGCAAAGATTCTAAACAACATGTCTGCCCCCTGATAGAGCTATACAGAGCAAAGATTCTAAACAACATGTCCGCCCTCTGATAGAGCTATACAGAGCAAAGATACTAAACAACATGTCCGCCCCTGATAGAGCTATACAGAGCAAAGATTCTAAACAACACGTCCGCCCCTGATAGAGCTATAAAGAGCAAAGAGGGCTCAAATAGGTACTTTATTTGTATTCTTTCATCAATGCATTTCTATTTAAAATGTCTACACTTTTTTGCCCACAGTTGCCCTTTAACAAATTGTGTGTGCACAACCGTTTATGTGCCTTTTCATGGACTTATTAGAGTGCAAGCTCTTAGATCAGGGATTCCAAATTAAGAAGTTTTGAGGCAGCCGAGTACAATATTTTTTATTCTCAGGATTGTTAAATCTGTTTCCACCCCCATTTACAGTGAAATTCCATATCTACCCGGACTAAATATCAGAGCAGTGCAAAGTCTAATCCTATTTGTAATGACTGAAGTTTAGCTGAACACATAGACACTGCCAGCTTTAGTGGATTTTGCGACCCACTCAAGACCCCACATGTTTTTTATTTTAGTGGTTGAGCTTTTTATGAATCAAGTTTTGATTTTAATAAAATGAGACTTAACCCAAAGGAGTGCGCAGGAAAGTAATAACGTGAGATCAGGTCACAAGAATGGTGGATCCCAATCTTAATACGTACGAAATTGCTCTCCGAGTGTATCCAAGATGCAGCTTTGCATACATTTACAGGAACGTCTCCTCCATTTCTTATCTTAGAAAAAAAAAAAAAATGTTCCGGTGGGCTCCCTTTGCGTGGAATTATAATTGAAGGGCAAATATCTGTTCAGACGAACTGGTCCTCTTGCATGTAAACAGCAGTCAGGGATGACTAGAACTTATTGGTTTAAAATGAATGAATACCTGCATCAATCTGGATGTAGAAAGAACATGTACACTGTATGGGTGGAACCAGGGCCGACCCTATAATAGGTCCAAGTAAGCCAAGTGACCCAGGGGGCTCTTTAAGGGGATGGCAAGCTGCTTGCTTTGCTGCAGCCCCAGTAACCATTTTCTCTGAGTATCTCATTAACGGACCAAATGTGGCCTTTATACAGTAGCAAGGTTGCGAAAAATCGCTTAAAACAGCAGCACTAGAAAAAAAGTTCAGTTAAACAGTCCTCTGTCCTCTGTAATCGGTTACACAAGACATGACCAAGGTATGGAGAATTAACGCACCCTCCCCCCAAGAAAAGACACGGACAACAAACTGGATATGGAGGTCACAGTATTTATTGAGAAATACTGCAACAAAGATTTTATATTTATATCAGTAACTTAGAAAAAACTTTAACGCATACTAAAAACGTATCAAAACCATTCAACACGTATAACATGTAAACCCATGTACAAAACACCATCTTGTTAAGCACAGGCATGTATATGCCACCAAGCGGTAGCATATCTAGGATTGGGTACCCCGAGGATCGGACGTAGGCGTCACCAAAAATATCTGGCTACCGGCGTCGATGCCCCTGCACGGTAGCCGCCTGATATTCACTCCCCAGGGACCAGCCCATGAGGAGCCCGTGCAGATAGCTACCAGAGCTACTGCCTCCCGGGTTGGCCATACCCAAGACAGCCAACCCCCTGCACTGACGCCAGACCTCGGGTACCCCCTGCCAACACGGCACCTGACATAGACAAGACAAAGAGGGATGGGTGGGAGGGAACTGATTTGTTTTATTGTAGAAAGAGGCTGGGCAAAACCTCTGCCAGGGTTTATAAACGTTTTGCCCAGCCTCCAAAGGGGGAGGAACGGCCGCCCATGAAGGGCAATTACTGGTCGAGGGCCTCTGACTGACAGGCTTGTTGTCACCAACCTGTTGTCATGCTGACCTTTCATATATGTCAATATTACAGGCCATTTCTGATCTATGGTATTTCAGCCATATGTATTAGACGAATGCAGATTTGCAACGAAAATCTGTGTTTTGGCCCATTCAACCATGTTCTACATTCCAAGGGGTGAAGCCTGGCACACATTGGGTAGAGCCTTTCTATTCTTTCATTAAAGCATTTCTATTTAAAATTCCTACACATCATGCAATCTTTCCATTAAACACAACTTGGTTTTTCATGTCCTTTGTACTGCTGCTAATGCAGTCACTCCACCACGGATGAGTAAATTGCCTCAAAGTATCGGTTAATTTGCCTCTAAGTAATCGCAGTGTGAAAAAAAAAAATTGTAATCCAGAAAAGCTCGTATTATTGTTATTTTCCCAATATGATTGCCTCTTTATCAGCCTCACCTCTCAAAGTGCTTTTCAGATGACTCGTGAGCCGTGAGGGAGCGGAGTTATGCTAAATCGGGAGATCTCTCTGCGTTTGGTCTAAGAATAAAGGAGTCTGACGTTGATGGATGGTACCCTATTTGTTCACACTCCCTTTGAGCATTGAATAGGTTCTCCTTCAGCTCAGGGGGGCATGTCTGACTCCATGGTTCCTCTTTAGAACTATAGATTGTCAGAACATGACATGGTAGCTTCTATATTGGGGATATGTATTTGCCTAGAAATAACTAAACTTAAACCAAAATGTGGGGTAAAACAAAGGCCACAGCACTTTATTTAAATAGTCATTGTATTCCAATCATATATACATTCCACATATATATCCATAATTATACAATGACTAAACATAAACATAAACAATCCATAAACAGAAAACCAACCAAGCTTGCAAGAGTATCCAGGTTGGCTGCCGAATAAGTCCATGTTCTGGGCATATACCAATGCCCCCAATACCTGAGGTTCGAGGTACCACTTTCCCCTCGAACCTCCCACCAGAGTCCCGATTGACTCTCCCCAATCCATTCTTCCATTAACCCTCCTGGATACCCTGCAAGCTTCCGCCAACGCTGTGACATGGAAATAAATCAATAATAAATAAATAATTAAATGCTCATTAACCATAAAATTAGGGAGGGTGGGTGGGACAACAGGTATGGGGAAAAACTTTTCCTAAAATGGCCCCCAAACTTCCTGTTCCTATCTTTTATACACTGCCAACTCCTCCCACTAATTCCCACTATAGGCTGCACATATCCCTTCAGCACCCTGTCATGATTGCCCCTCCCCGACCTTGTCTGGGGGCTACATCTTCTGCCATGGGTGCTCTTAGGTTCGCGATTTTTGCAGTAAATTGAAAGTTTTAAACATAAATGACGACTTGCTTCATAGATTTATGTATGGCGATAATAATAATAATAATATTAATTTGCGATTTTTATAGCCCATTTCACCATGCAAGACTCAAACCAAGTTTGTGGCTCCTCCTACGAGCACACATAGTTGCCAACAGTGCTGGATTTGTCAGGACAGTCCAGTTTTTTTGTGTGCTGTTCTGTCAAATGTTGGGTCTGTCCCTGCATGCACAGGCCGCATTACATTTCTAGAATACATGAGCTCCAAATACCTGGTACCCGAGCTCAATCACGGGGGGGTCAAGCATAACTGACATAAGTTTTGCTACAGTGCTCAGAGCGCTACTCACACTTATTATACGTAAAGCACACTGTCTTTCCCTAGACGCAATTGGCAACATTGTATCTTACAGATGAGTTAAAGCCTCATTCTGACCCAGAAAACCGCTTGAGAATTTTAGCGGAGACTAATGCGTGATGGTTCAGGCGGAGCGCTTTGGTGGGGGGCCGGTAAGGGTCACGCTGCGGTGATCAGAGCTCCAGATTTTGAATCATAATGTCCTTTTCTGTTCCAAGCAAGGCTCATTTGATAATGAGAATTTGTACGAAATAATACAGTATTCGTGCTGCTTTTCTCCTCTGGCTATTAAATTGGTAATTGGATCCAGTTTCTAAACTGGAAAGGTTTCGTGGGGGGCTGAGAAATAGCACTTCATTGTCATAGAAAGTCTTTAGCCATCTAATCGAAACCTGTGCATGGGTTAAGGATAAAACCTACCAGGAATGTAGCCTCCAGACAGACTAAGGGAGGGGCCGACTTGACAGGGTGCGGAGGGGGCATGTCAGCCTATAATGATTGACAGGGGGGGGGGGGGGCTTTGTAAAAGTTATATAGGATAGAGGTGACAGGATATTAGTTGCCCACCCGCTTTTTGTGTTATTGCCCCTGTAGGTTGTTGCAGCCGAGGCGGAAGTTCGCCGGGTATCCAGGAGGGGTTAAACTTTCAAACGAGGAGAGTCATTACAAGATTCTGATAGTGGATGTATGGAATAGTCTTCCAGCGGAAGTGGTAGAGGTTAATACAGTGAAGGAGTTTAAGCATGCGTGGGATAGGTATAAGGCTATCCTAGATATAAGATAAGGCCAGGGACTAATGAAAGTATTACTTTACTGAGAGGGTAGTGGATGCATGGAATAGTCTTCCAGTAGAAGTGGTAGAGGTTAATACAGTGAAGGAGTTTAAGCATGCGTGGGATAGGTATAAGGCTATCCTAGATATAAGATAAGGCCAGGGACTAATGATAGTATTACTTTACTGAGAGGGTAGTGGATGCATGGAATAGTCTTCCAGTAGAAGTGGTAGAGGTTAATACAGTGAAGGAGTTTAAGCATGCATGGGATAGGTATAAGGCTATCCTAGATATAAGATAAGGCCAGGGACTAATGAAAGTATTACTTACTGAGAGGGTAGTGGATGTTTGGAATAGTCTTCCATTAGAAGTGGTAGAGGTTAATACAGTGAAGGAGTTTAGGCATGCATGGGATAGGTATAAGGCTATCCTAGATATAAGATAAGGCCAGGGACTAATGAAAGTATTACTTTACTGAGAGGGTAGTGGATGTATGGAATAGTCTTCCAGTAGTAGTGGTAGAGGTTAATACAGTGAAGGAGTTTAAGCATGCATGGGATAGGTATAAGGCTATCCTAGATATAAGATAAGGTCAGGGACTAATGAAAGTATTACTTTACTGAGAGGGTAGTGGATGTATGGAATAGTCTTCCAGCGGAAGTGGTAGAGGTTAATACAGTGAAGGAGTTTAAGCATGCATGGGATAGGTATAAGGCTATCCTAGATATAAGATAAGGCCAGGGACTAATGAAAGTATTACATTACTGAGAGGGTAGTGGATGCATGGAATAGTCTTCCAGTAGAAGTGGTAGAGGTTAATACAGTGAAGGAGTTTAAGCATGCGTGGGATAGGTATAAGGCTATCCTAGATATAAGATAAGGCCAGGGACTAATGAAAGTATTACTTTACTGAGAGGGTAGTGGATGTATGGAATAGTCTTCCAGTAGTAGTGGTAGAGGTTAATACAGTGAAGGAGTTTAAGCATGCATGGGATAGGTATAAGGCTATCCTAGATATAAGATAAGGCCAGGGACTAATGAAAGTATTACTTTACTGAGAGGGTAGTGGATGTATGGAATAGTCTTCCAGTAGTAGTGGTAGAGGTTAATACAGTGAAGGAGTTTAAGCATGCATGGGATAGGTATAAGGCTATCCTAGATATAAGATAAGGCCAGGGACTAATGAAAGTATTACTTACTGAGAGGGTAGTGGATGTATGGAATAGTCTTCCAGCAGAAGTGGTAGAGGTTAAAACAGTGAAGGAGTTTAAGCATGTGTGGGATAGGTATAAGGCTATCCTAGATATAAGATAAGGCCAGGGACTAATGAAAGTATTACTTTACTGAGAGGGTAGTGGATGTATGGAATAGTCTTCCAGCAGAAGTGGTAGAGGTTAATACAGTGAAGGAGTTTAAGCATGCGTGGGATAGGTATAAGGCTATCCTAGATATAAGATAAGGCCAGGGACTAATGAAAGTATTACTTTACTGAGAGGGTAGTGGATGTATGGAATAGTCTTCCAGCAGAAGTGGTAGAGGTTAATACAGTTAAGGAGTTTAAGCATGCGTGGGATAGGTATAAGGCTATCCTACATATAATATAGGGCTAGAGACCAATTAAAGCATGTAGAAAATTGGGAAGACTAGATGGGCTGGATGGTTCTTTTCTGCCGGTGACACATCCTATGCTTCTATGTCTCGGCATAGCAATAGAAATGTCTGAAGTTTCTTCTTTTTTACAAGGGAATTTGAATGTGGCTACTCATCACTGGAACCTTGACAATAAGTAACGTGAGTTATAAATTGATGATACCCATGTGCTCAATGCTAGAATCATTGGTATTGTCTCCTTCGGGCTCCTCTTGGACAGTGTTTAATCATTCCAATGAGAAGTCAATCTCAGAAGATGAAAACGAAGAGTGCTCACGAACATCTGGTCAAGGGTTTTCCTTCTACAACTGCTCGGAGGGAGTCAAGCGAAAGCTGGAAGTGGAGGTTGTATCCATAATTAGACCACGATTGAGTAGGACCTTCCGACAGTCCAACAAGGCAGTTTACTCCCACTCTCCAGCCCTGTTATGGTTTCTTATCCTTTGAGTGTATGTCTTCTTCCTTTGCGATCGGATTTCATAGTCCACATTCTTCACATTCGCCTCTCTTTATCTCCTTCATTTCGGTATGGGACGTATAAAAGTGGAATCCACTTCAAACTATGAGAAAAAAAAAATAAAAAACCATTGGCTACAAATGCCTAGCAATGGAGAATATTCTCCAAATTATTTGAATTGCTGTAAAATTCCACTGTTTTGAGCCGTTTACTAAAGGTTGAGTAGATGGTCGCCGATTTAGATTTTTTTTTTATTACAGCTGGGTACTATCTTCTTGTTATTTTATTTTGTTAAATCTACAGTGTACTAGACGAGGCCATTTTCCGACGATGAGATAAAACGCAGCTGCCGTAACCTTTGGGAAGCCTAGCTATAAATTCAATTCTGAGACATAAGATCCCTAATAAGCAGAAAAGTTAGATGTAGGGCCCTGCACACAATAGGAATTTAATATACTAAACAAAACTTAAAATGTACTGGTAAACCTAAGTTTATACGAATAAGACTGAACTCCTGACTCCTTTTCCGTCGGCTACCCGTCCCACCTGCTGTATGTATGTTTGTATGAGTGGGCCTCCGTAGCACCCTACCTGATTACAATTGGAATAAGTTCTAACCTAGACAGGTAATATTCAGGGGAGGGAAGAGAGGGAAGAAGGATAAACAGTGAAGATTGGATAAAGCTACGGATGCTCAATGTTTGATAAGTGTTTTGTTTTGTCTATTTTCTTTTCACACAATTAGTATTATATTCAAAATTTTCACCTAGGTATCAAATAATAAGTAACAAGGAAAGGGAAAGAGAGTGGAGAGGGGAGGGAGGGGAGGGGGGGGGGCGGTAGAGGGGAGATGGAGGAGAGAGAGGTTGAGGGGGAGTGAAAGAGGGAACAGAATGGTGAAGGAGAAAGAAAAGTAAATAAGTATAAATGAAAATCAAACACAAGGATGATCTGAAAGCACAATAGAGTCATGAGAATAAAAAAAAGAAAAGAAAATTTGAAAACTGTGCAACAGAGTCTGAGTGTTAAAAGGAAAAAAATTAAATAAATTCAATTATACTTTATAATCAAAAGTTCGTAGTAGCAGTGATATTACCAGTTATTCATAATCAGAAAACTGTGTAGATTCAATGAACAAGTATCAAGTTCGTCCTTGAAAAAAAAAAAATATATATATATAGTAACTAAAGTATTTCACTGTGTGCACGAATTCCTTTGTGTAAAATTTAATTAGATGTCTCACCCAAACCACTTTCCTGATGGTTAAATAGAGATATTGACAGCCAGTAAATGCAGCTCTTAGGCAGATAGACTAGAAAAAAAGGGAGAAATCTTCTATTTATTCCTCTGGCACAAAGCGCCAGACTCTTCAGATTGATCGTATTCCATACGGGGAAGAAGATCGTGTTTAGTAGCATGCTCCAAGACAATTTATCAAAACATTAAAAAAAAAGTCCAAATGAATTCTAGGAAACAGAAATGCTAACGAGATGAAGGGATAGGTCGGCTGCCAGTCGGTGAAACGCGTCACGGAGTGTTTGCCAACGTGTTTTATGTACGCATACTTTCACTGGCAATAAAATTCGGTCTGGAAAGTGCAAATGACTGATAATTTAAGTAACCCGTCTAACGGACACCAGGGATTGCTGACTGAGGATATTCCTCAATTAACCCCCGAAACTTAGGGACCTGTAACCCTCCAGTTGTCGGCAGACTGGTGCGAGCTGTAAGTTTCCTATTCTGAGTGACAAAGTTTATCTGTTGGTAATTTACATTATGGCCCCGACCAAAAAAGATCTTTGGATCTATACTTTATAATAATAACAGAGCTTTTACTGTGGCCCTTGGAATAACAACACAGGGCAGCATAGGAAAGACAGAAGACGAAAAGAGTATAGTTGACGCATTTCGCAAGTGAGGTGTCTTTTATTCCCCAGGTATAGCCATAAAAATCAAAATGCCTAGTGAAGGCAATTTATACAAGTCAATCGAAAGGCAGGTAAAAAATAAAAAAAATGCTTAAATCATATACATGACCAAACCCGAGTCGACTTATTCTCAAAATGAAAGTTGACCTTCAAAGTCGAATTTTAGTGAATAGACCCAATTAGTTTTTTTTTTTTACTAAAGAATTGTACGAGTTGATGGGGTGTCTGGCAGTGGGGATATTTATTCCGGGGGATGTTGAATGGTTTTATCCTTTTACAGTGAGGTGTCTGAGCCTACAAAGGTACCATTTTTAAAAAAATATTTTTATTTAACCAGGTACCTTAAAAAAAAACACAAATAACCCAACAAATAAAACTCGAGACAAAACAGACAAAACATGCTCAGCGAGATTCACTGAAAAGATAAATGTCAAACACGACTTCACGGTCTGCAAGAATCCAATTGGGGAAATTGCTACTTTACTTTAATTGCCGTTGAGCTTTCAGATAATAATAATAATAATTGTATGCCATGTCTCCCTGTGTGCGCTGGATATAAAAAAATGTAAAAAAAAAAACAAAAAAACAGAAAGGAAATTATCAAGAAATGCCAGACAATTCCCGACTGTAATAAAGTTAATAGTATTCACCAACGCTCTTTCACATCAGAAAATCAGAGATAAATATTTTTCGAAAAAGCGTAAATCTCAGTGGCAAGATTAGAATTAAATGAATGACGAGCAGTAATTATGTAGAGACGAAACACAGTCTAAGACACAACAAAAGTTGTTGTAAATGTATTTCCCCCTGTCTCTGCTAATGATGTCACCTACAGCCACATGCAAATGAGACAGATTAAAAATGTGAGTCCATTTCAGGAAGATTCTTCTGTTGCTGTGGTAACACAAACATTCGACCTATCAGTGTCTTCTTCTTTTGTCACATGTCTTCTGTCTACAATTAATCTGGCCTGACAAAAAAATACAACGGGGACAAAATTTGACCTGATCAAAGAAATTCTGTGAAATGTATGGCTATTGAAATTGTTAAGGTTATATTTTTAAGGATATGTTTGTTTTTTCAAAAGTGTTATATTAATCAGAATAGATGAAACACAACTTTCATTTAGATTTTTTTTAATATTCCTTTTACAGGGTTCAGGAATTTTAGATGATGACCCAACAATGTAAATCTAAAAAGAACAAGGATATGATGGTGATCGGATCTAGACACGCATCTTAAAGGGAACCAGGAGCATCCCTCCCAGCGAGGTTTTGATGACAGTTCTATTTCTATGCTTTATAATGGGTTCTATGTTCTATGTTGCTATGTTTTCTGGGTTTACTAAGCTCTACCATGATAACAAATCCAGCCCTAACAATAACTCCTCCGACCCGTACTAAGCTCTACCATGATAACAAATCCAACCCTAACAATAACTCCTCCGACCCTTACTAAGCTCTACCATGATAACAAATCCAGCCCTAACAATAACTCCTCCGACCCGTACTAAGCTCTACCATGATAACAAATCCAGACCTAACAATAACTCCTCCGACCCGTACTAAGCTCTACCATGATAACAACTCCAGCCCTAACAATAACTCCTCCGACCTGTACTAAGCTCTACCATGATAACAAATCTAACCCTAACAATAACTCCTCCGACCCGTACTAAGCTCTACCATGATAACAAATCCAGCCCTAACAATACCTCCTCCGACCCGTACTAAGCTTTACCATGATAACAAATCCAGCCCTAACAATACCTCCTCCGACCCGTACTAAGCTCTACCATGATAACAAATCCAGCCCTAACAATAACTCCTCCGACCCGTACTAAGCTCTACCATGATAACAAATCCAGCCCTAACAATAACTCCTCCGACCCGTACTAAGCTCTACCATGATAACAAATCCAGCCCTAACAATAACTCCTCCGACCCGTACTAAGCTCTACCATGATAACAAATCCAGCCCTAACAATAACTCCTCCGACCCGTACTAAGCTCTACCATGATAACAAATCCAGCCCTAACAATAACTCCTCCGACCCGTACTAAGCTCTACCATGATAACAAATCCAACCCTAACAATAACTCCTCCGACCCGTACTAAGCTCTACCATGATAACAACTCCAGCCCTAACAATAACTCCTCCGACCCGTACTAAGCTCTACCATGATAACAAATCCAGCCCTAACAATAACTCCTCCGACCCGTACTAAGCTCTACCATGATAACAAATCCAGCCCTAACACTAACTCCTCCGACCCGTACTAAGCTCTACCATGATAACAAATCCAGCCCTAACAATAACTCCTCCGACCCGTACTAAGCTCTACCATGATAACAAATCCAGCCCTAACAATAACTCCTCCGACCCGTACTAAGCTCTACCATGATAACAAATCCAGCCCTAACAATAACTCCTCCGACCCGTACTAAGCTCTACCATGATAACAACTCCAGCCCTAACAATAACTCCTCCGACCCGTACTAAGCTCTACCATGATAACAAATCCAGCCCTAACACTAACTCCTCCGACCCGTACTAAGCTCTACCATGATAACAAATCCAACCCTAACAATAACTCCTCCGACCCGTACTAAGCTCTACCATGATAACAAATCCAGCCCTAACAATAACTCCTCCGACCCGTACTAAGCTCTAGCATGATAATTAGACATGTGCAAAACTAAAATTTTCGTTTAGTTTTCGTCCATTCGGACGAAAATGTTATTTATTTCGTCTAAAACGAATTTCGTTCATTACTGCATTCGTTTCGGACGAAATTCGTTCATTATTTTCGTTTCGTTTAGTTGTATTCGTTCGTTTTATAGAATACGTGTAATACTATTGGCTTTCTATAAACCGAACGAGAGCCCCATTAATAAGAAATTTTTATGAAAACTCGTTCGGTTCATAGAAAGGCAATAGTACTACATGTTTTCTATAAGCCGAAAGTCTATAAACCGAACGTTTGGTTTATAGGCTGTTGGTTTATGTAATACATGTAATCCTATTGCTATTCTATAAACCGAACTTTCGGTTTATAGAATGCCAATAGACTTACATGCATTCCATAAACCGAAAGTCGTTCGGTTTATGGAATGTAAGTGTACTATGCTATTGTATTCTATAAACCGACTCTATTTCGGCTTATAGAATGCAATAGTGCTACGAATGGACGAATGAACGAACGATTTTTGTTTATTAACCATTAGTTTATTCGGCTTTCGTTTGCTTAGCATTTTCGTTATTCGTTTTTCGGACGAATGGACGAAAATGCTATTTTCGGACGAAAATGCATTTGTCCGAAAACGAATGCACATGTCTAATGATAACAAATCTAGCCCTAACAATAACCCCGCTGACCCAATTCCTCCCCCCCCTCCAATATCTTTTTATGGAGTAAATAACTAGCTATATTTATGCCACGTTACAGTCATAGCTTTATATTAATACATAAAGAAGAGTCCTGCGCTCACTCCCATCACTGGGCGGCTGCAATGACTACAGTACACATCAGCCCCAATATATAGTAAAAACAAAAGAAAAACAAGTTACCTGCGCTCTCTCCTTTATCCCTATGCATTTAAAACAAATGGAGGTTTTTAGTTACCTCCAATGGCCATGAGAGGATGAGCCCACCTGCCAACGTCAAGGCAGACCCCCCTAGGTGGGTCCTAACTCTAACCATTCACCTTGCTTCACCTATTAAGGGTTAATAATGTATAGGGGTGTAAATAAACAACACCCTTTTCTGTCTCATTAGAGATTTTTGCCAGAGGCTCAAAGAAGCAAGGTGAATGGTTAGAGTTAGGACCCACCTAGGGGGGTCTGCCTTGACGTTGGCAGGTGGGCTCATCCTCTCATGGCCATTGGAGGTAACTAAAAACCTCCATTTGTTTTAAATGCATAGGGATAAAGGAGAGAGCGCAGGTAACTTGTTTTTCTTTTGTTTATAGCTTTATATTAAACTACATACACCCACCAGGCTAATAAAGGCAGGTTCTAATTATAATCCAACAGTGCTAAAGGGCTATGTCCCTGTCTGCTAGTTACTATTTATCATTTTATTAAACCAGTCAGAATACGTAGGAAGGAACGTAACCCAGACACTTCAGTAAGTGAGATTAAAGGGAAATAGCATTGTTTTCCCTACAATGGATGATGATCTACAAACAGTGTGGAATGTTTACCTTAGACATGATATGTAATATTCTTCTTTGTTCCATTAATACTGACGAGCAGAGTCCCCCCCTCACCCCCTCTCATGTAAGTTACTATAGAAACCATCTCCAATCTTTATTTTTCTGCTCCGTTATCATGAATAGGTATTAATATTCGCATTTAAATTTTCGGCTTCACCTCGATGAGTTTTGAATGAACTCTGGATCATTTCTGAGCTGGCATAACAGCGGCGCAAATGTAAAAATCTGTATCTTCATTGTGAATTCTGTGTTTATTTGGTTGGACTTGTGAGCATTTATCAAACTCACTTTGGTGCAAGATGAAGATCACTGCTTGTATAATGCACAGGCTTTTATCCCTGTGTGATTTGATGCAGACATTCTGTGTAAATCACATTTTTTTATATGTGATTCAAGCTCTCCCCAGTGATTACTCTGCATGGTTATTGCAGGTGCGGCAGCACTGATTATATAGACACTGAGGATCTAAAGTTTTGTTTCATATAGTCAGTTCCTGTGCTGCTGGAATAGAATACATTGTGTGGCCCATAAGTGACCTTGCTCTTGTACACAGTAGGATCACTTAACAGTGCAACACATTGCCTGATGACATCACTACAGAGACATAATATTCCATTCATTAACCCATTTCCGAGGGTTAATTAGCTGACCCAAATTGTTAGCGGTCCTGGCTCCCCTTTTATGAGGAAGCAGATAGCTTTCACCTTTCTCTCAGCAGGCCTCTAGTGGATGAAATCAATTTGACGAAACCAGCTGTGGAAAGTCTCCTGCTAGCCCAGTAGATTGCTTTCTGTAACTTGAGATTTAGCCTTTACCCCTGCTTGAGATTCCCTACTTGTCTTTTAAGTATATGCTATCTTAGCATCTTCTCCCTCTCCAGGACTTTCAACTTGAACCCTTGTGATCCTATCATTCCATCTCAAGGATTCTTTCCTACTCAAAATTCTGCAGACACCCTTTCTCACCTCTTTCTTTTCCGAAAATCCTGTTCTCTGCTTTTTCACACCCACGCAACTGATTTCAGTTACACTTTTTGGACAGGGTGTGTGTTTTTGAAATTTTTTTTTTTAATCACATACCGTTCTTTTGATTGCCTTGATAGGTAATTATCCACCCGCTCGTTAAGTGCGTGATACAGTTTCTGTTGTGGGGGTCTTAGGAATTGCTCGATCTTCTATAAATAAAATATAGAGATAGAATCAGATCTTAACATTCAAGGTCACAAATCAAACAGGGCATGAAAAGAATTCTCATTGAATCCCCTCCTACATGCAGAGAAGGAACATCAAATTCTGAATAACTGTTTCTGCCATCTAACCCTGCCTCAACCGAATCCCTTGTCTGTATAAGCCCACCTTTCCTTCTTGCTGTATAGTTATTTGGAGAAAAATATCCAGTCGTATAATTAAGATCTCCATCTTTTACTGGGCACAGATTGTGGACCTTCCGTTTGGAAGGTAGATCACCTGTGACGATGGTCATGGAATATTTGGAAGCATAGTGGCACATGGTGCAATATGAAGAATTTTCACATCGAATCAGGCCAAATTTAACATTCACAGAAGGAGTTACACATTAAAAGATGTGATACCATGATTCACTGGTAAAAAAAAAAAAAAATACGAGAGTTTGTAAAGATGGGACCCTGCATCACCCATGGCCCGCTGAGCTCTTCTAGCAGAATGGATGGTTGAGTCAGTGAGATGAAATGTTCCACTCAACTCAACTTGACCTATTCTATAGTGAATAACTCCCAAAAGTTGCTCTATTATTTTGATTTTTCTGTCAGTGAAGCCTCAGAGGGTTCATTCCCCTTTAGTATGTTCTTTAAGGTCTGTATTTTTTTATATATATATATTCTTGAAGATCTACCTACCTTTTGCTACAGGCAGATGAAAGGGAAAGTTCTTGGATGGTCAAGGTCGGAAAGTGGACAAGACTAGTGCCATTAGAAGACAAGGTCAAGAAAAGACATGGTGGCATGTAAAAGGTTGGGTTTCATCTTGAGGCCTGGCTTAACCTAGACATTTTCCATCAATGTATAATGGGCAGTCGTCCATTTTTAGTTTTAACCTATACACTTGCCTGTAGGTGACCTGCCCCCTAAGCAATTTTCCGAATTTATTCCAAAATAATACTGCTAAACATATTCTTGTGGTTAAATGACTCTGGGGGCTAATTCAATGACTGTGAAAACCCACTTCATACTCAGCTTCACAGGCTTGATTCCCAATGGGATCAACTCAACCCTTCAGCCCTTTCTAGGTCAATAAAATGAGTTCCATCAAGTTGGGCAACCAACAAAAGGAGAGAATTTCTCGGTGTATACTTTGCTCTTCGAGCACTCAGCGATGACTGCGTCGGAATGGTGAACTCCTCGTCTCTGATCTCTAAAGCAGTACTATTAGAGACACCAGGAGCATTCCTCTGGGTGAGCGAGACACATTGATTGAATGTCAGGCAGAGCAGACAGACGTGATACAGTGAGTTCCTGTCTCCGTATGAAGGCCAGCCTATTGATCCACGGAGCTAATAAGGAGACTCTGCCTTATGGCTCATGCCGCATATTTCAACTTTAATTAATTGGATTGACTTATACAATTTCAGTCTACTGAGTCCTGATGCCTCTCATGGTTTAAAAAAAAAAAATGACGTGGAAATTAAAAAAAAAAAAAATGTTTAAATGGATTCTGTCATCCCTTTTATAACAACAAACGGATTTTATAATATGTAATTACAAAAAATTATACAATAATAATAAATACAATAATAATAACTATTATAAATAAATAGGTATCATATAATAAAAAATTATATAATGATAATAGTAATAAATTATAAATAATAATAAATCTAATAATAATAACTATTATAAATAAATGGATATCATATAATAAAAAGAAATATAATACTAATAATAGTAATAAATTATAAATAATTGTACATATAATAAAAACTATTGTAAATAAATAAAATTAAGATTATAGAATAATAATAATAGTAATACAATATAAATAATAATACATATAATAATAACTATAATAAATAAAGAAATGTTTTAAAATAAAAAAATATATCATAACAATAGTAATATATTATAAATGATAATAATAATAATATTATTAATAATAATAATAAAATGACTGTTATAAATAAATATCATATAATAATAGTAATAAATAACAAATACATTTAAAAAAAGCTAATATTTTGTGTTAGGAAAACTCAAAGAAAATGTAGAGGTTAATAGGAAAAGTAATTTAAAATAGAGCAATGGTAAGACCGATTTCCCCTTTTTGAGCTCTACATTTGCCTGCATTTTAGCTAGCACAGTGCATAAAGATTTCGTCTTTTCCCTAGAGTCACAGGATGAGCACCTTTAGCACCGATGGGTCTGCTCAATAAAGAGAGAACTGAGGGAAATTGAGATGGGAATTTCAAACTTTAGGCCCTAAAATTCTCCAAAGCGGCTGAATGGGAGAGTTTTTCCGATTGGCCCAAAGTTTGAAATTCCTGTCTCAATTCGCTCCTTGTTTAGTAGACTCTCAAGGGTCAAGGACAAAGCTTGTACAGACATTGTAGTGTTGTCAGTGGTTTATCTTGGTTTTGTGCTGCCCTAGGCAGATGAAATTCGGGCACCCCCCCCCCCACACCCACATTGCACACCCACGACATGACCCATCACCCCATTACATGCCCCATCATCCACATTGCACACACATTAAATGTGCTGAGTCTTCAGACCCTGTGGAATTCGGTGGGAGATCAGAGAATATTCATTCCACTCACAGAGAGGTGAGGAGCGAGGTCCTGTCTAGACCGCTATATATATCCGGCTTATTATTCATTAGATGGGAATCAGAGAATATTTGAATTTTAATAAGGGCTAGAAAAAGCCTTTTTTAGGGTAATCTACATATTTAATGTTTCACAATTCCTCGATGATCCCGAAATTAAAAAAAAATCATATTTACGAAAAATTCTTTATCGCTATATTTTACAGCAACCGGGAAAAAAAATCACACAAAATAAAAATAAAATGGAAGAAGTGGTGGAAAATCTTGCAAACGGCTCCCTACTCATTTTTTACCTATCCCCCCCCACCCCCCCCCCACTGCTTTTGCTTTGTAAAAGACCCCATTAGTTAACGAATGCAGCTCTTACTATCAACTCAGCCAACCCTCGGAGAGTTCATTATATCACAGCACACACGTCTTCAGACTTGTACACTCAATCTTTGTCATCCACCAACAAATCCCAGGAGAAAAATGTATTGGTACAGTATTTTCCAGATGTAAATTGTCATTTCATATTATGCCTTTTCTAGATTCGAAAAATGTCAGTAAACAACGCACAGCATTTTGCAGAAAAGCAACAGTGTCACAGAACTGGAAATAAAAACAATACAATGCATGCCATGAAATACCATCTCCATGCCATACAAAGGGGGTGGGGGGGGTGGGCCTGTCTGATAGGCAAAACGCGTCAGGTGTGATTACATTACCGCTGGAGGTTTTTATTTCAGTGTTGCTAAATGCCTCGATATTGAGGCGTTACAGCAACCCTGGCTGAGCTGAGGAAGCGATCCGCTATTGCTTCCGACACTTATTTAGACACAGGACTTACATATCCGTTCTGTGTCGTCAAGGGGTTAATTTCCTGCATACATAATAATTGTTTAGAATAATACCTAAACAATTAGCAAATCTACACACAAAAAAATTTACACAGCACCTTTCTCAATTGATGGATCCTATTCACATGACTAATAAGAGTGGTTATTACCTCTGACGAACTCCCCATGGTGAAACACGTCAGATTCTGCTGACCCTCTACTTTCAAGGTGAATACCATTCATTTGCAATTCTCGTCACTGTATATGTGTTTATTGCTGATTTGTATTTATTATACTTTTTTTTAATTGGGTAAGAAAAGCAACAAAGAAACAGGCACATTGTATTCTAAATGGTTGTTTTATTGAGTATATCCGCTTTTTGAAGAAGGATGCCTTTGCAGGAATAGGATTGCCATTTAAATGTATGTTCAAGATCAATACAAAGACCCTTTTTGAGGATGTTTTTGGAAAATTGTACCTTCCAGACAGCAAGATCTGAAGAAACATAGAAACATAGAATGTGTCGGCAGATAAGAACCATTCGGTCCATCTAGTCTGCCCAATTTTCTAAATACTTTTATTAGTCCCCAGTCCCTATCTGATATCTAGGATAGCCTTATACCTATCCCACGCATGCTTAAACTCCTTAACTGTATTAACCTCTACCACTTCTACTGGAAGGCTATTCCATGCACCCACTACCCTCTCAGTAATGTAATACTTTCATTAGTCCCTGACCTTATCTTATATCTAGGATAGCCTTATACCTATCCCATGCATGCTTAAACTCCTTCACTGTATTAACCTCTACCACTTCTACTGGAAGACTATTCCATACATCCACTACCCTCTCAGTAAAGTAATACTTTCATTAGTCCCTGACCTTATCTTATATCTAGGATAGCCTTATACCTATCCCATGCATGCTTAAACTCCTTCACTGTATTAACCTCTACCACTTCCATTGGAAGGCTATTCCATGCATCTACTACCCTCTCAGTAAAGTAATACTTTCATTAGCCCCCGGCCTTACCTTATATCTAGGATAGCCTTATACCTATCCCATGCATGCTTAAACTCCTTCACTGTATTAACCTCTACCACTTCTACTGGAAGACTATTCCATACATCCACTACCCTCTCAGTAAAGTAATACTTTCATTAGTCCCTGGCCCTATCTTATATCTAGGATAGCCTTATATCTATCCCATGCATGCTTAAACTCCTTCACTGTATTAACCTCTACCACTTCTACTGGAAGACTATTCCATACATCCACTACCCTCTCAGTAAAGTAATACTTTCATTAGTCCCTGGCCTTATCTTATATCTAGGATAGCCTTATACCTATCCCATGCATGCTTAAACTCCTTCACTGTATTAACCTCTACCACTTCTACTGGAAGACTATTCCATACATCCACTACCCTCTCAGTAATGTAATACTTTCATTAGTCCCTGTCCTTATCTTATATCTAGGATAGCCTTATACCTATCCCATGCATGCTTAAACTCCTTCACTGTATTAACCTCTACCACTTCTACTGGAAGACTATTCCATACATCCACTACCCCCTCAGTAATGTAATACTTTCATTAGTCCCTGGCCTTATCTTATATCTAGGATAGCCTTATACCTATCCCATGCATGCTTAAACTCCTTCACTGTATTAACCTCTACCACTTCTACTGGAAGACTATTCCATACATCCACGACCCTCTCAGTAAAGTAATACTTTCATTAGCCCCTGACCTTATCTTATATCTAGGATAGCCTTATACCTATCCCATGCATGTTTAAACTCCTTCACTGTATTAACCTCTACCACTTCTACTGGAAGACTATTCCATACATCCACTACCCTCTCAGTAAAGTAATACTTTCATTAGTCCCTGCCCTTATCTTATATCTAGGATAGCCTTATACCTATCCCATGCATGCTTAAACTCCTTCACTGTATTAACCTCTACCACTTCCATTGGAAGGCTATTCCATGCATCTACTACCCTCTCAGTAAAGTAATACTTTCATTAGCCCCCGGCCTTACCTTATATCTAGGATAGCCTTATACCTATCCCATGCATGCTTAAACTCCTTCACTGTATTAACCTCTACCACTTCTACTGGAAGACTATTCCATACATCCACTACCCTCTCAGTAAAGTAATACTTTCATTAGTCCCTGGCCCTATCTTATATCTAGGATAGCCTTATACCTATCCCACGCATGCTTAAACTCCTTCACTGTATTAACCTCTACCACTTCTACTGGAAGACTATTCCATACATCCACTACCCTCTCAGTAAAGTAATACTTTCATTAGTCCCTGGCCTTATCTTATATCTAGGATAGCCTTATACCTATCCCATGCATGCTTAAACTCCTTCACTGTATTAACCTCTACCACTTCTACTGGAAGACTATTCCATACATCCACTACCCTCTCAGTAATGTAATACTTTCATTAGTCCCTGGCCTTATCTTATATATAGGATAGCCTTATACCTATCCCATGCATGCTTAAACTCCTTCACTGTATTAACCTCTATCACTTCTACTGGAAGACTATACCATGCATCCACTACCCTCTCGGTAATGTAATACTTTCATTAGTCCCTGGCCTTATCTTATATCTAGGATAGCCTTATACCTATCCCACGCATGCTTAGACTCCTTCACTGAATTAATCTCTACCACTTCTGCTGGCAGGCTATTCCATACATCCACTACCCTCTCAGTAAAGTAATACTTCCTGATATTACTTTTAAATCGTTGCCCCTCTCATTTTAGACAAGAAAGGAGCTATTGTCTTAAACACCGAGAAGATTTTTTGGGGCTACGGTGGTTATATTGTGGAATAGATTGCCATGTGAAGTTATTTTTGGATTCAGTCAAAAATTATAAAAAAACTGTTGGATGCTTTCCGGGAATGCACACAGGGTTAAAACAATAAAAAATAGACGCGTTTATTTTAAATATGTGTGTATGTAAAACTTGGCAGGGAAACAGTGTGCCCCCCAAAGGACCAGGGTCATGTTTGAGACCCCCACTTATTTTCTGGCCCACATTACATTTACTTGCTTTCCAGATTTTGTTTTTCTCTCTGGCTTATTTTAGACAGCCTTTTCAGATGTAATCACGACTGAACTTCATCTTCGTAATCACAGAGCGAGATTACATTTTTTTTTGTTTTTTTTTAGCACAATGGGAAGAAAAATACCCAACAACAAATAAGTAAATTTCCCAGTGATATCTTATTTGTTTTGTCTCCTGTTCGTTTCGTTCTTTGTTGTGTGACAGGCTTAGCTGAACTCCCTTGACACCAGTCAGAGGCCTTGACATTCCTCATACTGTGCTCTCTGGGCCTATCGCAAAAAAAAAATCCTGCCAGGGCACACACACACACACACAAAAAACAAACATTGATTGAAGACTTTCAACAGCTCTACCTGTCCGAATTCTACCCCCCAGACCCCACAACATCCCAGATTTTAATATAATCAGGCGTAAAAACATGGAAATGCTTCCACTTGAAAAAAGTTATTTTTTTTTTTTCTATCATATGATTTTCTATCATAAAAATTTGAATAGAAGGCTTTAAACTACTTCCAAACATCAGGTTTGCAGCTTCTGCCGATCTTCCCACTCAGCTCTCAGCATTTGGTTGGAGCCTTGGGGGAACAACAAAAGAAACATTTCAAAGTGTTTGGTTTTCGTGAAACAAAGTATCTCAATGATAACTACATTTGCATTGCGGCTCAATCAGATCTATTGTAGCGTTAACGGACCTGTGTAGACGCTCTCAGGGTAGACTCTGGGGGGCCCTGTCAACCCCAAACTATAAGGAATTTAGTTCCCAGCAAGCTAAGGGGCATTGTGTCCTAGCAGGGGAAAAATAGCTGTTGATGAGGGGTGTTATCTACCTCTGCACCGCTGTCGTGGGCTTTCCTGGCTACAAAGGGGGTTCTGAGAATGCTGTGCATAGTCTCCAAGGAGTCCATCTATATCCATGGATATTGAGGTACAAAAGTTGATCTTATTGGCATATGCCTACCCAGAATCCTTTGGGGGGTGCTGATAGCAACCACAAACCTTTTCCACTTGTCTGTCTGGTGATATGTGTTTAATAAGGCCTCTGCTACCCACTGAATTTTAAATGAAGGGCTTCCTCATCACCTAAATGTATCTGGTGTTGTAATGTAGGGGTAGCTTGGGCATTGTCCTTTGAACAATGGGTGGGGGTAACTAGTAAGACATCTTCATGGTGGTAGAAAGGTAAATTATTTCAAACCAGACTCCATTCCACTCCATTCAATAAAACATTACTTTGTGGGCTTTATGCATGACAGCGAGGGTTGCAGGAAATTGAGAAGGGAATATCAAACGTAAAGCCAAAGTATCCAAGCCGGAAAAATTATCTCATTTAACTCAATTTAGAATTGGCTTTTATTTCCCAACCCTCTCACCCAAGCAACACTTGCCTGCACTCAACTAGACCTCAAGATGCTCCTCAACTATTATGGGCTCAACCTTTGGTCAAAATATTAAGAATTAGTCAAATGATTATACTTCTCCTATTCTCTAACGTGATGTCATGCATTTATTGAGAAAGAAATGTATCTCCAGCCCAATACGAGTACACCTGATACAAGCGTGTGTGTCTACCGATACGCACCAAGCTTATCTCATCCAAACAACTTGATGCACAACAGAGGCAATCTGTGATGGGTGAAAGCCGTGCTGCATCGCTGGCTTTGTACAATAGACACACAGACAGTTTTTTTTTTTTTTTTTCTGGGGCGTATCTATATTAGGTCAGGAGTGAATAAATGTCACGATAAATGGGGCTCGTTCAGTTAAGAATGCTAATTCAGCCTGTTTGTGACACACTTGCTGATTTTCCCTCAATGTCTTCTAAAAGACCTGTATCCAAATATTTGCTGCTGGAAAACCCCCCCCCCCCCCCCCCCCAGCATTTATAATTTTCTTTTATATATTTTTTAAAACATTGTTTTTTTTTTATAGTTTCTTAAAAAAAAGTGCTTAGCTGACCAGATTTAACCCATTCCGTCGGATTTCAGATTCAATTGCTGGCAAGGTCACCTGTACTCGATGCATGCCCCCCTTTCAGAATGTATAACGCAGAGGGAAATCAAATTAATTGATCATGGTACTAGACCCCCTGCTTGATTAATGAACTCTCTGCCAGTTCATCCTTCTGAGCTCAATAAAGTGAGTTCCATCAAGTTGGGTAATATCGACATTCCCCAAAATGTTAGGTAGCAGACACATCCCCCGGACATACTGAAAAATGAGATCTTTCCCATTCAGCAATGTACTGCTCCCCAAACCTATCACTGATTGGGGACATTTATTTGTTTAACCCTATATGTTGTGCTTTTAAAACCATTTTCAAGGGTTGATTATCTGCCTTGTTGTAATTACAATATAAATACAGAAGAGATTAGCGTGTGTTAAATGAAGTTTTCCGTCGCGGGGATAAATTACATTTTAATTAAATTCCCGTCACTGATGTGCTTATGTTATCGTCTATTATCTTTATTAAACTCCTGATTTTACCCAAGACATACAAGCAGAAGCAGGTACAGTTGAGCGATTCTGTATTGCAGCAGATCTGTCTGTTGATTAAAATAAATATGGATTTTGACTCAATTGCGTTTTGATCGTTTTTTCTAAATTGAATTATCGCCCCCCCCCCCCGAGCTGCGCCTAAACCCCAGCGTCTTCCGTCTCAAGTTGCCGTAGAACATGCGCTGCGAAGTCGGCGCTCCTCATTTGCAGGTCTAGCGCTTTACTTGTTGATTTGAAAACGTGGACATAAGCTCTGCACATTGACAGCGTGTGCCACCGGCCGGGACGCTAATCTAGAAGGGGAGGCGTACGCTAATAAAAAAAAAAACGAAAAAACGCAGCTCCAAGAGAAGACGTACAAACTTGCCTGCATAACGCCAAGTTTGTTTTATCTTCTGTGTTGCGTTTAGACAAAGGCCGACAGGAACCACCAACACCCCCCGGCAGGTTAGGAAGTCTGACGCGTTTCGCAACACTTTGGCGAATAGTCATAGGCATGGGGGGAAGAGGGGGTCCTGGTAGCCTTTGTCTAAAATAAAACAAACTTGGAGTCATACCGGCAGGTTTGTCCGTATTCTTTTACTGTACTGTATACCAGAAAACAAATAGAGACCTAACAATTCCCCTGCTACCTCTTTCCACCAACTTCTACTAGGGTGGCCATCTCAGCCATTTTTTTTTTTACTAGCCACATATAACTTTTGCAGGCTGCCTTGCAGTGTGTACAGATCATATGTGACCAGAAGAAAATCAATTAACTAATTAAACATAGTTTTTTTGAGGATCCACTACTTGATTAGTTCATTGATTCCCTTCTGGTCACATACACAACCTCTACATACTGCAAAGCAGCCTGCAAAATTTGGATGTGCCCGGTATAGAATTGGCAACCCTACATACATAGTTGCCAACATCGGCCATGTTTTCAGGGACACGTATTTGTTCCACATGCTGCAGAAAGAGCATGCAAAGTGCAGCCCTGAAGTATGTAGGATGGATATACGCACAGACACAGTCCAATTAATTAATCAGGGTGGAGATCTCATAGGACCTACCATGATTAATTAATTGGATTGTGTCTGTGCGTATATCCGTCCTACATACTGCCGGGCTGCACTTTGCATGCTCTTTCTGCAGCATGTGGAACACATATGTGTCCCTGGAAACATGGCCGATGTCGGCAACTTTGTACATAGGTGATCGGAAGGAAATCAATTACCTATTTAACTTGGTTCCCGTGGAAAGCCCCTTCATGTTTAAAATCATTTGAATTCCTTCTGGTCCGATATAACTTCTACGCCCTGCAAGGCAGAGGGAAACGTTTATGTGGCTGGTAAAAAATAATTGGTGGCAGCTTTAATTTCTACACAGTATTTTTTCCTCCTTTTTTTTCAGGGTGTGGGGTGCATAGTTGCCAACATCGGCCATGTTTCCAGGGACACATATTTGTTCCACATGCTGCAGAAAGATCATGCAAAGTGCAGCCCGGCAGTAATTAATTGGATTGTGTCTGTGCGTATATCCATCCTACATACTGCCGGGCTGCACTTTGCATGCTCTTTCTGTAGCACGTAGAACAAATATGTGTCCCTGGAAACATGGCCGATGTTGGCAACTATGGGGGTGTTGTCTTAAATACCAGAGGAATCTAGCGAGCGAGACCCGGCAGGCGATTCTTTTACAGTAATGCTAAGCCATGTATTTTCTTTGCCCGTCACACTCTTGCTCTTTGCACCTCTCAGGCTTTGCCAACAATAATTAACTGCCTTCAAAGCGTGGTCGTGCTGCACAGAAGCAGATAATTATCACCTGCTAAGGAATGATGGTCATGGAGTATAGCAGGTGTGCGGAGGGGTTAATGGGATGCACGGGTGGGTCAGTAAGTGCTTGAAGCCGTGCCGCAGCTTCCCTCTGTGATTTCCTGAAGTTGCCACTGACTCGTGACGCCTGTCATTCATGTCAAACATTATTTAAAGTCTCCGAGCACCTCTCGATCACACTTTCTGAATAGCTACCGTTTTCTTGCTATCCATCTGAATAGTTCTTACTTTAACTCCTCCTACTTCTGGTTCCATGCATACAGCTGTATGTTTCGCCATTTTTTTAAAATCCCTGTGGAATGGCAATTCCTATGTGTCCCGAGAGGAATTAATTAATCAAGGTGAGTCTTATGGAGTCCCCCCCCTGTCCCGTGTCACCATGATAAGGGGAAGGTAAACATGCCCACCAGAATTCACTGCCCCCATCAAAATGAATGCACTATGAGACTCTTACATGGCATTAACATAGTTGCCAACATCAGCCATGTTTCCAAAGACACATATTTGTTCCACATGCTGCAGAAAGAGCATGCAAAGTGCAGCCCGGCAGTATGGAGGATGGATATACGCACAGACACAATCTAAATAATTAATCATGGTAGGTCCTATGAGATCTCCACCCTGATTAATTAATTGGATTGTGTCTGTGGGTATATCCATCCTACATACTGCCAGGCTGCATTTTGCATGCTCTTTCTGCAGCAAGTAGAACAAATATGTGTCCCTGGAAACATGGCAACTATGCATTCATTCTTGAAGCAGAGAAGAAATTGATATGTCAAGGGAGGGAGGTAAATCACTGATGTTGGCAACAGAATACTTCCCCTTTGAACATGTGCACATACCTGCATGTCAGCTTAGCGTGTGACATGCTCCCACTGTGTTGTGATTCCTTTATTAATGTCTGCAACAGTTGGCATTGTTCTGCTTGTCAAACATGCCCTTTTTCTTCTTCGTGGAGAAGATTTGCTGCTCAACTTTGCAAAAAATGAAAGTACATGTGTTTCTCAAAATCTGTAATTAATTTTTCACAGTATTCAACCCCAAATTCTCCTGCTGCGCTAAGAAACGCATCCGATTATATAAAAAAAAAAACACAAAAAAGCAGGTGTATGCTTTTCAAGAGGTGCTTGAGTCAGACTTTTATTGTCCCGAAATAGAGTAAAGTACAATGGATCGGAAACTGCAGAGCAGGGATGGTTAACCTTGGCACTGCGGACGTTTCTGAACTGCGCACCCCATAATGCTCAGTCAACGTTTTTTGACTGACTGAGCACCGTGGGTTATGGAGTTCCCCAAATGTTTCAGTGCCAGTGCTAAGCATCACTGTTCTAAGCAATAGAGGCAAAAGCCATCATGGAGACAAATGTAGCATTGAGGTTTTGGTAAAAAAAAAAATGGATGGTCCAAAAGTGTAACCCACCCAAAAGCAGAGGTCTATGTCTATGTCGGATATTTGCTGGACATTGTGATGCTTATCCCGATCTTACCTGTTGTTTCTTATCACTTTCTTCTTCTTCCTGTACTCACTAGATTTAACCAAATCAATATACTTACCTCTGATGAAGCCATTCTCAGGGCGAAACGCGTCAGTTCCTGTGCACAACTCCATCTGACGGCATTTGCTGCACCTTCATCCGCTGTGAATTTGTTTCATGTAATGTTTTGTATTCAGTATTGTGCAACCAGATTTCATTTATATTGACTCTCTTATAAATTGCATTTTTAAAAAAAATTAGATTATATTAAATTTCATACCGATAATCATTCAAACTCTCCTTATCCCAGCCCGAAAAGTAAGTGTGGCCCAGGCACAGAGCTCTTCACACTAGTACTGCAAATCACATGACATATAGCCAGCTATGAGGCTATGTCGTAATCATGAAGTTTGTCTATCTTTGGAGAACGAGAGCATTTCTTCTCACAGCCTCTAGGAGGCGATGTGAAATCAGAGTCTAGTTAACTAAATGTCCCAATGTGTTCTGGATCTGACAGGATCCAAAACCGATTCCTAATCTGGGCCAATCTAATCTAATCTGCATTTATTAATTTGGTAATCTTTTCGTTGACTGTAGGGGGTATACTGCACTAAAACAACATCTGTGTGTAAAGGACACACAATAAATTGTGCAAACCACAATAAGTATACATTGTATCACCTCCGGTGCAATAAATATATAATACCAGCACTAAGGATCTGTAAGGTGCACTGGTATTGGGGGAAGGGAAAGCACAAACAGATGTCTATTTCAACAAGTTACTAGTGTAATTCTTTCCCAAACAAAAAGCAACTCTGATAGTTTAATACAGACACATGTGGCGTTGTGTATAAAGGTTAATTGCTGGGGAAAAGGTCTGACAGGGGTCCATTCACCATGGTAACCAACGGAATGTTCCTGCTGTTGACATCACTTTTAGAACCTTGCCCTAGAAATCACCATGGTAACCAATGGAATGTTCCTGCTGATGACATCACTTTTAGAACACTGCCCCAGAAATCATCATGGTAACCAATGGAAGGTTCCTGCCGATGACATCAATTTTTGAACTCTGCCCCAGAAATCACCATGGTAACCAATGGAATGTTCCTTCTAATGGCATCACTTTTAGAACACCGCCCCAGAAATCACCATGGTAACCAATGGAACGTTCCTGCTGATGACATCACTTTTAGAACCTTGCCCTAGAAATCACCATGGTAACCAATGGAATGTTCCTGCTGATGACATCACTTTTAGAACCTTGCCCTAGAAATCACCATGGTAACCAATGGAATGTTCCTGCTGATGACATCACTTTTAGAACACCGCCCCAGAAATCATCATGGTAACTAATTAAATGTTCCTGCTGATGACATCACTTTTAGAACTCTGCCCCAGAAATCGCCAGGGTAACCAATGGAAGGTTCCTGACGATGACATCACTTTTAGAACTCTGCCCCAGAAATCACCATGGTAACCAATGGAATGTTCCTGCTAATGGCATCACTTTTAGAACACCGCCCCAGAAATCACCATGGAAACCAATGGAAGGTTCCTGCCGGTGGCATCACTTTTAGAACTCTGCTCTAGAAATCACCATGGTAAGCAATGGAAGGTTCCTGCCGATGACATCACTTTTAGAACTCTGCCCTAGAAATCACCATGGTAACCAATGGTAATCACCATGGTAACAAGGTTATCTAGCAGGGATCTGATTAAGTTAAGATCACTTTATTGGAACACTGAATCTGTCCTTTATTTGACACAATTACTGGAGAATGATATATTTTAATTAATATTATATTAATAGCATGTTTTTCTTCCCCTGGTGTTAATTGAGTCTGGTTGGCTCAAGCAGTGTTGGATTTAAACTCCATGGTGATTTTTTTTTTTTTACAGTTGCATTCTTGGGGTAAAGTAGTTCATTAGCTCAGAACACATCCTTCTTTACCTGGGGCAGGTGAGTCCCACCCAAAAGAAGCCAGTATTATAACATGAAGTGGAATCTTCACCTTGGAGTTTCTATATTGACACTATCACATATATAATAATAATAAATCACAGTTCACTATTTAGAAAAAGACTCCATTATGCCAAATGAAGTGGAATGGGGGTGGAGTGGAATTTCAAATAGTATTTACATAGTTATAAGGTTACATTGATGTTTATGTTGAAAAAAATACTTGTGTCCATCAAGTTCTACCCTTTACTGCTATTGGTCCATAAGAAGGCAATCCGCCCCCTTATTTCTGCTTCAATGCAGAATAAATTCCTTCTTGACTCCAATCGGCAATCAGATTTCTCCTTGGATCAACAAGAACTAAATAAATATTAATGCCTATACCAACATGCATAGCCCTCTAGGCTCTGGCTCATTTAAAAAAGTATCCAGGCTCCTTTTAAAGGGACACTGAACATTTTTTTCCACTTGTGCTTCTAATATAGAAGCACTCGGGAATTGTAAGTTGTTCCTCTTGTGGGGATGAACTGGCAGGTACTTTTGATAGTACTTTTGATAGTACACTCTAGACATGTGCAAAACTAAAATTTTCGTTTCGTTTTCGTCCATTCGGACGAAAATGTTATTTATTTCGTCTAAAACGAATTTCGTTCATTACTGCATTCGTTTCAGACGAAATTCCTTCATTATTTTCGTTTCGTTTTATTAGTTCGTACGAATCAGTTGAACTACACATTCCATAAACCAAAAGTCTATAAACCAAACTTCGTTCAGTTTATAGACTTTCGGCTTATGGAATGCATGTAATGCTATTGGCTTTCTAAAAATCGAATGATTTTCGTTTATTAACCATTCGTCTTTCGTTAGTTTAGCATTTTCGTTATTCGTTTTTCGGACGAATGGACGAAAATGCTATTTTCTGGCTAAAATGCATTCGTCCCAAAACGAATGCACATGTCTGGTACACGCCAGTTTATCCTCTGACCGACAGCTGCCATGCTTCCATAGGAAGGAAGCAAAGGTTAAACAAGTTGGACTGTCCCTTTAAAGGCATCTAACGTATTTGCTAGCACCACCTCTTCAGGCAGTGAACTCCATACCTTTCCTGTAAAAAATCCCTGCTGCTGTCGTAGACTAAATGCCCTTCCTTAATGTCTTAGCGGGTGGCCTCTTGTCCTTTGTACTGTTCTGTTAATAAACAGGTCTTTAGAAAGCCCTTTGTATGGGCCCTGTACATATATAGATAACATTTCTCTAGTGTGTACAAATTTCACTTTTCTACGGAACTAAAACTTTCTATTCCCCTTGTTAGTTTTGTAGCCCTCCTCTGCACTTTCTCTTTCTATTCCACAATTCCATTTCTATTAATATTGGTATTGTTTATTGGCTAGACCTCTGATCTGTGTCATATTCATGAATACTAACATCAGATAATGAAGTATTGTCTTCAGTGTAAAATGCAGCTTAAATTCCTTATACTACAGCCCTGAGGCTGGGTTACGTACATTACAGCATGATGTGGAGTGAGAAACGCGTTGGCACTGTCGGACAGTGTGATTCCTCGGGGGAATTCAGAGCATTTTTTTGTTTTCAATCACAGACAAGCTGGCAAGTGAAAGACAAAGTACCATCGCAAGTTCACCGCTTATCCGTTGGATTTTTATACGTTTCATTGAAAAAAATCCGTATTTTTTTTTTTAACATCTCTCTCTTTCTGCTAAGTGCTCATCAATCCCGCTTGTGCTCGTACTCAAATTAAATGCAATTAACTCCATGTAATTATAAATGCATTTAGTGAAATGCGGCAGCCTCTATTTTCAGAAGAATTGCAAAGGGGTCTCTAGTTGAGCAATTGCGCACGATAGTTTTTATTCTTTTTTCAGGCAGCGAATTTGATTTCTAAAGAGCCAAATACAATAGTTTGCTCAAAGCTCTTTTATTCGGGGGCGTGGATTCATTTCCAAAAGGCCCCTGTTTGACCCAAATAAAAACCCAGAAACATTACTTTTTCTTTGGTGCAATCATCCGAGACAGATAATAAGTGATGAGGAACTCAATAAATGACTTTGGCCCTCGTACTACTTATAAAATTACAGGTTTGGCTGGGAATCGCTGGGTTTTTATTGCTCAGATTACAACTGCGAGTTAAATGAACAGTATACACACCTCTCTCTACGTTACCAATTATGGGAGTTTTTATATGTTCAGCCTTGTACCATGGCGAAACGCAATGGGGAATTTGACAAACATGTCCTAATTAGCATGGGTGCAGCCACACCTGGAAAAAACACTATTTTTAACATTTTCCAGAGCATTTCCACGAAATAATCCTTATTATTGTCCTTATCTAATATTTAGGATAGCCTTATGCACATCCCAAGCATGCTTAAACAGCGTCACTGTGTTAACCTCTACTACTTCTGCTGGGAGGCTTTCCCATGTGTCCACTACTCTCTGTACTACATTTCAGTGTCATGTTGAACTATTCTAATTTATTAATTCAGCATCCATTCACTGAATAGTGAACGGTGCTGAACAGAGTAGTGGACTGCAAAAATCATGCCTTAATAAATGATCTGCCTGATTTTAGCATTGCACTTGCAGCTTCCTTGTCTGTGCAGTTGAAGGGAATAGTCCTCATTGACATTTCTATACCAACATGTGTGTTTTGTGTTGTGTTTACACAAACTTCACTCTGTCCCTCTGTCTTTGTTCCACAGCAGCTCATTGAACTTTGGGTATTTCTGAAAAGTGGGATGGCTGCTCTTACACCTGCACCTGTAGTCAGGGTGCACATTATCTGTATTATACGGTGGCCAACCTCGTAGGTCAACGGCTTTCAAAACAGAACATCGCCACCTGCTGATCTGCACATTGCTCCTGCCTCTGTAGCCACATCTCTTTACTACTCTCTTTACAACAGACGTCAGGCTGCAGAATATTCAATATGGAGATGGGAGGATGTTCTTCTAGCATGGCTTTGATGGGACCCAAATGTGTTCACTCGAGAAAAACCCTCATTCAAATTTTAAGGGTTAGTATTAGGGTTAGGGGTTAGTTTTAGGTTTAGTATTAGGGGTGACCTTTAGGGGTAGTACTAGGGTTAGTTTTAGGTTTCAGTTAGGGTTAGTATTAGGATTAGGGGTTAGTTTCAGGGGTGACTTTTAGGGTTAGTACTTGGGTTAGTATTAGGGTTAGTTTTAGAATTAGGATGAGGGTTAGGGTCTACATGGGGTTACTTTACTAGGGGGAGTTACTGGTTCATGACTAGTAAACCCAATAGACCTGATTGTACATACCTTCGCTTCCCAACAGTGGTCAAGTACAATAACGTTTCGTGAGCTGAGAGGGAAAAAGTGGGCTTTTATAAACCCCCCGTACCTACAAAAATCTAATAATGGATATATATGTATTCTGGATGATGCAGATCATTAGCCAAGAGGTTAAATTCACAGAAGGATTGTGTCGGAGATAATAGCAGGAGAAGATGATACTCCATGTTTGTAATATCTCATTATAATCTAAATGTCTTTTAACTCCTCCATAGCAAGGATATTGATGACCCAAGTGACTAAGGCCAGCCTCGAGGGAATTTGAAGGTTTTGACCCTTCGGCTACCCACGGGGGCGAAGAAGGCATCGTCACAAGGTAGTCCAACAGTTCTGCTGGAAACTCGGAAACGGTTAAAACGTGGACGGAAATGTCTCATGTTAATGAAAAAAAAAAAACCCTCTCTGTAATAAAGAGAAAAGATGGCTAATTTATCTTAGTACACATAGAGCTGGTCTGACGTAAAAAAAAAAAAAAAAAAATTAATCATGGAGATCGGAAAGTAGATAAAATTAGCGAGTCGTTCATTCTTGGCTCGTTGATGCCTAACATGAGGGACATAACTGGCTCTAGCACACAAAAAATGTATCACTATACAATTCAATAATGAAGAGTTATTTGTAAAGCAGTGTTAAAATTCTAGAAGTGGCGCAATGGTCGGGGGAAACCAATGGAATGTTGAGGCTGAACGTTCCATTTGTAGAACTTTTGCCAGCCAATCGACATATGTGAATAACCCGCTAGAACCACATATTGTTACCCGCCGCTAGAAGCCATCTCAATGTATTAATTGAAGGCTTGTTATCTAGGGCAATTATATGTCCGTGAATGGTGAATTAATAAATAATTACATTTTTAGGGAGAAGCCCAACATGTCCCATTGCGGAAACCTTTGGTGCACCATAGCTCGGAGAGATCAAACAAATTGACTTTGTATTTATAAAAGTGTCACGACTACATCATGCCAAATGGGTCGTCACCCATTTCTCTGATGAAAGGGGAACCAAAACGGAGATGGCCTTCAAGCTTTTAATGTATAATTTAATTGAACAGAACAAAACAAGCTCTTTTGAAAATGATTGTAGAATGAATCCCCGATCAGAAAACCAAAGGGAATCAGTCTCGTGGGCCATTCATTCAAATTTTCCATCTGTCACACCCTAAGTGAGATTTAATCTGATTTCCGACGTTCCTGGTGACGAATATAGTGAGGAACGTTTGCCCCCGTACACCAAACTGAAGTTTTTCCCCCTCTAAATAAATACGTAGGAATTGCAATAGCCTCTTCTGTATCAAGTAGCGAAACGCATTGGCAGGCATGTACCTACAGCTCTTTAATACATCAGGAGCTGGTAGGAACAGGTTAAGCATGTTATCAGCTAAGTTTGGCAAACAAAGGAAGGACAGGTTTACACAGGCTGCAGTCTGATATCTGGACTTGCCAAACAATTGATTTTGATCATTTGCACACAAGTGATCTACTTAATGATTAACCCTTTTCTGGCAGGAGAGGGGAAGGCATAGTTTTCCTTGTGCCTGGTTACTGCTGGATTGTCTGAGGGACAGAGTGCAGTAATTAGCAATATCCAGCACTAGCGTAATATCGCCCTATCTCACCAGTGCCTCTGGACATCACAGCTAAACAAGCCCAGGAGACCCATTAGTATATGTTATTGAAAGAGAACACCAACGCATTCCGCAAGGCTGGAAAATGGGATAAACAAAACATACACGTGGCATGAGATGCAATAAACTAGACAGAAGGATGGGCAATGCATCATGCCAAACTGTATGTGTCTAGATTTAACACCTGGTGACACAGATCAGCAGGCCAAGGATAGTGCAGAGTTACATCTTTACACACTGTCACTTTATAACAACGCATTATACAGGGCCAACTCTGTTCTTCTAGCAGGAGAAACTCACCAGGCCCTGCACCATGTATATATAGAAGAGCTCAGCTGGCCATGGATAATGCAGAGTTACATCTTTACACACTGTCACTTTATAACAATGCATTATACAGGGCCAACTCTGTTCTTCTAGCAGGAGAAACTCACCAGGCCCTGCACCATGTATATATAGAAGAGCTCAGCTGGCCATGGATAATGCAGAGTTACATCTTTACACACTGTCACTTTATAACAATGCATTATACAGGGCCAACTCTGTTCTTCTAGCAGGAGAAACTCACCAGACCCTGCACCATGTATATATAGAAGAGCTCAGCTGGCCATGGATAATGCAGAGTTACATCTTTACACACTGTCACTTTATAACAATGCATTATACAGGACCAACTCTGTTCTTCTAGCAGGAGAAACTCACCAGACCCTGCACCCTGTATATATAGAAGAGCTCAGCTGGCCATGGATAATGCAGAGTTACATCTTTACACACTGTCACTTTATAACAATGCATTATACAGGGCCAACTCTGTTCTTCTAGCAGATGAAACTCACCAGACCCTGCACCATGTATATATAGAAGAGCTCAGCTGGCCATGGATAATGCAGAGTTACATCTTTACACACTGTCACTTTATAACAATGCATTATACAGGGCCAACTCTGTTCTTCTAGCAGGAGAAACTCACCAGACCCTGCACCATGTATATATAGAAGCACTCAGCTGGCCATGGATAATGCAGAGTTACAGCTTTACACACAGTCACTTTATAACAATGCATTATACAGGGCCAACTCTGTTCTTCTAGCAGGAGAAACTCACCAGGCCCTGCACCATGTATATATAGAAGAGCTCAGCTGGCCATGGATAATGCAGAGTTACATCTTTACACACTGTCACTTTATAACAATACATTATACAGGGCCAACTCTGTTCTTCTAGCAGGAGAAACTCACCAGACCCTGCACCATGTATATATAGAAGAGCTCAGCTTGCCATGGATAATGCAGAGTTACATCTTTACACACTGTCACTTTATAGCAATGCATTATACAGGGCCAACTCTGTTCTTCTAGCAGGAGAAACTCACCAGACCCAGCACCATGTATATATAGAAGAGCTCAGCTGGCCATGGATAATGCAGAGTTACATCTTTACACACTGTCACTTTATAACAATACATTGTACAGGGCCAACTCTGTTCTTCTATCAGGAGAAACTCACCAGACCCTGCACCATGTATATATAGAAGAGCTCAGCTGGCCATGGATAATGCAGAGTTACATCTTTACACACTGTCACTTTATAACAATGCATTATACAGGGCCAACTCTGTTCTTCTATCAGGAGAAACTCACCAGACCCTGCACCATGTATATATAGAAGAGCTCAGCTGGCCATGGATAATGCAGAGTTACATCTTTACACACTGTCACTTTATAACAATGCATTATACAGGGCCAACTCTGTTCTTCTAGCAGATGAAACTCACCAGACCCTGCACCATGTATATATAGAAGAGCTCAGCTGGCCATGGATAATGCAGAGTTACATCTTTACACACTGTCACTTTATAACAATGCATTATACAGGGCCAACTCTGTTCTTCTAGCAGGAGAAACTCACCAGACCCTGCACCATGTATATATAGAAGCACTCAGCTGGCCATGGATAATGCAGAGTTACAGCTTTACACACTGTCACTTTATAACAATGCATTATACAGGGCCAACTCTGTTCTTCTAGCAGGAGAAACTCACCAGGCCCTGCACCATGTATATATAGAAGAGCTCAGCTGGCCATGGATAATGCAGAGTTACATCTTTACACACAGTCACTTTATAACAATGCATTATACAGGGCCAACTCTGTTCTTCTAGCAGGAGAAACTCACCAGGCCCTGCACCATGTATATATAGAAGAGCTCAGCTGGCCATGGATAATGCAGAGTTACATCTTTACACACTGTCACTTTATAACAATGCATTATACAGGACCAACTCTGTTCTTCTAGCAGGAGAAACTCACCAGGCCCTGCACCATGTATATATAGAAGAGCTCAGCTGGCCATGGATAATGCAGAGTTACATCTTTACACACTGTCACTTTATAACAATACATTATACAGGGCCAACTCTGTTCTTCTAGCAGGAGAAACTCACCAGACCCTGCACCATGTATATATAGAAGAGCTCAGCTGGCCATGGATAATGCAGAGTTACATCTTTACACACTGTCACTTTATAGCAATGCATTATACAGGGCCAACTCTGTTCTTCTAGCAGGAGAAACTCACCAGACCCTGCACCCTGTATATATAGAAGAGCTCAGCTGGCCATGGATAATGCAGAGTTACATCTTTACACACTGTCACTTTATAGCAATGCATTATACAGGGCCAACTCTGTTCTTCTAGCAGGAGAAACTCACCAGACCCTGCACCATGTATATATAGAAGAGCTCAGCTGGCCATGGATAATGCAGAGTTACATCTTTACACACTGTCACTTTATAACAATGCATTATACAGGACCAACTCTGTTCTTCTAGCAGGAGAAACTTACCAGACCCTGCACCATGTATATATAGAAGAGCTTAGCTGGCCATGGATAATGCAGAGTTACATCTTTACACACTGTCACTTTATAACAATGCATTATACAGGGCCAACTCTGTTCTTCTAGCAGGAGAAACTCACCAGGCCCTGCACCATGTATATATAGAAGAGCTCAGCTGGCCATGGATAATGCAGAGTTACATCTTTACACACTGTCACTTTATAACAATGCATTATACAGGACCAACTCTGTTCTTCTAGCAGGAGAAACTCACCAGACCCTGCACCATGTATATATAGAGGAGCTCAGCTGGCCATGGATAATGCAGAGTTACATCTTTACACACTGTTACTTTATAGCAATGCATTATACAGGGCCAACTCTGTTCTTCTAGCAGGAGAAACTCACCAGACCCTGCACCCTGTATATATAGAAGAGCTCAGCTGGCCATGGATAATGCAGAGTTACATCTTTACACACTGTCACTTTATAGCAATGCATTATACAGGGCCAACTCTGTTCTTCTAGCAGGAGAAACTCACCAGACCCTGCACCATGTATATATAGAAGAGCTCAGCTGGCCATGGATAATGCAGAGTTACATCTTTACACACTGTCACTTTATAACAATGCATTATACAGGACCAACTCTGTTCTTCTAGCAGGAGAAACTCACCAGGCCCTGCACCATGTATATATAGAAGAGCTCAGCTGGCCATGGATAATGCAGAGTTACATCTTTACACACTGTCACTTTATAGCAATGCATTATACAGGGCCAACTCTTTTCTTCTAGCAGGAGAAACTCACCAGACCCTGCACCATGTATATATAGAAGAGCTCAGCTGGCCATGGATAATGCAGAGTTACATCTTTACACACTGTCACTTTATAACAATGCATTATACAGGACCAACTCTGTTCTTCTAGCAGGAGAAACTTACCAGACCCTGCACCATGTATATATAGAAGAGCTTAGCTGGCCATGGATAATGCAGAGTTACATCTTTACACACTGTCACTTTATAACAATGCATTATACAGGGCCAACTCTGTTCTTCTAGCAGGAGAAACTTACCAGACCCTGCACCATGTATATATAGAAGAGCTTAGCTGGCCATGGATAATGCAGAGTTACATCTTTACACACTGTCACTTTATAACAATGCATTATACAGGGCCAACTATGTTCTTCTAGCAGGAGAAACTCACCAGGCCCTGCACCATGTATATATAGAAGAGCTCAGCTGGCCATGGATAATGCAGAGTTACATCTTTACACACAGTCACTTTATAACAATGCATTATACAGGGCCAACTCAGCAGGAGAAACTCACATGGTTTATCCCTGCACAGTGTGTAGTAGAGCCAGTGAATAGACCACAGGTTTACCATTTATTACTTTCGCTCAGCCGTCATTCCATGTATCCACTACTCTTCCTACAAAATAACATTTCCTTAGAGGATTAGTATTCCTGAAAAGATCTCCAAATGTAGGAAAAATAATGAAGACCCATAAAATAAGTATTTTTAATGATTTTGTTTTTCTATTTAGATAAAGGTCCTGCGGCTCCCCCTCTGTACAGTGCAAGATGATGTTATCATTTCTCTTGGACACAAACTGACACTTTCTCTGGTGAGACTGATCAGATTTTACACCCATTTTTTTTATTACACTGCTCTGTATCCTCTGTAATTGTAATATTTGTTCTAGTCCCCGTTAGATGCAGAGTGCACAGAAAATTTTTTGTGTAATGTTCTACAGTTACTTGGATCTCAGAGATTATGACCAAAGGAATTTGGATTTTTTACAGGCAATGGCTCCTAGCTGCAGTATGAATATATAAAATAATATATACATTATGTTAGCAGCATTGGTAAATGAAGAGAAATTTTTTTTTTTTTTTTTTTTTTTTTTTTTACCAAAACATGCTAATTAATTGCTGTAAGGAATGCCACCTAATTTGCATATAGGGCCTCACAGTGAGGTCACATAGAGGGGACAGCACAGACATTTTAAAGACTTCTTTTTCTTAACCCATGCAAACCCTGTTAACACAGTGGGGGGGTCCATTCACTAAAAGGGGAGTTGAAGTGTGAGCTATACATGGCGCAGGGTCAAACCTAGTGAGCTTCCCCTGCCAAGCAAACTCACCTAGTTTGTCCCTGCACCATGTATAGCTAAACTGGGGAGAGGAATTGTTCATCTCACCTGAACTCCTCTGATCTCACTCAACTCACCTTATAATGAATAGCCCCCTTCAGTGTAAATGATAGCCCCCCCCTATGCTCTACCTACTTATTATAAATATTGCAGGTTCCAATTAAGCACTTGCTTGAGTGACTGAGTTAGCAAAAGGTTTTACAAAACACCTATGATTTCAATTAGAAATCTATAATCCCCCTTCCTAGCCATACACTGGTTTAATCAATCACACACTTGGCTTGACAAAGCATTGATGTGTATTAAGCCGAGCCAAGCTACAGAGAGAGAGAGAGAGAGAGAGAGGGAGAGAGAGAGAGGGGTGGTGATCAGAGAGGGTGCCTTGTGTGTCTCAACACAGTCTAGTCCTGCAACATCAGAATGACATGAATCTCAGATCATACACAGAGCATTAAGAGAGATCACTGTCCATGGAAAGGACCTACAAGTAGCATCAGCTATAGCCAGTGCACTGACTTCATGGACTCCTATGCATGGGTCAAGTGTGTTCCAATCATAGCATCTTCTCCCACCAACCTGCAAACACAAGAAAGGACACAGTAGTAGCCTGTTGCTGACCACAGAGAAAGTGCATGCTGCTAATCTTTAAAAAAAACTATATTATAAATAATAGTGCTGCATTTGATTGGGAGAGGACAGAAGAAGACTTCCAGATCATCCTGGAAGGTTGGACAACCTGTAGAAGACAATCTAGGAGCAAACCCCAATCTGTTTACAACTGAATGATGTTTAACAAGGAATTACTTAAATGCATGTAGAAATGTGAAAAATATAATTGTAAAGAGAAGACAAGGAAGACACAGAGACAGGTAAGGGGTGGGCTGGGATGAGGGGCATTTAGAAGATGGGTTAATTGAGTCTGAAAATATTGCAATATGGGCAATGGCTAGTTTGTCTGGAGGCTTTCAGTTTAGTGCATAGGTTCTCTAAATTAAGATAGGGATTGGAGACACACTCCTGGGAAGGAAAGATGGATTTCTTATCACCTAGTGAGCAGATCTTGATTGAAAGCTAATCTATCTATCAGAGTTTTGGGAAAGAAATTCGTGGAAAACAGCAAGTGTCCAGATGATCTAATCGCGATCAGTAGAGTGCAAGCTTCTAAGATCACTCTAATCTCCTCTTCTTTCATGGTGTAAGCAAATACCAGATAGTAACACAGCAGAGAGTGTTGGGATATTTCTCTGGAATAATATTTTTTTCCTGAAATGTTAAATATTTACCTTTATTATGGAGCTGTGACATCGCAGTTGAAAGGGGATTTATGCTTTATTCTTGTTAACTGGTGAATGATTCTCTGCTTTTATCTATTCCCTTTATCTTTTTATCTACTGTCCCAGTGCTGTTAATCTTGCTTGTATCTCATTTTTCTTTTGTCCATTTGTTTGTTTGATTTTTTTTTATTTATTAGATGTTTAATTTCTAGGCATATTTCTTAGATGTCAAGGTGTAGATCTGATTCTCTGTTGAAGGATGAGATGCAGCTGGGATATTGGGAATTGTAGGTTGCTGATGTGAGCTGGATTCTAGTATTTGACAGTATTATGTGTACAGTGAAACTCTTATATGTAGTCAGCATGCAGCTAGACCTGTTGAAAGCTAAAGCTCCTCAATCTGAGGCAGCCACTCAAGCATTCAAATCAGACACACAGCAGTATGAGTCAGAGAGCTTACACTGTGCCCTTAGGTCTTTGAGGCACTAACCAGTTACCCATCTGAATTTGGGGAGGGGGGATATTTGTGTGTGTGTTAAATCCAACACCTTCCTGATTTCACTGGCAGTCAATGAGTTAACCTTTACCTGTCCCCAGCACAGAAAGGATTAACCCTGCCAAGGCATTAGGAAAGGGCTAGAGAGAGATAACTGTTACCCACCCTTCCACTGCTGTATGCTTTCATTAACCTCTTCAGTGCCACCAAAAGGTGGTCCCATCATGCCCGAGCTTGCAATTCTGCTTTCCACCAGCACTGAAAGTGTTAAGGCATGTTGCTCTCTTACACACCAATATATAGTGATATATTAGGCATCATCCTTGGTAATTTTGCTAAATGTTCCTGTGTAGGGTTAAATCATTTTTTTTATTTTTCAGATTTAGTCCCTTTAAAGCTTCTGCTGAGAGGGTTAAAAACTCCAAACTACTGTGTGTTTGTGTGCATTAATTATTAACTTAATATTGGGCAACCAGTGACCCTGCTGTACAGTATAGTATATAGTACACATTTGTATACAGTATTAGAGCACAAGAGGCAGGTGCATGATATAGTGTATCATATAATATCTGAGAAAAATATAACACATAGTGCTCCAAATATTCCAGTTTCTCACTAATACTATTGGTATAACCAAAGAGTAATGGTATAACCATAGAGTAATGGTATAAGCATAGAGTAATGGTATAACCAAAGAGTAATGGTATAACCATAGAGTAATGATATAAGCATAGAGTAATGGTATAACCATAGAGTAATGGTATAAGCATAGAGTAATGGTATAAGCATATAGTAATGGTATAACCATAGAGTAATGGTATAACCATAGACTAATAGTATAACCATAGAGTAATGGTATCAGAACTAGACTGTAATAACCGATAACCATAGAGTAATGGTATCAGAACTAGACTGTATTAACCGATAACCATAGAGTAATGGTATCAGAACTAGACTGTAATAACTGAAAACCATAGAGTAATGGTATCGGAACTGGACTGTAATAACTGATAACCATAGAGTAATGGTATCGGAACTGGACTGTAATAACTGATAACCATAGAGTAATGGTATCGGATCCAGACTGTGATAACTGATAACCATAGAGTAATGGTATCGGATCCAGACTGTGAGAACTGATAACCATAGAGTAATGGTATCAGAACTGGACTGTAATAACTGATAACCATAGAGTAATGGTATCAGAACTGGACTGTAATAACTAATAACCATAGAGTAATGGTATCGGAACTGGACTGTAATAACTGATAACCATAGAGTAATGGTATGGGAACTGGACTGTAATAATAGATAACCATAGAAGAATGGTATCGGAACTAGACTGTGATAACTGATAACCATAGAGTAATGGTATCAGAACTAGACTGTGATAACTGATAACCATAGAGTAATGGTATCGGAACTAGACTGTGATAACTGATAACCATAGAGTAATGGTATCGGAACTGGACTGTAATAACGGATAACCATAGAGTAATGGTATCGGAACTAGACTGTGATAACTGATAACCATAGAATAATGGTATCGGAACTAGACTGTGATAACTGATAACCATAGAGTAATGGTATCAGAACTAGACTGTGATAACTGATAACCATAGAGTAATGGTATCGGAACTGGACTGTAATAACGGATAACCATAGAGTAATGGTATCGGAACTAGACTGTGATAACTGATAACCATAGAGTAATGGTATCGAATCCAGACTGTGATAACTGATAACCATAGAGTAATGGTATCGGAACTAGACTGTGATAACTGATAACCATAGAGTAATGGTATCGGTACTGGACTGTGATAACTGATAACCATAGAGTAATGGTATCGGAACTGGACTGTAATAACTGATAACCATAGAGTAATGGTATCGGATCCAGACTGTGATAACTGATAACCATAGAATAATGGTATCGGATCCAGACTGTGATAACTGATAACCATAGAGTAGTGATTTCAGTACTAGACTGTAAGAGCTTTAACCATAGAGTAGTTGTGTGAGTATTAGATTGTAATAATCAGGGATCTTGGAACTGTGATAACTTATAAACATAGAGTAGTGATGTCAAAAAGTCAGTCCTAGATTATAATATGTAACCAGAGAGAAGTGATATCAGAGCTAGATTTCTACAACTTCTATAATCATAAAGAGTGATGTCTTAAGTTCTTAGTGATGTCATAACCAGACTGAAATAGCTCAGGATTAATGAGGAATGATGTCACAAATGGAATGTTGCTGCAAAACTGTTTTGAGTTCGCTTTGCTTGCTGATTGGCTGCTCCACTTAGTTCTGATTGCTGATTGGCTGCTCCATTGAGCTCTGATAGAGGATGGCTACCCTCTCAGTCAGAGACAGATTCTGCTCCGCAATGCCTTCAGATTTACAGACCTGCACTTGTGAATTAGACAGCTTATCATGTAATGAGGGATATTAAACACATTGTTACATTAATCTGGATCAGCCTCACATACAAGAAATATTAATACTTTCCAAGGGTAAAAGATCAGTCCGGCACAAGGTGTTTATTAGCTTGTTCACAATCATTAGGTATCGGCTTTCTGAATCAATAGCCAAACTGTCCCGCCCTGTATATCTCTTTAATGAATTAATATTTGGCTACAGTGTGATGGAACTAAAACAAACATGATTATTTTTTAACAAATATAAACAGAGTAAATGCAAAGATTTACTTGAAGTTTGGAAGAGAGTTACAGATTAGGAGTTATTCACTAAAAAGTGAGGTTAGTTAAGGTGAGAAGAGCATTTTCTCTGACTGATGTAACTATACATTGTGCAGGGCCAAACCTGGTATGTTTCTCTGGCTAGAAGAGCTCAGCTGGCCATGGATAATGCAGAGTTACATCTTTACACACTGTCACTTTATAACAATGCATTATCCAGGGCCAACTCTGTTCTTCTAGCAGGAGAAACTCACCAGGCCCTGCACCATGTATATATAGAAGAGCTCAGCTGGCCATGGATAATGCAGAGTTACATCTTTACACACTGTCACTTTATAACAATACATTATACAGGGCCAACTCTGTTCTTCTAGGAGGAGAAACTCACCAGGCCCTGCACCATGTATATATAGAAGAGCTCAGCTGGCCGTGGATAATGCAGAGTTACATCTTTACACACTGTCACTTTATAACAATGCATTATACAGGGCCAACTCTGTTCTTCTAGCAGGAGAAACTCACCAGGCCCTGCACCATGTATATATAGAAGAGCTCAGCTGGCCATGGATAATGCAGAGTTACATCTTTACACACTGTCACTTTATAACAATGCATTATACAGGGCCAGCTCTGTTCTTCTAGCAGGAGAAACTCACCAGACCCTGCACCATGTATATATAGAAGAGCTCAGCTGGCCATGGATTATACAGTCACATCTTTACACAATGTCACTTTATAACAATGCATTATACAGGGCCAACTCTGTTCTTCTAGCAGGAGAAACTCACCAGGCCCTGCACCATGTATATAGAAGAGCTCAGCTTTCCCTGCACAATGTATAATTAAGTCAGTGAGGTGGTATGTTCATCTCACGTCAACTCACTTACAAGTCACTTTTAGTGACTACACATTGTTTCTATTTGAGTTACACATCAGGACCTCTGTCTCATTGTCTCTGTAATATAGTCTGCCCAACAGATGCCTCCACTCAGTCATGTATTGTAAGAATATCTCACCCCATAGTGCATTTAAATTCTAAGACACTGACTTGGTCTGTGATTGTAAAGTCACAATACTGTAAGGTCATAGTGGTGATGCTGGGGAGAAAACATACAAGTTGTACAATTATTCATACAGATGAATAGATAAAACAATAGCAAACATGTAAAGTAAATATAGAAGGTTGTAATTTAGTAACAGGTACATTCTGTTTTCAGAAACCGGGAGACATTCATTTTTTTTTAGGCTAGTGGATGATTTGACGGAGTCTGGGAGGCTGATTCCACATAAGAGGAGCTCTGTAACAGAAGGTACCTCAACCTACTTCTTTTTTGAAGTGAGGGAAAGCTAGTAAGGGACTGGTGCGGGGGAAAAGGGGATTATTTATAAAAATTCTGTCCACAAATGCGTTGGGAAGTAAAAAAGAAAAACAGCCATCAGCGTCTGTTCAGAAAAGAGGCAGAGTCCTCACATGTAAGGTGCACTCAGAGCTTTTCCGCATTGCGGAAGTTAGCAACAATTACCCACCATCCCTGCTTACACCTTTCTTTATTTTCAACCCCTATTATGTGCCCTACAGCTTAGTCAAAATATGCACGTAAAAAAAAAAAAAATAATTATGTGAATTGAAAAAATAATAATCTGCCCTGCCGATCCCAGGTAAAAATGGGTGGTTTTCTACCACTTTAATGAATATTAAGATAATTTATTTATTTTGATATTTATTGCCTCTCTAACACAAGCAATATATTGTTAAAAACAAGTTTGGAATACAATAAATTTGCTTTATTCCTTGTAGCAATAGGCAGGGAGTGTACCAGGACCATAGTGTGCAGACCCCTGCCCCCAACATTCCGAGAAGGGGGAACTGTAGACCAATCAAGCCCCCAGACCCCTACTCATGCAGTTTGCAAGCCATCTCCCCCTATGCCAAGGGTTCTATGCATGTACCTTATCCCTATGGCATTCACACAGTTTAATACACACCAGTCCATTATACAGCCATCCGATTCCGGTTGTGTACTAACGTCGCTATGGCAACAGATGCGATACCAGTGCTTTTTCCAAAAGGAAATTTCCGAGATGCCAGCGATAGTCAGATCTATCTTTCAGATTACCGCCCGTCTTCCAAGTCGTTGTCTGAATCCGGGGACCTGCTAAGGGCAGGGATGGCGGAATGCGGAAAACATAGAGGTTACTAAGGAATTGCAATCAGCAATCGGATCATTTTTTTTAGATTATCCCCCCGTATCTGCTCAGCTCAACTGTCTGATCTTGGTTAATAATTGATGGTGTGTTGGGGCAGCGGAGCTGAACTTTCTCTTACACACTGAGCGAAAGCAAATATTGCACAGGATCCGGGCTCTGATAGTATGCCTCGAATGGCAAAGAAACGTGTGGGGGACTGGGCAGGCTGGCACAGAGTGTGTCACTGAGACATTAATGAACTGCAAGAAGCAGAGTTATCTCCCTGCAGCAGTAGGACAGTAACTAAGTAACGTGACGTTAATGCTCATTGGGATATTGGGGGGGGGCCAGTAAGTTTTCCCCTGACGAAGGCATTGCCACTGAGACGACATGTAGATATTACATGGTATAGATGTGTTATAACACAGTGATCTAACATCACTACACGTTTAAAGTGCAACTGCTGGTAAAAAAATAGCTTATGTTTAATTGAAACACTGCATCAAGAGCAGATGGGTTATATAGAAATTATTTAACAAACACATGCAAATTGAGTTATTGAGCTCTCATTGCTTGTATAGCTATATTAGGGGGCGGCCCTGTTGTTTAGAATCTTTGCTCTGTATGGCTCTATCAGGGGGCGGCCCTGTTGTTTAGAATCTTTGCTGTAGAGTTCTATCAGGGGGCAGACATGTTGTTTAGAATCCTTGCTCTGTATAGTTCTATCAGGGGGTGGACATGTTGTTTAGAATCTTTGCTTGTAGAGTTCTATCAGGGGGCAGCCATGCTGTTTAGAATCTTTGCTCTGTATAGGTCTATCAGGGGGCAGACATGTTGTTTAGAATCTTTGCTTGTAGAGTTCTATCAGGGGGTGGACATGTTGTTTAGAATCTTTGCTCTGTATATCTCTATCAGGGGAGGACATGTTGTTTAGAATCTTTGCTCTGTATAGCTCTATCAGGGGGCGGACATGTTGTTTAGAATCTTTGCTCTGTATAGCTCTATCATGGGGAGGACATGTTGTTTAGAATCTTTGCTTGTAGAGTTCTATCAGGGGGCAGACATGTTGTTTAGAATCCTTGCTCTGTATAGTTCTATCAGGGGGTGGACATGTTGTTTAGAATCTTTGCTTGTAGAGTTCTATCAGGGGGCAGCCATGCTGTTTAGAATCTTTGCTCTGTATAGGTCTATCAGGGGGCAGACATGTTGTTTAGAATCTTTGCTTGTAGAGTTCTATCAGGGGGTGGACATGTTGTTTAGAATCTTTGCTCTGTATATCTCTATCAGGGGAGGACATGTTGTTTAGAATCTTTGCTCTGTATAGCTCTATCAGGGGGCGGACATGTTGTTTAGAATCTTTGCTCTGTATAGCTCTATCAGGGGAGGACATGTTGTTTAGAATCTTTGCTCTGTATAGGTCTATCAGGGGAGGACATGTTGTTTAGAATCTTTGCTCTGTATAGGTCTATCAGTGGGCGGACATGTTGTTTAGAATCTTTGCTCTGTAGAGCTCTATCAGGGGCGGACATGTTCTTTAGAATCTTTGCTTGTAGAGTTCTATCAGGGGGCGGACATGTTGTTTAGAATCTTAGATCTGTCCCAAGATTCTAAATTTCTCCATCCTCTGATACAGAGCAAAGAGGGTGCAACAAGGTACCATATTTGTTCATTAAAGCATTTCTATATAAAATGCCTACACTTGATGCAATCTTTCATTTAAACATAGCTTCATTTTTTTTGCCAACAGCTGCCCTTTAATAAATCTCATTATTGTTCAGTGGGCAGGCTGGGATGCTTTTTTTAGCAGCTAAATTGTTGCATTATTAAGTTATTTCACTGCTACATTACACTTGGAAGAAACATTAAATCTGATGGTACATTGGCTCACATTTATCAAAATCTTCCTACTCGGATCAACAGAAAGACAAAACCCACCTTTTATCACATACATTTACTAATGTGTGAGACTTACAATGGAAGGCAAACAGAGGTATTACCTTCTAATATCAGGTCAAGACCTTGATGCCCAGTTGACCTTTGTTTCTGGAAGCAGCACTGCCCTCCAGCTAGATCTATTTCAGGATTACAGCCTATCAGGTCATGGAATAGCTGGGGCTAGATCAGATAAATTATCTTTAAGAGGATAAATACAGCATCTTTCATGGTCGGATGTGCAGACAGATTGATCCGTACCAAAGTAGGAGTATTGTGAAAAACTAATTTTTGCAATGAATAGTAATAAGACATTATAATTCAAGTCACACATGCTAGCTGTGTATACATCCTACGTACATTATTGTATATAAAATGTTAGTGGATGGATGGAAAATAAACACATTTTAACCCAGCACTTGACAAATGTAATTTTGTTTTAGGAGCTGTAATAAAAATCTAGGAGCCAGACAACAGCACATGCACACAGTCATGCAGACAGTTACACAGTCACAGACACACACAGACAGTCACTTAGACAGACAGAGACAGTCACATAGACAGAAAGAAACAGTCACATAGACACATATCCACCAGTTTTTTTGTGTTTTTCAGAAAAAGAGTACCTCTTTAAATGAGATTTACTTAATTACAGGGGAGTGGGTCACTTCTGCTCCCGCCTGGTCTGTGCCTCTCGCAGAGGCACTGACCATCTTCAAGTGTGTTACTGCTGAGCTGTATAGGGCCAGAATTTCGGGCCACAGAGACATTTACCTGGCGAAATGAGTTGTTCTGTTATTTATTTTTAAAACTTAGGATTACAAAAAAAATTAATTCCTTTTTATAAAAAATTGCCATTATCAATATTATTTTAAGCCCATTTGCGATGATCTGGGGGGAGGGTTTAATGTGGTGCACCAATGGAATGTTCCTGTTGATATATTCAATTTTGGAATGTTGAGTGTATATATATATATATATATAGATATACATCATTCCAAAATTGAAGGAGAGAATTCTGTGTGATGTGTGATTATATATGTATATATATCACACATAATTCTCTCCTTCAAGCCATGGAGGGGTTAATAAAATGAGTAGTGTAGCCTGGGATGAAAAGGTCTGTTGATCTTAGTGGAAGCTGGGTGATTCTCTTCATTGTAGTCTAATTCCCAGTGAAATGATTTCACAAGGAATCAATACTAGACCAGGAGAGATTGAACACTCTGAACGAAGATTGACACTTGTTACCAGCAAAAGATTCCTTGGAGAATTTACAGAGTTCTCCTTTTTCGGGAAGGAAGACGTATGTGCAGGGGTGAGTGTGGATCGCACTCGAGCTGGATACTCTAGATGGGGCCACAAGGTCTAAAGACCTCCCTAAACATTTTTCTGCAAATGGACCCAAATTTACGAGGAAAAGTAGAGATTTCCCATTTTATTTACAATACTCTAAAAAAGCAGCCGAATCTAGGAAAACCAAGACACGTTCTCCCCAGCAACTACCTTCAACCTGACGTGCTTTGCCCCTTAATGGGCACAAGCAAATACACAAATCAGCATAGTTGCCGACATCGGCCATATTTCCAGGGACACATATTTGTCCCACATGCTGCAGAAAGAGCATGCAAAGTGCAGCCCTGCAGTATGTAGGATGGATATACGCACAGACACAATCCAATTAATTAATCAGGGTGGAGATCTCATAGGACCTACCATGATTAATTAACTGGATTGTATCTGTGCGTATATCCATCCTACATACTGCAGGGCTGCACTTTGCATGCTCTTTCTGCAGCATGTGGGACAAATATGTGTCCCTGGAAACATGGCCGATGTTGGCAACTATGCATCAGAGATCAGACACATATACCTCGAGCACTCCCCTAACCAAACCGAGAGGTAAAGATGTAATGGGAGTTTGCACTGACGTACACAACACATATAGTGGGAAGCCTTTAATATTAAATGGATACATGAATATCAACCAGAGCTAAGTACATGTGGTTTAGAGCTATGGGGTAATATATAGGTTGTCATAGAAACCCACGTACACTTATGAACTAGCATTCCATCCCATAGGTACCCAGTGTTACAATGTGTACTTGATAAACCAGAGAATATCATAATCCCCTGATTAAACATGTTATTAGTCTTATGCAAATCTTACGGAAAAAGGGGTTTTATTCCCCACGAGAGTCACATGATTATTCTATATTTAAAACGATTTATGATATTGGAAAACTAAAACCATAATATCCCAATAATGTCATCTAATGACAATCATGACGGATTAATCATCAAGTATTAGTAATTGGCTCCATAATAAAGTAATGGCTAGGAAGGCTTTGCATAATTATTTTTTTTTTAAAACATTAAATTCAAATAACTAATATACATATACATGTAATATAAATTACGTGTGCAGTATCAAAAAGTTCCCTGATTCTATGCCCCCCCCCCCCCCCCCCGTGCTTATTGCGGAACCAAACACATTTCGATTGGGAATAACTTTGAAATCGATGGCAACGCTAGGAGAGAAAAAAAAAAACACGTTTCCCAGCTAAATTAAGTTAAAAAGTGCGGCGAATAAAAGGAGATAGCGGCTGAAACTGTAACCATGGAAATGTGAGCCAATAATTCTCTTAGCCAATCTGTCCAGGAAGTGCAGTAAACCTTGCCTGTGATTGGACGCAGGGCTCAGCAGTAGAGGTTTGTTTTAGAAAGAGCGAGAGAGCGGTGTTAGCAGAGCGCCAGAGGAGCAGTTGGAGAGTGCGTCAGTGCGTGTGAGTTTATGACATCACCTGTGGCTTGATATGCAAATTGACTGGTTTTCAAATTTGCATATCAGGCCACAGGTGATGTTATAAGCAGGAGAATCCACAGACACATTTAATACACCCCTTTCTCCCAATTTAGGCATTGTCCCTTCCCTTCTGGCAACGCAGGCATGAATATTGTATAAGGATCGGATATTTGTGCCGCTTCAAAATCAGTGAAGATGGCGTTGTAATTACATCTGTGCTTGCAAACTGATCTGATATTGTGCTACCGGTAACAGCACATCAGCAGCTTACAAATAACAGTAATTTAGTGGGAGAAGTAGAATGACAGCTGGTAGACCTGCCTACAGGTTGGGATAGAAACTTAAAAATGAAAGGACTTTTTTCTTTTCCAACTTACTCATCCTTATTTCATTCATCTTTGTTCAATACTTATATATTCCATCTGAGAAAGTACTGTCATTAGCCATTACTGTGGAATCAGCCTCTGTCTGTTGAACTCAGCTGTTTCAAGTGTATGGAATTCAGGGTGGCATGGTTTCAGTGTACTGTGATGTAACACAAGATATAATACAATATTAGTGCTACCAGGCACTTACAATATGTAAAACAAAAATAAATAAATTATATGACAATTGTTTTGATTGCATGGAAAAAGTATTATTATAAAACCGGTTCCAATTTTTCTGTATAATCACATTTGGATGAACGTAATAATAAAAAAAAAATTTAAACTAGAGCTGCACCCCGTGAATCTTCTCCAGTACAGACAAACTCCCCCCCCCCAAACCCCCCCCCCCCCCAATATATACAATCTGTCGGTTGTAGTGTTGTTATTACAAATACACCATTTGTGTTTCAAACAACATTTAAACAATCCGTATTTGGTATTGACTTCCTTCTTGAGCGGTCCTTTCCGCATTTGCACTGACGTCATTTTGCATAACGCGTTTCGCTCAATGGGCTGCTTCCACAGGTGTAATCCAAAGGGTGTATTTGTAAGAATAATAGCTTCACAACCCACAGATTGGGTATAGTGATTTAACCCAATAAGGAAGGCTTTGGAAAGTAGGCAGGATTTTTGCTGCAGCCACAATTACTCCAGAGGGAACCTGTTAATTAATCATGGATTGGCTCTCAAAGGAATTATCTTGATGAATGAATTGATTTGGAACACATGTGAGTTATACATTCTGCAGGGCAGCATGTATAACTTATATGTCTCCCTCACAAAAATGGCCGAGCATACAGCTGTATGCATGGTGGAATCAGAAGTAGGTGGAGCTATGGTCAGCTCTATTCAGAGCTATAAATTCAGATGGTATGATTGAAATGTATAGCTGCTTAGGGTACGTAAAAAAACAAAAACTTTTTTGTGCTGCCAGGGGGCACGGAGAGGGGGGGTTTCAAGCTCTCAGTCTGGTGTGGCCCCTCGTCACAGTCACAATCTTGTGAAATCCTGATCTTTAATATTGCAGTGTCTGAAATGCTCTTCCTCGCACTAGATATAAATGCTAAACCCAGCAAGCACTTGAACCGACAATTAACCCTTTTTGGGAACCGCAGGGGTCACGGAAGCCTGAGAGACTAGGGGGAAATTATGCCTGTGATGAGCATGTGGATGGTAAAATTGAATAAGAAATCAAAGAGAGAAAGGGGTCAAATGCTTTAAAAAAAAAATGTAAAAAAAGATTGGGGACAGCGTAAGATCCCCAGACGCCGCAAGGCTGCAACAAAATGACTTGATTTAAATTATAAACTGCGTTTTAAAGAAAATTACTGGAAAATTGCCCATTTCTCTCTGCAGAGTTTTTTTTTTTTTTTAGAGAAGAGCATCATGTCTTGATAAGGCTCCACTTAGTTGGGAATGGGGATGCTATTTTCTCCTTGCCGTCTCTAGAACAGTTTTGTTGGTAATCAGCCAGAATTGTGTGTAGTGACTGTCCGATAGCTAATTTAGTAGTATTCACCTCTCCCCCAATTCACACCTCCATTATCAAAAGGATGTTATGATTATTAGGATCAATTTCATGCTCGAAAATGTTTAATGATGTTTATTGTAGTAATCGTAATCAAGAGTTATTACACTACATTTATCTATATAGCGTCAATAGTTTACGTAGCGCTAGGTACAGACCAGGTAGGGGAGCTACATACTAGGTTAGACGAACAAGGATAGACTGATACATAAGTCAGAGAGCCATGCTCGCAGAGCTCACAATCTAGGACTTATTTAAGTTGACGATAGCACTGAAGAGGCATAGTCGATGATGCCACTTACCAGGGCAATTCTATATGCAACGTTTTTTTTCCTTGTTTTTTTGTACATAACTTTGGTACATTTTAATATAATTTACTGGAGGTGTCTTGTATTTTTATAGTGAAAATAATCTCACAGGGGCTCTCCATATCCAGTTTGTAATAACTGTTTTCTTTAATTCCTTAGGGGGGCCATGATGTCTCTACATGTGATGCCTTTGATCTTTTGAAGCAGACTTGTTGTAGGCGAACTATGGATCCTGTATCGTTGCCGATGGCTTCTTTGTTGGAACCCGAGGAAGTGGACCCCAACCTCACTTCGTGCAGAAATCTGACGGACAATGGGACTGTGGTTGAATCTTCGATTTCTGGAATGAGTTCCATCCTCATCCCATTTATTTACCTACTGGTGTGCGCCATCGGACTTAGTGGCAACACATTGGTCATCTATGTGGTCCTCCGTTATGCCAAAATGAAGACCGTCACCAATATTTATATCCTAAATCTGGCTGTGGCTGATGTCCTTTTTATGCTGGGATTGCCTTTCTTGGCCACCCAAAACGCAATCTCATACTGGCCCTTTGGAACTTTTCTTTGTCGGCTGGTTATGACCGTGGACGGCATCAACCAGTTCACCAGCATCTTCTGCCTTACGGTCATGAGTATTGACCGGTACTTGGCTGTGGTCCATCCGATCAAATCAACCAAGTGGAGGAGACCAAGGGTGGCCAAACTGATCAGTGCCACAGTTTGGACTTTTTCATTCCTAGTTGTTCTCCCAGTCATTATATTCTCAGACGTCCAGCAAGACTTGCTCACCTGCAACATAAATTGGCCAGAACCCGTAAGTATCTGGTCTGCTGCATTTATAATTTACACCTCCGTGTTGGGTTTCTTTGGACCACTTCTGGTGATTTGCCTTTGCTACCTTTTAATTGTCATCAAGGTAAAGTCGTCTGGCCTTCGAGTTGGATCTACTAGACGTAGAAGATCAGAACGGAAAGTCACGAGAATGGTGGTGATCATTGTGGCTGTGTTCGTCTTCTGCTGGCTTCCTTTCTACATCCTGAACATCGTAAACTTGACATTCATAGTGCCCGAGGAACCAGCCTTTGTGGGAGTGTATTTTTTTGTGGTCGTCCTTTCCTACGCCAACAGTTGCGCTAACCCCATCCTGTATGGTTTCCTTTCGGACAATTTCAAACAGAGCTTTCAGAAGGTCCTCTGCCTCCGCAAGAGCAATGGCATCAAGGACGCTGACCTCACAGAGAACCGGCAAGAAAAAAGCAGTCGTCTTCAGGAGACTATGTTGCCCTCTCGCAATTCTGAGTTCAATGGGCACATGCAGACGAGCAAGGTCTAAATTCTGGCCTCGGATAGACACAAAATATGGACAAGTAAATTGAAGACTAGAGTCAAGTTGACACAGATTTCATGAATTGGAGATTAAGAACCTGAGGGAATACAATGCAGAATATATTTAAAGATGAAAGTGTTTCTATATATATATATGACATTGGCTGAGAGACATTTAAAGGCACCTCAGCTGCATTATTTATAGCAATGTGATCTCTGGTTCCATCTGTTGTGCAGTTAATAATCTCATTTTCTCTTGCTACCTGTGCTTTATCATTCATGACAACCCTGAGAACAATGTGTTGACTGTTTTACAGTCAATTTCTGTGTGGTAATTTTTCTTTTTGCCAGTATTTTGGTTGCAGCTGTGAAACAATGTGTGTCGTGGTTGAAAACACATTTTATGCAAATAAAAAGTGCAGAATTGTAAAACAAACGTTTAATGTTATCAAGTATGCCGGCGTTACTCAGCAATGTGTCAAATCTGCTACTTGATCAATGGTAATTGTTCGGAATCAGCATATTTTAAAGTGGGGCTATGTTTTTTTCAACAAACAGGGATCTAGATTAGACTAGGAGAAGACAGTAGGGTTCTAGAACAGATGCCAAGCAACAGGGCGCCAGAACAGACCACAAGCTCTTTGGTGTTGATGTTAGTTGTATCTAGAGCCCACTACAAGTTCTTTAGAGAAGACAGTGAAAAGGATGTGCTCTAGAACAGGTGGCTTTGGTGAAGACAGTGGACTTCAGTCTAGAGCGGAATGCAGGATCTTAAAAGAAGACAGAGAAAAGGATGCACTCTAGAACAGGTGGCTTTGGTGAAGACAGTGGACTTCAGTCTAGAACTGAATGCAGGATCTTTAGAGAAGACAGAGAAAACAATGTGCTCTAGAACAGGTGGCTTTGGTGAAGACAGTGGACTTCAGTCTAGAGCAGAATGCAGGATCTTTAGAGAAGACAGAGAAAACTATGTGCTCTAGAACAGGTGGCTTTGGTGATGGTAGTGGACTTTAGTCCAGAACAGGTTGCAGGCTCTTTAGACAGAGGGCTCCAAAAACAATTTATGAGAAGTATTTAGTTCCACAACTCTCGTGTACAGATTTCACAATTATTTTCTATGGGCTTAGGCAATATATTTTTCTTCATCTATCCTTTGTCCGGTGGTGTTCTACCTATAGCTATGGAATCTCCTGTGGTGTTTTTTTCTAGCTATATATCGATCAGTGTGACAGAACAATGTAATTCCATTGAAATAGTTCAGAAAGAAAATTATTTCTGAGTTGAATACATCAGTAGGGTTTCCTGTGTGATATACCACGTCGTTTATATTTAAAGGAGCAGAAAAACCTGTATCAAATGCCACAGTTTTATAGAGATGAGGTTATTCCTTGCAAATTCAGGACACATTCTTCAGATATTTTTATTAATATTTTACAAAGTAACTAGTTTTATTTAGCTGGCAGAAGAAGGTCACAGGGAGGGTCTGGGGTCATTATATTACCCCTTTTAGTTGCCTTCAGGTTGACCACCCTGGTCATTCCTCAAACCCATTTGATCCCATGGCATCAACCAAAATGTATACTAACCCAAATCATCTGCACTGACCTGACTTGCGAATCATGTATTCTCCCGACTTCATGGAAAAAATTGTCTGATGGCAAAAACAATAGTACATCTCATCCTTGGACACTCTTATCCCTCGTCCTTCCACCCACCCTCACTCTTATTGTCTCCAGGGGAAGAGGACTTTTAGCACAGATCTTGATGATACTACCTCGTGTATCCGTCTGTCCCTGTTCGTCTAATGTCGAATGTAGTTCCCCGCTCTGTACCTTGCGCTACGTAAATTGTTGGTGCTATAGAAAAAAAATGTTCATTTCATATAATTGATAAAGGCAGTGGGAAAAAAGTGTCACTCGGGTGGTACGCCACTAGAGGGCAGATGTCTTGCTTCTTTGCCCTAGATATCCTCATGACAAGTCAACGGTCTTCATTGAATCCAATGCAGCCCAAAACAAAGTCGACTAGCCACATATAACTTGTCCATGCTGCTCTGCAGCTTGCAGAAAGTCATTTGGTCCATCAGGGAAATGAATCAAGGATCTAACGACGCTATTAACGTACTGAAGTCCTTCTGGTGCCCAATGGCGTCTGCATATTATAGAAAAGTTACATTTGGTGGGTAATAATGGAATCTCTGAGTCACCCAGTGAGCTGGTCATTCCATCGAGATGCTTTCCTAAATGGGCAGGGCTTCACAAATCTTGGTGCATGTGATCTGCCCGTGGCTGTTGCATGTAGACAAATGGGTCTCTTTACTAAAAACTCAACATTGGAGATCGATTTTCATTTTGAGACTAAGTCAAGTTAAAAAAAAACAGGTTTGAATCTTCACCATTTAAAATGGGAGGTGAAATGATCAAAGATATTTTTGAGTCAAACTCGGGTGCCAAAATTTACCTTGTATCAAAAATAGCTTTGATCGTGTCGCCTCAATTCACTTTCAATGGGGAAGATTCTAACCTGGGGTTTTTTTTTTTTCTAAGTCAAACTCGGGTGTCGAATGTGACTTAGTTTAAAAATGAAAGTTGACCTCCAAACTAAAGTTTTAGAGAATAAACCCAACAGAAACATAGAATGTGTCTGTAAATAATACCCATTCAGCCAATCTAGTCTGCCTAATACCTGCCTCATTTAAAATAAGAAAAAAAGAGAAAAAAAACCTCCTTCACTGTATTAACCTCTACCATTTCTACTGGAAGACTTTTCCATACATCCACTACCCTCTCAGTAATGTAATACTTTCATTAGCCCCTGGCCTTATCTTATATCTAGGATAGCCTTATACCTATCCCATGCATGCTTAAACTCCTTCACTGTATTAACCTCTACCACTTCTACTGGAAGACTATTCCGTGCATCCACTACCCTCTCAGTTAATTAATACTTTCATTAGTCCCTGGCCTTATCTTATAAATAGGATAGCCTTATACCTATCCCATGCATGCTTAAACTCCTTCACTGTATTAACCTCTACCACTTCTACTGGAAGACTATTCCATGCATCCACTACCCTCTCAGTTAAGTAATACTTTCATTAGTCCCTGGCCTTATCTTATATCTAGGATAGCCTTATACCTATCCCATGCATGCTTAAACTCCTTCACTGTATTAACCTCTACCACTTCTACTGGAATGCTATTCCATGCATCCACTACCCTCTCAGTAGTGTAATACTTTCATTAGTCCCTGGCCTTATCTTATATCTAGGATAGCCTTATACCTATCCCATGCATGCTTAAACTCCTTCACTGTATTAACCTCTACCACTTCTACTGGAAGACTATTCCATGCATCCACTACCCTCTCAGTAAAGCACAATGCCAATCTTCTAACAGTCTTTTGACAACGCACAGTTTTTATTGAATGGGGTATTTTTCTAATGGTTTTTACATAGTCGGAAGGAGAAAAAAAAAACAAGTTTTTAATAAATCTTCAAATTTCACTTAGAAATATCTCTGTATAAGCTACATTTCTAATAGTGATGGCCCTTTGGGTGAGCAGCGGTTAACACATGGTAATGGCTTGTACAAGGGTTACATTGAGACTCTGTTATTACTAAGCAACTGATAGACTTGTTTTTGTTTTGTTTTTTACCAGGAGTCCTGTTTCGATGGTCTCAGAGCGGATCGTCAGGTTGCAAATAGATGCTTGTCTCTCTTATGCTCGGTGATCTGTATATTACAATATTTTCCTCTCTTTCCCCCGTATAACATGTTCCAGCATAACTGAGCAACGGCGCCTTGTGTTAACACTTTCATCCCCGCTGCTGTGCACGCGTTTTAAATACCCATAGCTATTTATTCATGAAAAAAAAAATGGAGATTGGAGTCAATACCCAGGGGAATTTAAAACGTCAGGGCAAAATTAGCCGAGTTGGAAAAAAAAAAAAAAAATTCCCCCGTCTCGGCTTCTTTGGCCTGAAGTTCCCCTTTCATGAACAAACTCCCTATACATTTCCTTGTTCTGTGGCCAGGTGAGAAGATTAGGGGAGGCATGTATTTCCAGGCTGCGGAGTAATTTAATGGCAGTGATTTCTTAAATAGATGGATTTCCCACCACAGTCACATTGTGTTACACATCTTGTGCAAGAGATCAGAGAAAGCAGAGCAGAGGATGTGGCCGAACGTGACCCCTCGTAATGTAAAAAATGATGAACAGTCTCCTTAATTACTGGCTCAACAAAGCCTTTTCTGTTTCCCAGCATAGCCTCTCTGACCTCTCTCTCTCTCTCTCTCTCTTAGTACATTGCTAAATGTACAGCAGATCAGCTCTTCATTAATACATTCTTTTAAAGAACCAGATCCACGGTTAACTCTCCAGTCTGGGTATTGAGCAATTCCTGCAATTCCTGTTGTATCAGAAGATGGATTGTACTTTTCTTCTTTTAAAAAAAGACAATGGAATATTGATTAGAAGCCTTTGGAATCTGGACATTCCAATCAGGAAGGGATAGAAGATCAAAGATATGGACAGAACTCTCCACTTAAATGGATTGCATCATCTAAGTATTGTGTAGAACTGTGGGTGTAAAGAAAGCACACACAATGCTGTGTACAACGCAGTAGCTTATGGGGGAAAAAGTGGTAGGGTCTAGGCTGAACTGTCAGCAATGAAGAATAACGCGGCCGCGGCTATGTAAGAGCCGACAGTTCAGCGCTGAACTGTCAGCACTTACAAATGTAAATGTAAAAAGAAAATACCCCCCCAAACCCCAATACTAAAATTAACCCCCGAACCCTAATACTAACCCTGACATCTAATACTAAAAGTAACCCGCTAAACCCTAATACTAACCCCCTAAACTCTAATACTTACCCCCGAACCCTAATACTAACCTCCTAAACCCTAATACTAACCCCCGAACCATAATACTAACCCCCTAAACCCTAATACTAACCCCCGAACCCTAATACTAACCCCCTAAACCCTAATACTAACCTCCTAAACCCTAATACTAACCCCCGAACCCTAATACTAACCCCCTAAACCCTAATACTAACCCCCTAAACCCTAATACTAACCTCCTAAACCCTAATACTAACCTCCTAAACCCTAATACTAACCCCCGAACCCTAATACTAAAATTAACCCCTAAACCCTAATACTAACCCCCGAACCCTAATACTAAAATTAACCCCTAAACCCTAATACTAACCCCCAAACCCTAAAACTAAAATTAACCCCCTAAACCCTAATACTAACCCCCGAACCCTAATACTCAAATTAACCCCCTAAACCCTCATACTAAAATTAACCCTGAACCCTAAAAACTAATACTAACCCCCTAAACCCTAATTCTAACCACCCTTAACCCCAAAACTAAAATAAACTTACCTTTAGGGATGAAATGTCCCGCGATGAAATCTCCCGCGACGAGCTGTTGTGTGGTGAAGTGATTGCGCGGATGCAGCCGCGATGAAGTGTCCCATCCCCAAAGTGGTATACATCTGTCTGTGGTGTCTCCTGTTGATGACATAACTTTGTGGCATGGTAAGAAAATGAGCGACTTTTTGCTGGGAGTGTCCCTTTGAGGGGTAAAGAAAGAGCCCCCTTTGCCTAGTAGCAGGAAAGCATTTTGTTTCTTTGCTTCCAAGAGTCTTACGAAGGATTTTTTTTTAAAACCGCGTCTTTGGGGCCCAGCTGGCAAACAAGCAGTTAATTAACGTGTGCTATATCTCAGCAGCTCGTGAACTTAAAGGCCCAGAACAATTTCACGAGTGCGAAATGTGTTCGCTATTGTTTAATCTTATATTAACAGGAAGTTATTGATTGGAATGTTTGTATAGACAGTCACACCGGCGATGGAATTCTTTTTCCTGTGAGATCACGCGCAACGTGTCTATTATTTAATGGGGGCAGAAGATGCTTATGAACTGACATATACTGAGGTCTTGAAATAAATTAAAGTTATTTTGTTAATATAAACATTTTGAAACCATTTTTTTAAGGTCGATGAAATACTCACTTGGAGTATTGTACGCAAGTACTGGAGACCGTATCTCCAGAAGGATATTGATACTTTGGAGAGAGTTCAGAGAAGGGCTACTAAACTGGTTCATGGGTTGAAGGATAAAACTTACCAGGAAAGGTTAAAGTATCTTAACATGTATAGCTTGGAGGAAAGACGTAACATCTGGTTATATGGAAAGCTCTACAAAAAAAAAACAACCTTTTGTGTCCTGTTGAGTTAAACCCACTAAAAGCTAGTCAACTGGCGGAATTTGAGTTCTGCGATCAACTATCAAGCCAATAAATTAAATATTTCATTAGCAACCCAAATTAAACCGGGGGGGGGGGGGGGGGGCGTAAAGGGTCAGATTAATCTTATAATTCATCGCAGGTTCAAAAAGTATAAATAATCCAGTGTTATTACCTTCGAACACTCAATGGAAAGTGCGCAGAGGATTAAAAAAATAAAAAATACTGGGAAGTTTTTAGAAGGAATAAACCTGCACAAAAACATGTCAAAGGAGACGTAGCGATGATGTATTGAAGAGCTCAGCTACCTCGGATGGATGTCTATTGATCTCCAGATTTTGACGTAGTGTTCAAATGGATTATGCCAGGCTGCATCGCGTCCTGTGTCATGTGGAGAGGAGATAGGCTGAATTGCCGTCCTTTCACAATACACGTTCAAAGTGTGATTGGAGAGACAGACAGACAGACAGACAGGTTGAAGGTAGACAGCTGAGTTCAGAACCTTTTAATCATAGAGCTTGAAATCATGACATGACTCTTGGAGGAGTTGGGGGGGGGGGGGGATGCTGAGTTTCAAGGAAACTGCAGAATACAAGAGATTTTACAAAGGATAGCTATAACAATAACAACGTTTGAAGGGCTGAGTCCAACCCTGCCAGCAACTGAACCTGCAACACCTGAGGATTGAACAAATGCTACAGCTGGCACATTAGCCCACTGAGCTAACGTTCTGGTTGGGAAGTATTTCCAAATCCAGCCTCAATGCTTCGTTTTTGCACTTATTGTATGTATCATATCCTTAGGCGATGTGTGTCTTGCGTTGAATGATTTTTGTGGCAGGAATCTACCTCAATATTATTTTACTGGCCCTAAATTTGTTCACCAAATCTACTATTTATATTATGGAAGGATGGCTAGGCTACATTTTTTTTTTTAGCATTTTTTTTAAATAATTTGACTATTCCTTTGTTGAAGACAAGTGACTAGTGTGTTGTTTTTTTGTTGTAAATGGGTGTTTCTGGGGGGAATTTTATTTGGTGCCTGAGATTAGTCAGGTCCAGGACAGCACAAAGCCTGCCTACACTACTGCTAATGGGTTGGCACTTCCATGGAAGTGGTGGTAAAAATCTTACAATCAAATAAAATACCTGCACAGCTCTTTCTTGGTCAGTAAACCGTATCTTCTTGTCACGTACAACTTAACCAAGGATTACATTAACAGCCATCTGCCCCAACGTGACACACAGTGTTGCAACAGTGATATGGCAGCTGGACTCCCCTGGGGCGGAACATGTTTCACTACATCCATTAATCAGAACAGCTACACTCAGGGTCCGTGATGTCCAGGGCTTCACTTTGATCTATTGTCTTTCTCTCTGCTGGTTCACCCTCATCTCTTGAACCTGTTGATAGATGAGAAACCGAACAGGTGAAGAGGTTCATTCTGTTTTTTTGTTTGTTTGTTTGTTTGTTTGTTTTAACACATAAAAATTAGATATAGGTTTAGACCACAACCCATATTCAGTTTCAGCCAGATAAAAGTGTACAAAGGGTGATGGGAGTCTGTAAGAAAAGAAATAAAACTTGGCTGGCTCTCTTGGGGTTCGGCTGGTGGCCTACTTCTTCCGTAATACTCTATTAGCTAGGAGACTGCCTTTGGGAGTATGAGAAATCGGGTTTGACTATCATGATCTAAAGAAATTTAGAAATTATACATATTTTTCAAGCTTTTCTACAGTCATCTACTGGGAATAAGAAGATGACAAACCTTCCCGGGAGCAATAGGCAGCTAATCTTTCTGTGTAATGATATATTAGGCAAAAGTTAATTGGTTAATTACAAGGTAATTATAAAAAAAAAAAACCTGCATCTCTGTCAGGTCTGAATGAACTCCTCGTAGAGATCAGGCTAGATAATCTGTATGTTAATTGTCCGGTCAGTTCTCTGAGGTTTGGGAGACACACTAGAGTAGTAACACTCTATCATTCAGGGGTGATATAATGTTGGCCTCCTGTGGGCAGAGCCCAGACTTAAAGAGCGGTGAGATCTCCAACCTGATTAATTAATTGGTTTGTTTCTGCGTGTGTTGCGTGTGTGTATACAACGACCAGCCATAACATTATCACCACCTGTCTAATATTATGTAGCCTTCTTTTGCAGCCAGAACAGCCCTGACCCTTCGAGGCATGGACTCAACTAGACTTCTGAAGCGGTGCTGGGGTAACTGTCACCAAGACGTTAGCAGCAGATCCTGTAAGTTGCGAGGTGGGGCCTCCATGGATGGGACTTGTTTGTTCAGCAGATCCCACAGATGCTCAATTGGATTGAGATCTGGGGAATTTGGAGGCCAAGTCAACACCTTGAACTCGTTGTTGTGTTCCTCAAACCATTCCTGAACCATTTTTGCTTTGTGGCAGGGCGCATTATCCTGCTGAAAGAGGCCAATGCCATCAGGGAATACCGTTTCCATGAAGGGGTGTACATGGTCTGTAACAATGCTTAGGTAGGTGGTACGTGTCAAAGTAACATCCATATGAATGGCAAGACCCAAGGTTTCCCAGCAGAACATTGCCCAAAGCATTACACTGCCTCTGCCGGCTTGCCACCTGTCACTGGTCATAATGTTATGGCTGATCAGTGTGTATATATATTAATGTTATGGCTGATCAGTGCATAAACTCCATATTTCTGGGCTGGACTTTGCATGCTCTTTCTGCAGCAAGTGGAACATGTGTGTCTCTGGAAACATGGCTGCTGTTGCCAAATATTTTGTATATGGACCGAGAGGAGCTCAATTAAAACCTTTCTTCCCCAATCACTGAATCCTCAATATGAGGGGAATTTGCTGTACATTATGTTCCAAGACTTGAGGTGTGTCTTAAAGGTTTGAGCATCTGCGATGTCTGGGATGCCATATCACATCCTGTTTATGATTGCTTAAAAAAAAAATAGTATATGTTATAAGAGCCTGATAATACTGTGTATAAGAGTCATCCATTGTATACTGTGTATAAGAGTCATCCATTGTATACTGTATATAGGAACCATCCATGAATATCCGCCTTCCCCCAAAACTTATGCTGAGTTTGCCAGCAGTGCAAGAGTTAAACCTGTTTCCAGCCAAAACTGGGAGAACAAGGGACCCTCACATGCTTTTATTAAGTGTTCAGATCTTTCACATTCTCCCACCTCATCCCTACTGCCCCCAAAGAATTAACAGAAGAGAGAAAGGAAGTATCAAGTTGCAGCCTGATAAAGTTACTGAGATTTTCGAGAGAAAGAAACTGGTCCATTGGCGTGCAAGATTGAACAGGACAGGCAGAGACAGATAGGAAGCTACATGCGCTTATTAAGATAGACAGACACAAACAGAGATCAGTTATGTCTGTCAGCTGGTTTCAGTGCTGTACATATAACAGAGCCTCTGTTCTACACCAGATAGGCTTTATCCATGAAACAGTAGATTGTGGGGAGCTGGCAACTCAAACTGGAAATCATAAACTAAAACAGATGATTTGGAAAGTTTAACCTTTTTTTTTTTAGAGGTTTTTTTTCTGCTTGTTTGTCAGCTTCACCATAATCCAAAATAAGTGAATAAATCCTGCATTCTTATAATAGAACAGGCAGCCTAGGCCTAGGACATGTATCAGTCTATCCTGGGGAGAAATAGATGTTTGTTATCACTTACCACAGTGCCATCATTCCCCAAATTACTGGCCATAGTGTCATTATTGCCCCACATCGCTTGCCACAGTGCCATCATTCCCCCAAATTACTGGCCATAGTGTCATTTTTGCCCCATATCGCTTGCCACAGTGCCATCATTCCCCCACATCACTGGCCATAGTGTCATTATAACCCCATATCGCTTGCCACAGTGCCATTATTCCCCCACATCACTGGCCATAGTGACATTATTGCCCCATATCGCTTGCCACAGTGCCATTATTCCCCCATATCACTGGCTATAGTGTCATTATAGCCCCATATATCTTGCCACAGTGCCATCATTCCACCACATCACTGGCCATAGTGTCATTATAGCCCCATATCTCTCTTTCCACAGTACCATCATTCCACCACATCACTGGCCACTGTGTCGTCATTCCCCCAAATTACACCCCAGTGTCATTATTTTCCCAAATCATTTGCCGGAGGGGGGTCAGCATCATGGAATAGGACACATCAGGAAAAAAAACTTACAAAAGGTCAATGATGGAGAAAAATAATGTTAAAAGTAATTTGTGTATAATGCAGTAATAGTATACCATATATATTGCTGGAGTGGTCCTTTTGAATATCACTTTAAATAACGTGTAGAAGGGGTGTGGCAGAGGTGGGTGTGGCTGAGATGGTATTGAATAGACAAGAGCTCTCACATCACCAATAATTCTTATGTAATTCTACTCTACAACACTAGTAACAGCCTTAAAGACAGACTGTGCATAAATACCTGACGCAGTGCGAGGTCCCAGCATGCACATGGGAAAAAAAGAAAAATCGAAAGGTCACACTCGCAAACTTGAACTGTAATTGGTAGTTTCATAGCAAAATTAGCTCGTAGATTACTGAACTGGGTAATGGGAAATCACGTCGCCCCAATTAACTTCAGTTCACACTTCAGTAGACCCCGTTGAGTGTTCCCCACCATTTAATCACACTCTTAACCCTTTCACTCCTTACGTTAGCCTAGTGACCGCGGACGGCACTGACAGCTGCTGGACAAGAAAAGATTTAAAAAAAATGTGCAGGGACGTAAAAAAAATACCTTAAATATTATTTGTACTGTTAATGTAGAGTGAAACAAGAAAGATCAAAATTGAGCTATACATCGTGCTATCTGGATTGCAAACAAATGCATAGATTAAGATAAACATTTTGCATGGTGTCCCCTGTTTGTGACATCACTAGTGATTTGATATGCAAATGAGCTACTTTTCAAGGAGGAATGTGTAATTTGCATATCAAGCCACAAGCTGATGTCATAACAGGAGAGTCCACAGACAATCATTTTTTTTTCTCTCTCTTAATTTATGCATTTTCGTACAAATATGTAACCAGGAAAGGTACAATTCATATGATATCTGGTTTTCAAGGAGGTCCCTGGGGGTGTTAGGTGTTGCTCAACGTCTAAGGTATGTTACTTTGACCCATTTTAATGGTAGTCATTTTATCGACCTCGAAAGGATGAAGGGCTGAACTGACCCTGCTGGGATTTGAACCGACGTCCCCGAGGGTTATATAGATTCTGCAGATGGTGCATTCATAGCTGCCAACATTGGCCATATTTCCAGGGACACATATTTGTTCCACATGCTGCAGAAAGAGCATGCAAAGTGCAGCCCGGCAGTATGTAGGAAGGATATACGCACAGACACAATCCAATTATTTAATCAGGGTGGAGATCTCATAGGACCTACCATGATTAATTAATTAGATTGTGTCTGTGCGTATATCCGTCCTACATACTGCCGGGCTGCACTTTGCATGCTCTTTCTGCAGCACGTGGAACAAATATGTGTCCCTGGAAATATGGCCAATGTTGGCCACTATGACAATGTATAGATCATTTTCAATAATCTTTTATTCTCTCTACATTCACAGTCAACACAATGTTTAGGTGATACAGTCCCTTTAATTTGGAATCTGTAAATTGTTTAGATTTTACCCATTACAAGTATAATTTGATATAATGCACAGCAGTCCACATTGCTGGCGGCACAAAGGGGAACAAAACATAGTCCATCCCAGGGCTTCACACCTGTGCCACAATGTGATTTGCAGGCAGAGACGATTGATTTGGTTTAAACCCCCCACCCCCTTTCCTCCTTACTCATGTTTCCTCTACTGAAATACCCTGAGGATTAGCCAGAAATAAATTTATAGTAAACACAAAATTCCTAAAATCCCATTTCCCTTTCTCCTCCCATGGTTTAAAAAAATAAAATAAAAAAAAAAGTCACAGAAAGCTAATGAAGCCCAAACAGAATCTAATCCAATACACACTATATGTATATATATTAAAAAAAAAAAAGAAAATTCCCAGAGAGTGAAACTTTCCAAAAAACTAAACCCCCTGTCTGAAACAGGAAACGACATACGGAGCCAATAAACCAAGACGGAAAAATCAAACATATTTGGGAATCGGACAAGGATTGTGGAACTTGTAATAAGCTGTTTCTCATTACGAATTGTTGGTTTTTTTCACATGGATTTAGCCAAAATGACTGATATATTCCATGTGTCCTGGAGCAGCAGGGGCACCTTATTACAAAGGATGTAAGATCTCTAACCTTTCCGAAACAAATGCCATAGGATACAGGCGTGCAATGGTTCCTACTGACCAGCCTAACATAACCTGCTGTGCTAGAAAGCCATCATCTATATAATTAAATCCTGGTTTCTATGTTTTTTAGGACAAAAAGGGTAAGTATTAAAAAAACCAATAATACAGGATTAGAAATTTCGAATGGAGAATTTTCAGTTAAAGACAATGAGGGGCAAATGCTAAAAAACGCAAATATATTTTATGTGCAAGACTATTTTTGCGCTTTGCTCCTATTGCCAAGTACTAAACATTTAACGCTCGAATAGTACATACGCGCAAATTGCGAATAAAAACTGTGCATAATTGAGAATAAAAACGGGCAGTTTTGCGTATATTTTTCCTACCTCTTTTGATAGCGCGCGTTAAAAAGCTGGTGTAATTTTCACACGCAAATAAGAATTATTTTTCACGAAATATTCGCAAAGCTCTTTAGCGTGGCGCAAATAGAATAGCAATTTATTAGCGCAGCCGGAAAAATGCACGCTAAATAAAAATAAACGGAAGAGGCGCAAATCAGGGAAAAAGTGCAGAATGTTACAAATAGTCGCAAGTTGCTCCTTACTCATGTTTTACCTACTTTTATTCCCACTGCACTTGTTTAGTACATGACCCCCAATGTTATGTCTAGTAACCTGATGTGACCCAGGCAGACGAGTTCATGCAGCTATAACACCATTAGTATCTGTGCAAATTATTAAAGAGCCAGTAAACATGAGTTACCACCGGTGGAAGGTCCAATGCCCCTAGTGTGGGGATAAACTGGCATGACCCCCAGACAGATGTAAGTGGCTGCTGCCCTCTCTGATTGGCTACATGATACCATTATCAATGTCTGGGCACCATATAAAGGTGTTTTCTCATTAGCTGGACAGATGTCAATCAAATGGGAGTGTCGGGCTTTCGCTCTGATTGGCTGAGCATTCAAGTTCAGCTCTGCCACAGTTGAGAGGCAGAACAGAGACGCACGTCAGGTTTACTCCAGGTAGAGTGGGAACAGGGGTTTGAATTTCATGCACAAGAATAAAGACAATTCAAATAGCACCCAGGTTGTTATTTCTAATTAATAGTTCCAGTCGATGGGGGTCTTTGGTCGGGGGGCTTTCATTGTATTTGAACTTTTGCTAGACTTTTGTGGTGGAAGAAAACCAGCAGATGCACTTTCAAACAATTTGATTACATAGCAGCAGATACAACTGCCCCATATTTAGATATTATGTTTACCACTTGGTGCATTTTTACAGGAGTCACACTAGACTTTTGGCTGTCAGGGGGAATTTAAATGAGCCCCTTAGATTCAGGGATATGGTGGAATTGCAAATTATTCTTTTCATTTGAGGCAAGAAAAGGAACTATCTCTAAATGTTCCATCGTCATATAGATAGCCAGCATAGGCGTGCGCAGCCTATTGCATTAGGGTGTGCACCCTAAAGCACAAACACACACGCCGCACACGTGTGTGTGTATAGATATATAGATAGATATATATCTATCTATATATCTATACACACACACACACATACACAAATGCACTCTGCATACTTACATACAGACCCGCATTCATATAATTATCAATATAAACAAACATTTAAAAACTGTATTAAAACTTTTTTTTTTATTAATTAAGCATTTAGCAATGTAAACCGAAATCAATCAATCAAATTTAAACTTACTTAAAGTTTACCAGCCAGCCGGCCGCCCCAGAACCCCTCCTGGGAAAAAACGATGTTCCTGTGCTCCGCTCTGCACCCTCTCCTCTGGCACTGCGGCTGGGCCTCACCCAGGGGCGTACCTAGAGCATTTGGCACCCGGGGCGGACCCTGAGTGTGGCACCCCCCCCCCCCGCCAATAATAAATGTAAGAAAATACCCACAATTTTTTCAATGTTTTAAAATTGTACAATTATAGATACCAGGAATAGTGTGCCAGTCAGATACCAGGAATATTGTGCCAGTCAGATACCAGGAATATTGTGCCAGTCAGAGCCCAGGAATATTGTGCCAGTCAGATACCAGGAATATTGTGTCAGTAAGAGCCCAGTAATAGTGTGCCAGTCAGATGCCTGTAATATTGTGCCAGTCAGAACCCAGTAATAGTGTGCCACTCAGAACCCAGTAATATTATGCCAGTCAGAGCCCAGTAATATAGTGCCAGCCTGAGCCCAGTAATATAGTGCCAGTCAGATACCCAGTAATATAGTGCCAGCCAGAGCCCAGTAATATTATGCCTGTCCAGAGCCCAGTAATATTATGCCAGTCAGTCCCCAGTAATATTATGCCAGTCAGAGCCCAGTAATATTATGCCAGTCAGTCCCCAGTAATATTATGCCAGCCAGATGCCCAGTAATATTATGCCAGTCAGAGCCCAGTAATATTATGCCAGTCAGAGCCCAGTAATATTATGCCAGCCAGATGCCCAGTAATATTATGCCAGTCAGAGCCCAGTAATATTATGCCAGTCAGAGCCCAGTAATATTATGCCAGCCAGAGCCCAGTAATATTATGCCAGTCACAATCCAGTAATATTAAGCCAGTCAGTGCCCAGTAATATTATGCCAGTCAGAGCCCAGTAATATTATGCCAGCCAGAGCCCAGTAATATTATGCCAGCCAGAGCCCAGTAATATTATGCCAGTCAGAGCCCAGTAATATTATGCCAGCCAGAGCCCAGTAATATTATGCCAGTCACAATCCAGTAATATTAAGCCAGTCAGTGCCCAGTAATAGTGTGCCACTCAGAGCCCAGTAATATTATGCCAGTCACAATCCAGTAATATTAAGCCAGTCAGTGCCCAGTAATATTATGCCAGTCAGAGCCCAGTAATATTATGCCAGCCAGAGCCCAGTAATATTATGCCAGCCAGAGCCCAGTAATATTATGCCAGCCAGAGCCCAGTAATATTATGCCAGTCAGAGCCCAGTAATATTATGCCAGCCAGAGCCCAGTAATATTATGCCAGTCAGAGCCCAGTAATATTATGCCAGCCAGAGCCCAGTAATATTATGCCAGTCACAATCCAGTAATATTAAGCCAGTCAGCGCCCAGTAATAGTGTGCCACTCAGAGCCCAGGAATATTGTGCTCGTTTAAACCCACCCTCCTCCCCCCCTTCCCCATCACTTACCGAAGCAGGTCTGTCTGTGGACCGCGACGCCTCCTCCGTGCAGTCTTCTCTTCCCTCCTGCACGGAGGAGGGAAACACAGTCGCCGGATATGACGTATCGTCACATCCGGTCGCTGTGATTTTTTTTTTTTTTAAACCCGGCGGCCGCATCCAGAGGATTCGGTCGCCTGAAAAAAAAATAAAAAAAAAGGTAAGCAGCACAGAGACAAACTCGGGCGGCAGACGGCAGTGCAGCACGGAGGTGAGAGAGCCTCAATTTTGAGGCTTGATTAGGGTGTGCCCAGGCACACCCGGCACACCCCGTGCCCACGCCTATGATAGCCAGCTTAGCTTAGAGTTCTATACTACTCCCCTTAGCATATACTTAGCCAGATGTTGATGGAGCTACAGTGTAATCCCAATATATAATGCAGACTTTTATGCCTTAAATGCACAGCCAGCTAGATTGACTGGTAAACCCCATATCTGTACAACTGGGGCTATAATTGCTGAAACAGATCATAACACAGTTACACAAGTTTCTTTTTTAGATCCTGTTAGGCGCCCCAGTGTTTCATGGTTTGCGATGTGTTAATATTATACTTGTCACGTTGACAAGTGTTTAGTGCAAACTGTCAGTGCAACGTATACTTAACCTGTAAGTAACCGGTCTTTGTGTTTGTCAAGTTAAAGACACAAGTTCTGTATTCTGGCATTTGTTAGTGAATTCATTCTATGGTGTCATAACCAGATCAATTACGCTGTATTGTATTACCAGAGATACATCTCTCTCTAGTTATTGTGTTCCAATTATGCTGTAAATTGCAATAAAAGAATATAGTAAGATGTCTGGATGTCCCTTGAACACACAGACATCCTCTCTGCTGCGGCTTCTCAACTAGCAAGGAGCCCAGTTCTACAGCCAGGTAGACAAGCTGAATGATGTGTAATGGGGAAAGAAATATGGGCACAATCTATAGTACTGTGATGTAGGGGCAATTGGGTACTGTGGAAAGTGATTGGGGAATCTGGCGCTGTGGAAAGTGATAGTACAATTTGCTGCTGTGGAAAGTGATGGGGCAATATGGTGAGGTGGAAAGTGATGGGGCAATATGGTAAGGTGGACAGTGATAGTGCAATTTGGTGCTGTGGAAAGTGATGGGGCAATATGATACTGTGGAAAGTAAGTGTGCAATCTGGTGCTGTGGAAAGTGATGGGGCAATATGGTGAGGTGGAAAGTGATGGGGCAATATGGTGAGGTGGAAAGTGATAGTGAAATTTGGTGCTGTGGAAAGTGATGGGGCAATATGATACTGTGGAAAGTAAGTGTGCAATCTGGTGCTGTGGAAAGTGATGGGGCAATATGGTGAGGTGGAAAGTGATGGGGCAATATGGTGAGGTGGAAAGTGATAGTGAAATTTGGTGCTGTGGAAAGTGATGGGGCAATATGGTACTGTGGAAAGTGATTGTGCAATCTGGTGCTGTGGAAAGTGATGGGGCAATATGGTGCTGTGGAAAGTGATGGGGCAATATGGTGAGGTGGAAAGTGATAGTGCTGTGGAATGTGATGGGGCAACATCGTGCTGTGGAAATTGATGGTTAAGGAAAAGGGTGTGTGCTGATTTTCTTTCCCCAAACTGTTTGTAAAATCCTTACACCAAGACAGAGCAGTAATTATGGTCAGACACTAATCTCAGGCACACACAGTTGAGGGGTGCAGCATAAAGCTCAATCAAACATCACAATGGACCCACAGTGAGCAAATAAACCTTCCAACCAGCTGAGCACTACAGAAAGGAGTGCATCGGATTTCATGTTTCTGCAAACTAGTTGTGATTAAACTCTATTAATTGGGGGGGGGGGGGGGCAGGTGTGCAATTTTCTAGTCTTGACACTGGCGCAGACTGTGCTGTTTATGACTCTGCACTAAGATAAATCAAACAGAGAATCTGCTTTAGGTCCCACAAGCTACTCAAATGACCTTGTATTGTGCAATATACGTGGGACAATCTGCAAGGCGTGTGCCTGGACCTTTATTAGTGAGAAAGCTTTCTCTGCCACTATCCGTGGCCGACCAGTTTAAAACCAGATGGTCCACAGAAAACATTTCTGTACAGAAATATAATATCCCAGCATGCAATGTTCTGCTTTCTGTTATCAAACAGATATATTAGATGTTCATTTTCCCTGTCAGAGGACTTTAACATAATTAGGTGTTAAGTGCTTTGTTGAGCCTGGATAGAGACCGTGTATACATAGTACGTATACTGGAAGATGATCTCCCCACCGCTGTGTATACAGAATGCCAGGTATGTAGCACAGTTATTACACTGTGGTATGCTCAATTTTGATAAGAAAAACAAAATCTCTCTTTGTGTGAATTAGAAACACATTTCCCTGGTTTTCTCCATAGTAGCTATTTCTTTGAAGTTTCCTGCCGTTCCAGATCCTCTCTATAAAATCTAAACTGTAGGCAAAAAAACCCAAAAAAAAAATATATATAGCTAGATAGTGTGTTTAAAAATAAAAGAAAAGAGCCATTTAAAATGTTGGGAGATATGCTTACGTTTACTTGAGAGTACAAAAAAAAGGTACATTACTTAACCATCTTTGTTTTGTTGGACATGTTGTTTAGCTCTATCAGGGTGTGGACATGTTGTTTAGCTCTATCAGGGTGTGGACATGTTATTTAGCTCTATCAGGGTGTGGACATGTTGTTTAGCTCTATCAGGGTGTGGACATGTTGTTTAGCTCGATCAGGGTGAGGATATGTTGTTTAGCTCTATCAGGTTTTGGACATGTTGTTTTGCTCTATCAGGGTGTGGACATGTTGTTTAGCTCTATCAGGGTGTGGACATGTTGTTTAGCTCTATCATTGTGTGGACATGTTGTTTAGCTCTATCAGGGTGTGGACATTTTGTTTAGCTATATCAGAGGGTGGACATGTTGTTTAGCTCTATCAGGGTGTGGACATGTTGTTTTGCTCTATCAGGGTGTGGACATGTTTTGCTCTATCAGAGGGTGGACATGTTGTTTAGCTCTATCAGGGTGTGGACATGTTGTTTTGCTCTATCAGGTTGTGGACATGTTGTTTTTCTCTATCAGGGTGTGGACATGTTGTTTTGCTCTATCAGGGTGTGGACATGTTTTGCTCTATCAGAGGGTGGACATGTTGTTTAGCTCTATCAGGGTGTGGACATGTTATTTTGCTCTATCAGGGTGTGGACATGTTTTGCTCTATCAGAGGGTGGACATGTTGTTTAGCTCTATCAGGGTGTGGACATGTTGTTTTGCTCTATCAGGTTATGGACATGTTGTTTTTCTCTATCAGGGTGTGGACATGTTGTTTTGCTCTATCAGGGTGTGGACATGTTTTGCTCTATCAGAGGGTGGACATGTTGTTTAGCTCTATCAGGGTGTGGACATGTTGTTTTGCTCTATCAGGGTGTGGACATGTTGTTTAGCTCTATCAGGGTGTGGACATGTTGTTTTGCTCTATCAGGGTGTGGACATGTTTAGCTCTATCAGGGTGTGGACATGTTGTTTTGCTCTATCAGGGTGTGGACATGTTTTGCTCTATCAGAGGGTGGACATGTTGTTTAGCTCTATCAGGGTGTGGACATGTTGTTTAGCTCTATCAGGGTGTGGACATGTTATTTAGCTCTATCAGAGGGTGGACATGTTGTTTAGCTCTATCAGGGTGTGGACATGTTATTCAGCTCTATCAGGGTGTGGACATGTTGTTTTGCTCTATCAGGGTGTGGACATGTTGTTTAGCTCTATCAGGGTGTGGACATGTTGTTTAGCTCTATCAGAGGGTGGACATGTTGTTTAGCTCTATCAGGGTGTGGACATGTTATTTAGCTCTATCAGGGTGTGGACATGTTGTTTTGCTCTATCAGGGTGTGGACATGTTGTTTTGCTCTATCAGGGTGTGGACATGTTATTTAGCTCTATCAGGGTGTGGACATGTTGTTTAGCTCTATCAGGGTGTGGACATGTTGTTTAGACTCTTGGGTCAGATCTTCCTTCATCTTGGGTCATGCACAGCCATGATGGCCGAGTAAGGTCATTAATTTGAATTCTTTCTATTTAAAGTATCTACATCTTTCAGTAAAACACATTAATGTTTTTGCATTCAGCTGTCCTCTAACAAGCTTGTCTTTAAATGCATTATCTGTATCTTTCTAGGTGACATCTCTTGTTCTACATAACGGAATTATAGGAATGTAGCCAATGGCAAAAAATATAACAATAATAAATAAAAAAAAGTCCTCCATCTGGGGTGGATAATCGGAGTGCTAATCAGGCTTTACGCAACCCTCATATTTCGGCAAAATAAAAACACATGGAAAGGCAAGATGAGTCTGGGAGTTTGTTTCTCCTCTAGGTATAGACCAGGTAGAAAATCACTGTTATTAGTGAGACAAGTTAGAGAGCTAGGGGCGTTGGCGGATGGGAATGGTTGGATCAGTCGTTTCCAGATTTCTAATGTATTTGGTGCCGTTGGGGGTGTGTGATCTTTCATTTCTCATGTAATTGGGTAACCGAGTGATCTCACTGATAGCGGTAGTTAGAATAGTCTTTTCAAGTAAAACCCATCCAGGATCCTTTGGTGTGGAACATTAATGTTGAAAATCTTGGATATTTTGAAATTTTCCCAAAAGTATTAAGTTTGTATCAAATTTTTGGAGTTTATTCTGGCTTAGTCACTATAAATCAGTGGTGTTAAGTATAAGATAGGTGGGCTGGCACAAATTGCGTTAGTAAGGGATTCCAAAGACAAGACAAACAAAAAGGTGAAAGGGGGCAGCCCTGCCTTGTCTCATTTGATAGGGTGACTGGGTCTTAAACAGAGCCATTTAAACTATAACTCTAGCTATTAGATCATAATATAATGCTTTTCTTCACTGTAACATATTTGAACATATATTTCTTAAATGCAGCATTGTAAGCCCCGGTGAAATTATTTCCAATCTAAAACTATGATCAAACTATAAACATTTATGGCTTGGAGTGAAGATGAGACAGAGTGAAAAAGATAGAAATATTTAAATACATTAAGGGAGATAATCTTTGAAAAGAAGAAAAACTACCACAACTAGAGGACATAGTCTTAAATTAGAGGGGCAAAAGTATAAAAGTAATATCAGGAAGTTTTACTTTGCTGAGAGAGTAGTGGATGCATGGAATAGCCTTCCAGCAGAAGTGGTAGAGGTTAATACAGTGAAGGAGTTTAAGCATGCGTGGGATAGGTATAAGGCTATCCTAGATATAAGATAAGGCCAGGGACTAATGAAAGTATTACTTTACTGAGAGGGAAGTGGATGTATGGAATAGTCTCTCAGTAGAAGTGGTAGAGGTTAATACAGTGATGGAGTTTAAGCATGCGTGGGATAGGTATAAGGCTATCCTAGATATAAGATAAGGCCAGGGATTAATGAAAGTATTACTTTACTGAGAGGGTAGTGGATGCATGGAATAGTCTTCCAGTAGATGTGGTAGAGGTTAATACAGTGAAGGAGTTTAAGCATGCATGGGATAGGTATAAGGCTATCCTAGATATAAGATAAGGCCAGGGACTAATGAAAGTATTACTTTACTGAGAGGGTAGTGGATGTATGGAATAGTCTTCCAGTAGAAGTGGTAGAGGTTAATACAGTGAAGGAGTTTAAGCATGCGTGGGATAGGTATAAGGCTATCCTAGATATAAGATAAGGCCAGGGATTAATGAAAGTATTACTTTACTGAGAGGGTAGTGGATGCATGGAATAGTCTTCCAGTAGAAGTGGTAGAGGGTAATACAGTGAAGGAGTTTAATCATGCATGGGATAGGTGTAAGGCTATCCTAGATATAAGATAAGGTCAGGGACTAATGAAAGTATTACATTACTGAGAGGGTAGTGGATGTATGGAATAGTCTTCCAGTAGAAGTGGTAGAGGTTAATACAGTGATGGAGTTTAAGCATGCGTGGGATAGGTATAAGGCTATCCTAGATATAAGATAAGGCCAGGGATTAATGAAAGTATTACTTTACTGAGAGTGTAGTGGATGTATGGAATAGTCTTCCAGTAGAAGTGGTAGAGGTTAATACAGTGAAGGAGTTTAAGCATGCATGGGATAGGTATAAGGCTATCCTAGATATAAGATAAGACCAGGGACTAATGAAAGTATTACATTACTGAGAGGGTAGTGGATGCATGGAATAGTCTTCCAGTAGAAGTGGTAGAGGTTAATACAGTGATGGAGTTTAATCATGCATGGGATAGGTATGAGGCTATCCTAGATATAAGATAAGGCCAGGGACTAATGAAAGGATTCAGAAATTTGGGCAGACTAGATGTTATATCAGCATATTTCCCTTTCTTACATTCTTACACCATGAAACTCCTTTCTAATGATCTCTGGAAGATGCTTAGTGCCCACCCATTGTGAAATTCCTTCTACAGTTTAGAGATTGCCATTGTAATACCGAAAGAAATAGCAAATGTTTTTGCTAAAAAAAAAAAATATATATATATATTGTTTAACAAAGGATTCAATCTGCGTTGGGTACCGTCCTCCTGTAATTCTGTAACACAAGATTAAAAAAAAAAAACCTTTAAGAGAACAACAACAAAAATGGATCAGCCTCAGAGATATTTATTTTTGTATCAATAGAATGTCAGGTTACGATGATTACATGGATCAGAGTGAAAATATGAAAATAAGTAGATGTATTTTTCTTCTGTGGGCCTTTTATGGGAGAGAGGAAATAAAATCTATATTTATCATTATTATGATGTCACAGACAGCTCTGCTAGCAAACAGATTGCATTTATTACACCACAGATTGCATTTATTTCTCAGATGCTTAATTATATTTCATGTCAGGATTATGGAGACAAACACTAAATAATTGGAGAATCTTTAGAGCAAAAACTGATTTTTTTGGGGGGCTGTAAACCTGTTTGGTTCAGGGGCGGAGCACACAGTGGGGGCGGAGTCAACATGGGCAGAGTCGTGTGATCCATGATTGAGCTTGTGCATCCCTAGTACAGGCAGGGTATTGTGCGGCCCTAGGCCTGACTAAACTCACGCACCCCAATTCCTCATCGGTGGCACCCCTTTGTCTCCAGGTTTACGCCCCAGAATACCATTGCCTGCAGGATTGCAGTCCCGAATCCCTCTGTCCTTTTGAATATACTACATTCTAATAAACTAAATGTGAAATGCACTTCTTTTTACTTTAAAACAATCCTCAGTTCTCCTGTAGTTTTCTATTGAAATTAATTTCTCCGGGGCTTCTAAATTCACTGACATTCCGATAAGGCGGGGCTTCTAAATTCACGGACATTCCAATAATGCAGGGCTTCTAAATTCACGGACATTCCAATAAGGCGGGGCTTCTAAATTCACTGACATTCCAAGGAGGAGGGGCTTGAGGAGGTAGGCAGGACTGTCACTATAGAAACAGCATGGCACTTTATTTGCAGTTATCGGCAGGATGTAAGCACTGACGGAACAAAACGACAGAAACCGTTTCTATATATATATATATTTTTTAAATGTCTTCTACCAATGGTAAAACAAATGCCATACATCTTATTTTAGCTGATAGTTCGATACACTATACTTTGTCCCTGGCCTTTTCTGTCCGGTATAAAAGCAAACATTCAGTGGATATTTATATAAAAACCTATTTGAACAGCTATTATCTGTACTAACAAGCAAAAGGACCTTCAGTTAAGTTACGGGTCTGTGATCAGCATTAGTAACAATGTCATTATTTATTATATTGGGTTTAGTGAGTACCATGGTAAGTTACACAGTAAGTGTTCCCATTAGTCACAGCTCGTACCGTCAATTGGCAAATTCGTTCTGTAAAATCACAACCAAAAAATCTTTATATTCCCACAGATTCTGTTTTCTTGGGCAGTTGTTATATATATATATTTTTTTTATTATTATTATTTTTAATGGGGGATAGCAAAAAAACTTGAAATAGTTGAATCCTTTTTTTTTTTGTTCCAAAAGAAGCATTTTTTTGGCCATCGCGATTATTTTTTCATAGCATGCTGATTGTCGGGAATTTAAACTTACCACTATCCGAGTCTTAAAGGGGTAGTTCCACTTACGGCGTACGAAATAAATATATATATATACAGTTTTTTTTCCCCCCCTTCCTATTCCCTAAAAATTGAAAATAAAGTGTAATAGCATTATTGCTGTTTCTATAGCAACAGCCCTGCCTATCTTCCCAAAGCCCCTCCTTCTTTTCTGTTACATCACAGTACACGGAGATGGATGAAACCGCACACACACCCCCTGGACTCCAAGGACTTAAAACAGCTGAGCTCAACAGAGAGAATTGAATTCCACACCCAGGCTAATCACAGCACTTGCTCAGAGGGGAGCATTAAAACCGCTGCAGAGGTGTACTCCCTCTAAGTGAATTTAGAAGCCCCGCTGAATTTATTTTCAAGGCAAAACAAAACATGAGAACTGTCATTTGTTTTTATATAAAATAAGTACAACTGGTTAAGTATGTTATATTATATCATCTGAGCCGTACAGGCTTTATTCAAAGGCTACATCATAAAAATAAAAATAAAAACAATAAACATTATAAATGTACAACAGCTTAAATTTGCTGGTGTTCCTCCTTCTGCTGTGATTATATGTTCTGACCCCTGTGTAAAATATTCAGTGCTAAACATGCAGGTTAATTGGTTAAGTGGCTCTTTAAATGAAATTCTGTTTAATTGAAAGATGGCATCAAGTGTGGGCATTTTAAATAGAAATGCTTGAGTGAAAGAATAGAAATAAAGTTTGTTATTGAGCCCTCTTTGCTCTGTATTGCTCTATCAGGGGGCGGACATCTTGGGTCTGGTCTTCCCTCATCTGACCCAAGATTCTAAACAACATGTCTGCCTCCATTCAGCAAAGAATATTTAATAAACTACTTTATTTTTATTCGTTAATAAGGCATTTCTATTTCACATGCTATCACTTGTTGCAAACTTTAAGATAATTAAAATTATATTTTTTGCTGATTTAAGGAGATGTTGTTGTCTCTTGGTACTGATGTCTTTTTAGTCTTTTGCTACAACAAGTGTAAGTGTTGGGAAAAGTTGACCTTGATGGACTTTTTTTTCTTTAACCTCATCACTATGTAAGACGGGATTCTCTGTTCTGAGACAGTGCTCGTTTTAGCAGAGAATTATTTGCCGAACCTGTAATGGCCCTTTGCAAATTCTAGTAATGAACCCCTATAAATTAAAGAGATCCTGTATATGTTTCTACCAGTATGAGATAGCAGAGAAGCTGCATACTAACAGTTCCGAGTTTATGTCTCCTTTGTTGTCTACTGTAATGTTCTTGAGACCTTGGACCTTCTTCAAACCTTCGCACAGCACAAGAGTCTGTTGTAGCATCCTTTAAAGCCCTGAGATAGAAATCCGTAAAGGATAGGGTAGATACAGCATTTAAGGTATGGTATGATGGAGACAAGGTAGTAGACTTCCCTGCTGAGTTCTTGAACAATACCAGTGGCAGCCATAATCTCGAGGATGTGCATGGGTAGCCAAATGACGAAGTAGACAAGAGATAGGACGAAGACCAGCATCATGTTTTCTTGGACTGCACCACAAGAAGACTCCTCTCTCTTTACCTGGGCCTTCAACCAGACGAGAAGCATGCTGGTTAAAATGAATACCAATGGCACAACGAAGGTCAAAGCAAATTGGTAGGATGTGATGGCAGTAGACCACATTGTGGTGGTTTCAGACCAACTCTTGCATGAATCGAAGTGATCAATCGACGCATAGATAAAGATGGGGATGCCGAAAAGTATGCAGGTTACCCAGGTACAGACGCTTAACACCACGGCTGCTTTAGGTCCGAGTCTGTTACTAGTGAAGGTAGGAAAGAATGTCCGCGCTAAGTTATTCATAGCCAACATGATCAAGAAGAAGGCACTTGAAAAGGAAATCATGGCCGTCAAGGCCCAGAACATTTGGCACATGAATAAGCCCATGGGCCAATACTCATGAGCGGTCTCGACCACAAACAGGAGCAAGCAAAGCATATAGAGCAGGTCTCCCAACGCTAGGCTGAAGATGTACACGTTGGTGGCTGTCCACATGTGCCGATATCTCAATACCACGTAGATGGCCAGAGCGTTCCCCACCAGACCCACGAGGCAGACCAACGCGTAGAGGAAGCAAAACGTGGTGGAGATCTTAGATTCAGAGAAATCGGCGTCCAAGGTAAAGTTATAGTCAGAGAAGTTGAAATACACTTCCAGAGGGCTCAACGTGGAGTAATCCATTCTTCCGGTTTCTTGTTCTGAAAAACAAAAACAAAACGATATGTGAAAGGTCATCATTCTCCCACAATATCAAGCATTGACCTCTGTGTATCTCTAGCCACTGTGCAACTCTACGATCCTCTATCTTTTCTACGGTTTTAATCAATGCTCGTTGAGTAACCCTGGCATCATTAAAGGGACACTACATGTAGCCCACTTTGCAGAGTAAAGACGTCTTTGCAGATCCACTTCACTTTTGCAATCAACTCGGATTCTCAGTCATGGGAAAAAAAATGTTAACATATTTTTTAAAAAAAAAGCCATTTTAGCTCCTTATTAACGGCTCTATAATAGAATCCGGGGGGTGGGAGAGTGTCCCTTTAAGATATTCTTTGTAAGGGTGACACATATTGCCAACTTGTAGGATAGCAGCATCCTTGGTGGAATTCCTTTAGTCACGCAAGCTGTTACATAGTAGGTTTAAAAAGTGTTGGTGAGAATCCTTCTGTGCCAAATGGAGCAATAAAAATACCTTCTTAACTGACCTTCCTGGAAAATCTCTGCTGTAAACTGGTCTTTTCCCCTTCTCTTCCAACCCCCCCCCCCCCTCCCCACCACCAACACCTCCACCCTTCTTCTGGGTGCATCTCTCTCAGAAGCCTTGAAGTTCTGAACATGTCTAATCCCTTGTAAGATACATGTTGGAAGGCAGCTGGCTCTTTGTGTTGGTATAACTCAGAAACCACTTCAAACAGAAATCAACAGACTGGAGAGAACAAGGACATTGCATTACAAGAGGTGGAAAAGCTAAGAGCCAGGGCTCTTAAAAGGGGCCACACCTACCTTAAATTAACTACACCTACCACCGAAACAATGTGTTTAGAAAACCAATGCGTCATGTAAAAAAAAAAAAAAATAATGTCTGTCTTATCAGTTTTTTTCCACTCAATTCGTCCTAGAAACTGCAAATAAAATGTAATAGAATTATTGATGTTGGTATAGCACCAGTCCTGTCTAGCTCCCCAAGCCCCGCCTTCTTGGAATGTTACTGAATTTAGAAGCCCCTCCTTCTTGGAATGTTACTGAATTTAGAAGCCCCGCCTTCTTGGAATGTTACTGAATTTAGAAGCCCCGGAGAAATGATTTTCAATGGAAAACTACAGGAGACCTGGAAATTGTATAAGTGTATTTTACATATGTTAAACACATGTACAACATACAGAAAAGTAAAGTAAGTGGAACTGTCCCTTTAAATGGTAAAAAAAAAAAAAAAAAAAGTGGACTAAGTGACTCCAAAATAAGACAATGACAGTCTTGATAAAAAGCAAATAAACATAGCAGGAATTGGGGGAGGGAGAGGGACAGACATGGAAGGGGCACTGAAGAAGTGCTGTATTGTGCAGAGATGCGGAGTGCCTGCAGAGTAATTGCTCTGTTTGCTCTTTTCTGTCTCATGGTGTCTACACACCACTGAAAAGCAGATCATTTGCAAATCAAGCTGCAAGGCACACTTCTCATACTTGCCCCTTGATGAATTGGGAGGTCGAGATGTCACTCAAACTATCAGCGCTACTGCGCATGAAGCTGAAACGGGAGGAGGAAATTGGGGACCACGGGCTTACAGTGCCACAATCCCACCATCACACTGAGTTCTACCTCTTTGCGTTCTGTAATTTCACATATTAAAGGGACACTTTCCGTTTACACTGGCAATGTAGAGAGTAACAGTGATCAATAATGTACACTGTGTTAGCCGAAATGCAAGTAAATGCATAGATCAAGAGGAACATGTCTCCTGTGTATGACATCACCTGTGGAGCGCTATGCAAATGCACTGCTTTTAATGGGAAATGTGTCATTTGCATATCATGCCGCAAAGTGATGTCATAAACAGCAGACAGGGCATGCATCTAATTATTTATTATTATGGGGGGGTGGTACTTATAACTATATATAGCCTTAGTCTTTTTTGTTATCTATAACTAAGCGTTTATAAGTGAAACGCGTAAGGTACTAGTTTTTTTTTTTACTTTTGTTTTAATATGACTGAATAAATTTGGGATTAAACTGCAATGGAGTCTGTTTTATAATCAACTCCCTGGTGTGTGCCGATGACTGTATCTGTCACTCAGCGTCTTCATTATATATATAATATATATATATATATATATATTACATGGGTGCAGTTCAGTCACAACAATCATACAGAACTTCAAAGCCCAAAAATACAAAAAGTCACTTTTGTTTTTCTAAACAATACATTAATTATAATTAAACAACCCTTTCTCTCAATATAAATGCCAGCTAAGAAAAACAAATACAAAAAATTAATTTTTAAAAAAATGGTATTGTTCTGAGGGGATAGATAAGAACTAGACAGACAGACAAACAAACAGATGGATAGGCAGACTGACAGACTGAAAGGACAGATTTTAAAATATATACATCATAACACAATATATGCCTTTTTGATGTGCTGATTATTCTGGGGTGTCAGTATCTACATTATAATGGTTACATTGTTGCTTTGGGTTAACTAGATATCAGAAACTCTGCACCCCCTTTGGTGTTACTATTTGAGCTTGGTCTAAATATGATCCTGCTCAGTAAGAAATAGTGGGAGGACTTTATATGTAAACTAAAAGTCTGTTAGCATTGGGATAGAAATGTTTGTCTCTGCCCAGGGTATGCTCTGCCAAAAGGAAGCTAGGTAACAATGATGAACTGACTTACATATGGGTGAGGGCTTCAGAAGAGAGATCAGAACTTTGAAGAACTTCCCCCCACCAGTTGGTCCTGAAGAAGTCCACCAAGCTTCCACCACCTCCAAGAACTCTCCTCTCAGCAAAACCCCATCTCCCTTTACATATTTTGGAAATTTCTCCTCCAAACTAAATTCACCTCCCACACTGGCCTCTGCCCCTCCTTAACTTCAAGGCTCCAGGGTTTGGGAGGAGTTTTTTTTTGTTTTTTGGGAGAGCTGCCTGTGGATTGGATTAAACTTATATGAGGGTCTACTTGTCAAAATAACATAAAACCCTTGTAGCTCCAGTAGCAGATCTTTTTTTTTTCCCTCTCCCAAATGTAGCATTTTTCTATCCCCCAAATATGATCAGAACTAACTTTCTGTTCTCTTCCAATACTCACAAGAATACACAGTACTCCAAATTTTACCTGAATTAACCTCTTTGTCCAACAATTTAAAAAAAAAAAAAAAAAAATCCTCTTCTACCTCTTTTCAGTTTCCCAAAAATCAGTCTCTGCCACCCTCCCCCCCCCCTTCAACTTAACAAAAAAGAATATTTTGTAGCCCCCAAACTTCTAGCAGGCTTACCCCCACACTGTTCTATCTTACTCTCGAAAAGTCAAACAACAAATTCTGAAAAAAAAAACCACTGTTTAATTCAGAGAAAAATCAGTGTATTATTAAACATTCAGTAAATACCTTTCATTCACTCTCAGGTCATTGACTAGGAGAAGTGGAAAGTACTTTAAACTGAACTGATTTACCTTCAACAATTCCACCTACACGGCCTGAAAATATTATTTTTAGATATGTTATGCACAGAAAAAAAAAACAGGTTTCCTCAGTTGTCCCCATCTCCTAAAAACTGTGTAGTGGGAGAGAACGGCTGCTGCTGCTACAGCTACATCTCCGCCCTTATTGGATGCCACTGAGTTTAGAAGCCCCGCTAGCTCCTTTAAGGCTTTTGGGGGTGTGCATTGATTTATCCCACTTCATTGTGACCCAAGTAATGTATGGGAATCTGGCTTACATTCTCCTGCTGTGCATGCAATTATAAACAGATGTTTATACCTGTGACCTGAATGTGAGTGTTTTTTTTGGGGGGTTTTATTTCCAAGATGCTCCCTGCTGCTGGAGACATAGACAGTTCTGCCTTTTGGCAGTTTCGCCTCTGTGGGCTACCGGACCCCTTATACTCACTGAAGCACGGAGCATCATGGGATATGTAGTTCCCAAGCATCTGCAGTGCCAAGGTTAACAATCATTACACTAGAAGGGCTGGAAGCTTTGATGTGCAGCAAGCCATGTATTAGTTATCTGCGATCAGACAACGTTGTGAGTTCATCATAAAAAAGTCAATTCTTGGGAAACGTTTTAAAAGTGGAGCAGTTGCCATAGAAACAAATGCATTGTTCCTGGTGTCTGGATCACTTTTAAAACTTAGCTCCACGATGGAGTTTGATAAATAGCCCTCTCTATGCTCACAGTCACACCTGGGGTAGTAGCACAATTTATCATGTGATTGATCCAGTTATTCTGAAATTTGCCCATTGGCCATTAGATAATCTCAATCCCCAATTAACTTGATGGTTAGGTGAAGAATTTACTGTACTCCCTCGATTATAATAATCTGGAAAAGGGGTACGTCTTAGAATCAGTGTTGTCACACGCCACACCTAGACTTATTGGCTCAGTTAGGCAGATCAATTCTGCATCCGAGATTTGGCAGATCAATTCTGCATCAGAGATTTGGCAGATCAATTCTGCATCAGAGATTTGGCAGATCAATTCGGCATCCGAGATTCGGCAGATAATTTCGCCATCCGAGATTCGGCAGATAATTTCGCCATCCGAGATTCGGCAGATCAATTCCGCATCCGAGATTCGGCAGATCAATTCCGCATCCGAGATTCGGCAGATCAATTCTGCATCCGAGATTTGGCAGATCAATTCTGCATCCGAGATTTGGCAGATCAGTTTGGCATCCCAGATTCGGCAGATCAATTCGGCATCATAGATTTGGTGGTGCTGGTGGAAATGTTGTTGTGAGGAGGGAGGCATAAGTTTATGTATCTGCGTATCTAGGTGTTTTTGGCACGCCTAGGTCCTTAACCCCTTCGTGACGTTAGGACGTACTATGCCGTCCTGATTTTAAGTGCCTAAAAGTCGTTAGGACGGCATAGTACGTCCTGTGTTAAACAGCTCTTAGCGGCTCCCCGACTGCAGGCACTTGCAGCGGGATCCCACCTGTCAGATGAGGCCACTTTGAGGGCTACATTTCTCTAAATCGTGCTGTGCCCGAACTTACGGGTTTGGGCACGCCTCCGTGACGTCACACGTGACTTCCGGAGGTCTCGGGTCTCTGCCAGAGTGTTCCTGGCCAGGAACAAATCGTGACGTTTTGGTTCGTGTGTCGTTTGGGACCCAAGTACCATGCGTCACGAAGGGGTTAAACGAGCCAGCGCAGGATTTCCCTCGATTGTAAGACTTTGCGATTTTAACACCTCTGGGAAAGGTGTGCCTCTTAGAATCAATGGTGACATTGGAGGAATCGAGGAAATACCTTATTTTGATTTCCTGGCCATAGTCTCGTAGTCTTGTGTTTGCATCTCAACTGTAAAATGAGCAACTGTGCTAACTTGGCAAGATTCACAATATTTTGCAATCTCGTTACCCAGATCTGTGGTCAGCCACAGACATTTTGGGGGGGATGAGAACTGCAGAACAAAACCAATGAAGAAAAATAGAAAATAAAGCACAGAATCCATACAAGTGATTTTGCAGCATATCATTTAGGGATGGGATAAGTACGGGTAAGACAAAAACACATATATGATAGACAGTTTGCTTAATATTTATTTACATTTTCGTCCTCTTTGTAGCTCTAGCATATTGATGAGATTGCAAAGCCAAGTGCCGAAAATCGGTGAATACAAATACAAATGGGGGTTCAGCTTTACAGCTATGATTCCCATTCTCATACCTGCCAACAGTCATGAGTTTCCGGGATAGTCCGCTCATGTCCAGACCCGAGACCCGAAATCGGCATTGTGTCATCCACAGATACCAAGTAAGATGACACACCGTTTATCACAATATGGGCACTGATTGCATGCAATTCAACACACCATAAGACTGGTGATGAACAAAGATAGGCAACGTGTCCGTAGAAAGGCAATGAAGGCCAATAGAACACCATGAAATAGTCCGCTATAAGCAATATTCCGCTATGAGCATGGGTGGAGATGTGTCTAACCTCCTCGCTACACTACCAAGAATATTGGAATATATTGTGTCTGCATCGTTACCAGTTGCATTGAGACAATTTTTCTAAAAATTGCAAATGGGTGGAATTATTAGCTTCTTTTGTGTGACAGGGCTAAACAAAATGTCACACCACCACCACCACGATTGTCGCTTCCCAAGGCCATCGCCATGTTGGAAAGTCTTCCCGTCTATCTGAGCACCAAAGCGGAAAGTCAGACACACATAACTCCTTAGGATAGTCAATGTAACCACAGGTCTATATCCCAGCCACCATTTCTGCAAGAAATTACACAGCCGAGGGGGGGATCTGGAGCATTTTTTGGAGCTGCCCTGTTGGATGATTAGGCCCCCCCACATGTAAATCTACTTATAATTTAAGAGAGGTTCCCAGGATCTCTGTGCTGTCTCTGGAGCACGTTCATCCCATCCTCACCCAACTTGGACCAGTGGAAAAGCTGCACTATGTCACTGTGTGAAAGCATCGTCCTGATGTTTATTGTAATATGTCCTGTGTGAACACACAGCCCATGTGCATGGGGTAGGGTTATTGTGTGGGAATCCTGGAGGAGGCTGTGTTGTATTTGGAGAAAGTTGCTCTCCAATCTTGGCTGCCTTCCCAGGGCAAAGGGCTTGCATGTAAGCAGGGGGTGATTTATAATTGTGTGCAGACATATTTTTTTCAGTGTTCCTCTTATCCTGTTTTCCTAACGTTTTTTCAAGAAACTGTACTTGTTCAAAATATATATATATATATCAAGCCCTTCCTGCTCATCTTATCACCCGAAGCCCACTCTCCACAGTTTGTTAATTCTTGAGCTAAGTGAGGAAGGTTGAAAATGGAACAGATACAAAGTCGCGATATTGGCCAATTCTAGATATTGGCCAATTCTGGATAATGACCACAACTCTATATTGGCCATTTATGGGTATTGGCTAAAATGAACGGAGCCATCATTTTCCTGGAGGTGAGACCCCATTGCGGAGTGTCTTCTGAGTTAACAGTCACTTTCTAGTTGCATATCCATTGTAGCAATTCTGTCATTCTTGTCCTCTATACAGGCTAATTTTTTTTGTTTCCCCTGCTTGCGTGCTGTATGCTTCCGAAAATATTTTCAAATTGGGAGTGCTTGGACACGCACATTTCTTTGTGTGTACAGCTGTATGCTTAGAATTTTCAAATCTGAGCTAGGGGTGGAGCTTGTTTATTTTCTTGCATGCTCAAATATGTAAAACATGCACAGCTGGAAAAAAAAATAGGGTATACCCAATCAAGTAGCAAAAATGCTAAAGTACTTTTAATTTAAGTAAATGTTTTTTTTGGTTTTTTTTTTTTTAATTTTATTGACAACTTTAGATATAGGTGATTATTTTGAATATGTACAGGGTGTGAAGTTAGCTACTGACACTAGCTGTTTATTTCCTTTGGTAATTGTCTGATCTTCTCTCCAGGGGTTTGATAAAGCCTCAGGCTGAATAATGAACTGACTTTCAGAGAGCTTAGTACATCGCACATACAAGGCAGATGTCTGCTGGCACGCATTTTGTGGAGTGTGCCCCCATTTTGCCCTTGAAGTGGTAATTAGCTGCTCATTAGCTGGTTTCCCGGGAAATGCTTGTAAGTGATTCCAGGGTATATTAAAAAGGTTTAAGGTGAACAATTACATCGTTCTAATTATACAAAACAAGGTACTTTCATTCTTTGTGTCACGGTGTATATGGTGTATATGTTTCAGACCGGGGGGGGGGGGGGGTGTCTTAGTTTCCTCCACGGGGGCCGACACATGGAGCGAATTTGGCACCCACGGAAAAAAACCTCCGAGCGCTGTTATTACAAGGAATAATAAATACACATTCATTAGGACATACAGGGTGTGATGTGTTCACGGATAGACATCAAACTGTCAGTCATTGTGGGGGAGAGGAGGAGGGGGTTAAGTGCAAGATTAGCGGATGACATTGTGGGACCCCCAACTCCCCCGACCATGTCCCCTTAAAGGCTTTATGCATGAAAGAGGGGCTTGCAGGGAATTGAGAAGGGAATTTCAAAATGAAGGCCAAATGAGCAGATTTTGAAGTAGGGCTAGATGGGGGCTTTTAGTTTGTAATTCCCTATTCTATTGCCGTTTTTCGTGAATTAAGCTCGTAGTGTTACTCTATCAGTGGAGGCTTCTTAGATTAGCAGCAGTGGGCAGGCATATCAGTCTTCTCTCAATATGTACAATTTTTGAGTGTAGGACACATTTTTTACCCCCACATTTGTCTTTTCCCCCCCTGCCTCCCCATAACTAACGGAAGGGGCTACCCTTTGCTTGGCTGCCACTTGAGCTTTAAGGGTTAATCATCTCCTAACACATTACAAAGGTTTTGGCAGACAAATAGATGGCTTTGTGAGCTCAGCATAGAAAGCTAGGTACTTACCCAAACATATGTCCGAACATGTAAGACACACACATCCCTCTGTGCAGCAGAGATAGCATACCTTGTTAATGTCTGTACACAGTATTGTCTGTCTGTGTCTGTCTGTATGTGTCTGTCTGTCTGTGTGTGTCTGTCTGTGTGTGTCTGTCTGTCTGTGTTTGTGTCTGTCTGTGTCTGTCTGTCTGTCTGTGTCTGTCTGTGTCTGTCTGACTGTGTTTGTCTGTATGTGTCTGTCTGTCTGTGTGTGTCTGTTTGTGTCTGTCTGTGTCTGTCTGTGTCTGTCTGTCTGTGTCTGTCTGTCTGACTGTGTTTGTCTGTATGTGTCTGTCTGTCTGTCTGTGTCTGTCTGTGTCTGTATGTGTCTGTCTGTCTGTCTGTGTCTGTCTGTGTCTGTCTGACTGTGTTTGTCTGTCTGTGTCTGTCTGTCTGTGTGTGTCTGTTTGTGTCTGTCTGTGTCTGTCTGTGTCTGTCTGTATGTGTCTGTCTGTCTGTGTGTGTCTGTCTGTGTCTGTCTGTGTCTGTCTGTCTGTCTGTGTCTGTCTGTCTGACTGTGTTTGTCTGTATGTGTCTGTCTGTCTGTCTGTGTCTGTCTGTGTCTGTCTGTGTCTGTCTGTCTGTCTGTGTCTGTCTGTGTCTGTCTGACTGTGTTTGTCTGTCTGTGTCTGTCTGTCTGTGTGTGTCTGTTTGTGTCTGTCTGTGTCTGTCTGTGTCTGTCTGTATGTGTCTGTCTGTCTGTGTGTGTCTGTTTGTGTCTGTCTGTCTGTGTCTGTCTGTGTCTGTCTGTGTTTGTGTCTGTCTGTGTCTGTCTGTCTGTGTCTGTCTGTGTCTGTCTGACTGTGTTTGTCTGTCTGTGTGTGTCTGTTTGTGTCTGTCTGTCTGTGTCTGTCTGTCTGTCTGTGTCTGTCTGTGTCTGTCTGTGTCTGTCTGTCTGACTGGTTTTGTCTGTCTGTGTTGACACATCATTAAACACAAGTACAAAGACATACTTTCCCCACAAACATCCCAACTTCACAGTGCCATCATCCCCACAAGGGATTCTGGGTAGATAGGGGAGTGCTGGCAAGGGGGGCCGAGTGGCAAATGCTCCCCATGCTGCTCTCTAACACCATTAAATGTGCTGAGGCTGCACCCCAGGTACGTAGGCCGGGCCGTGTCTGTGGAGTCTACTGCTGATGACATCATCTGTGGCATAATATGCAAATTAACTCATTTGCAATGGGAAATGTGTACTTTCCATATCATGCCACAAGGTGATGTCATAAGCTGCAGACACATATAAAACATACATTTCTCTTATTGTATGCATTTGAGTGCTATGTTGGAAACATTTTTTTATTCTCTACTTTCACAGTGCCAGGTCATCCTTAAAAAAACAACAACAAAAAACTATTGCCCATTATAGCTTCTCTTGGTATTTGGACTCTGTCCTGATATACAGACCTTGTAGGTTTAGTAAACCACATTATCTCACCAATATGCAATAGATTAAAAAAATAAAAACTTTATTTCCCCCTGTTTCCACTTACCAGGGATTTGTATAAAAAATAAAAATATCAATAATGAAAACAATTGTGCTAAAAAAATTATAACTGTGTATTAATAAATACAATTTTGTAATGTGAGACTACTTTTGAACAACGTCTTTCAGCTTAATGCTTCCACTGTGAGCAGTAGTGTTCCACAAGGCAAACAAAGCACTCGCCTAGGGCGGCACTTTGCCAGAGGGCGACACTTTGCCAGAGGGTGTTAAAGCACACTTCTGGTGCTTCAAACATGTTCTCTCCCTCCCCCAACTTTCAGCAAGCTTTAGCTCCTTCCAATTAATAGGGGTGATGGGGTCATGTAATGGACGTGGTGGGGGTATGTAATGAGGGTGATGGGGGCATGTAATGGGGGTGATGGGGCATTTAGTGTGTATGCAATGTGGGTGATGGGGCATGTAATGGGGGTGATGGGGCATTTAGTGTATATGCAATGTGGGTGATGGGGCATGTAATGGGGTGATTGGGCATTTAATGTGTGTGCCATGTGGGTGATGGGGCATGTAATGGGGTGATTGGGCATTTAATGTGTGTGCCATGTGGGTGATGGGGCATGTAATGGGGTGATGGGGCATGTCGTGGGTGTGCAGCGTGGGTGATGGGGCATGTCGTAGGTGTGCAACGTGGGTTGGGGGGTTGCCCGGATTTTGTCTGCCTAGGGAAGCACAAAACCAAGATGAACCACTGACTGTGGGTTCTAGTTGGCTGTCAGTTATATAAATGGGGCGTAATAAGTTTGATAGTATCACATACTTGCTGTACATTTCTGCCTTTGGAAATGAACATCCAGTTAATTTGCCTGCTGGGGAGCATGTGAATAGCACAGACTGGACCTGTTTGGGCAGTGTCATTATGAGTCCTCTTTGTTTTCGCTTCATGTTTTAACAGCTGAGATGAGGCTTCTCAGATCACTTACAGTCTACACACTGCCTGATTTCCATTATTTCCAGCAAATTTCCCTTTTCTATCTTACTGTGATCTCCTAATCCCAAACATGTCCTGTTATAAAGCGCAGACAATGGGAGAGTCTCAACCATCAACTCAACTGAAAAAGAAGAACTTCTTCGTCCAGCGTCAGGGGTTTTATAATGGAAAAATAACTTGGCGAAAACGTATTTATCAAACATAATGCAAAGTATCCAAAATGATAACTGCACTTGTAATGTGTGTGAAGTTATATTTATAAAGTGCACAGGAGTGTGTACAAAACACACATTTGCAGGTTTCCCCCTCACCTACGGTTGACAGGAGAGCCAGTGTTTGTGCAGAAGCATAACTTTTCCAAAATAAATAGATCCAGAAGGAATGAATTCATTCATTAAGTCCTGTTTTTCACACATATGAATTATACATTCTCCGGGGTAGCATGTCAACATTCTAACTCTCCCTCAAAAAAATAACCGAGCATACAGCTGTAGGTAGGAGGAATTAAGAATACAATATCTGACCAGAATTATAGCAAGCGAAATGGTAACAATCCAGAAAGTGTGACTGAGAGTAATGGCTGATTACAGTGCAAATAACAGAACCCTGTGGCATCTTTTTAGCTCGGACTGGATCTTTTTGTCATTAGACAAACAAAGAGAGTTTATTTACTAATTTATTAACCTCTCTCCACAAATATTTGGTCCATTTCTGAAAGTAAATATCCCTGCACCTGACTGGAAAAGCTCCATTGTATCCTGTCTTCTGTCTGAAAAAAACAGTACACAATGGGGATCATGGTATAAACCGGCTGCTACACGCACACTGGTGTATTTAGGTTTTGTGCTGCCTTAGGCCTGACTAAACTCACGCACACACCTTAATCTTCGTTTGCTGCACTCCTTTCTGTCAAGGATACACCTATTCCTGTTTAGGATACACAATCCCCAAACATCTTGCCAGTGCCATCTTTGTCCACAAACACCTTCCCAGTGCCATCTCTGTGCCCAAACACCTTCCCAGTGCCATCTCTGTTCCCAAACACCTTCCCAGAGCCATCTCTGTTCCCAAACACCTTCCCAGAGCCATCTCTGTGCCCAAACACCTTCCCAGTGCCATCTTTGTTCCCAAACACCTTCCCAGTGCCATCTATGTGCCAAACACCTTCCCAGTGCCATTCCTCTGCCCAAACACCTTCCCAGAGCTATCTCTGTGCCCAAACACCTTCCTAGTGCCATCTCTGTGCCCAAACACCTTCCCAGAGCCATCTATGTGCCCAGACACCTCCCCAGTGCCATCTCTGTGCCCAAAAACCTCCCCAGTGCCATCTCTGTGCCCAAACACCTCCCCAGTGCCATCTCTTTGCCCAAACACCTTCCCAGAGCCATATCTGTGCCCAAACACCTTCCCAGTGCCATATCTGTGCCCAAACACCTTCCCAGTGGCCATATATGTGCACAAACATCTTTCCAATGCCACCTTTGTGCCCAAAGACCTTCCCTACCTAATAAAGCAGCACACAGAAGGCTATGTATGTTAGTATAGGCATTCATATTTATTTAGTGCTTGTTAATCCGAGAAATCTGATTCTTATTTGGAATTAGGGGTTTTGATTTTCCTTCTTTTGGATCAACAACGAAAAACAAGGGATAGGAAAAGGGTTGAACTTGATGGACACAAGTCTTTTTTGAAGAATAAGCACCAATGGAATAAATGCTGAATCTTTAATCACTTCACTTTTTTATTAGATGGCCTATCAATATATCTAATTAATATACTCTATAGTACACTGTAAAAAGGGATGTAAAACCATACAATCCTGATAAAACAATACATAACAGGTTTAATTCCTGTCTATTTTGTCAAATGCATCTTGATATACTGGCTTCTAGCAAAAAAAAAAAAAAATGACAATTATAGCACCAAAGATCTTGCTTCATGCTGGAATCGGTAGAACGTAACAGTATTGCTGTACAAAACAGCGCTAAGATAAGACTTTTATTAAAAAATATATATCTATTTATATATCTGTGTTCATTTTTTGTATTTTTTTTTTATTATTAAAGGCAGTGTTATATATCTGAAAAACAAAGATAAAAAAAAATAAAAGAGCAATCAGGACAGACCATACATTATCATTAGAAAATGCTGCTGTCTATAGTCGGAATTACATGCGAATTTTGAGACAATTTTTACATTTGTATTTTACATTTTATTCACAGCTTGTATTTTGGGTTTCTCTGCTGCAGTGTTTTAATGTACTAATAGGGTATGATTTGTGCCACTTTGCAGAGCAGTTTGAACTTTTTTTCACTGTAGAGTAATTGTATTGCAAATTGTGATTGAGAATAAAATTAAAACAATTAATATCTAGACCATGCAGTGGCCCTCCAGCTTTGACCAGACTACATCTACCAGGAGTTTCAGAATTTGCTTATAATCACTTATAATGCTTGGTAAATTGGGGTTTTAAAGCAGACAGGAAAGTGTATGCTTGTATGTGTGTCTGACGTCATCTGGTCAGTGACCATTTAATATAAATTATATATATATATATATATATATATATATATATATATATATATATATATCTGCTGTTCCCATCTGTCTGTCTATCTCTGTCTGTCTATCTCTGTCTGTCTCATGCTTTCTCCTCATGTCTCTATCATGGGATCTGTCTATCTCCTGCTGGATATATCAGTCTGTCTATCCATCTGTCTCTCTTTCTATCTGTCTCGCTCTCTCTTTGTCTATCTCTGCCTGTCTGTCTCCCCCTTTCTCTGTCATGGGATCTGTCTGTCTATATAATGCTGAATATATCTGTCTGTCTGTCTGTCTGTGTATCCATCTGTTTGTCTTTCTATCTCTCTCTCTCAGTAGGCCTTGCTTCTCTTTGTCCATCTCAGACTCTCTGTCTCGCTCTGTCTCCCCCTTTCTCTGTCATGGGATCTGTCTGTCTATATAATGCTGAATATATCTGTCTGTCTGTCTGTCTGTCTGTGTATCCATCTGTCTCTCTTTCTATCTATCTGTCTCGCTCTCTCTTTGTCTATCTCTGCCTGTCTGTCTCCCCCTTTCTCTGTCATGGGATCTGTCTGTCTATATAATGCTGAATATATCTGTCTGTCTGTCTGTCTGTGTATCCATCTGTCTGTCTTTCTATCTGTCTCTCTCAGTCTTTCTTGCTCTTTCTTTGTCAATCTCTGCCTGTCTGTCTCACTCTGTCTTCCCCTTTTCTCTATCTGTCTGTCTACTGCTGGATCGATCTGTGTATCTGTCTATAGGTCTGTCTCTCTATCTCTGTCTATTTATCAATATATTGGTATTTAGAACTAACCAGGTTTTTGAGTTACACCATCACCTGGCCCCGCACTGAATATTTTATTGGACATCTTTATCTATGACGACTACATTTTGGATTATTGTAACTGCTTCTAAGGCCCTGGTCATTTTTTCCCACCTACTCACCTGTGATTTTTTTTTTTTTTCAATGTGTTTTATTTCTACATTTTTTTTTCCAATCCTTGATAATGAAAACACTATAAAAAAAAGTTTTTTTATTTTAATTTTAATTTACAAAACATCATGTACCTTTCTTGTAACCTTGAATGGATATGGCATGTTCCTGTGTAACAAACTATTACTGCTCTGTATTGAAAAAAAAAATTATAATTAACCTTGCTTTCCAAGGTTATAGCACAGAAGAAAAATAAATGGAAATGAATCAGGGTTCCCAAACCCAAGCCTTTCAGATGTACAAAGCTTTGAGTACAGAGGGAGCTGTTCGTGTAATTGTAGAGCACTTGCTAAATACTTTCTAATCCATGTTATTGTATTCGTGCAGCTTCTGTAACTGGTATATAATGCCTTGTTCTGGAGCTACTTCACTTATCACTCTGATAAAGTGGAATAAAAGATTTTAATCAAGGTGTACCCAGTGGTGTATCTTGGTTTTGTGCTGCCCTAGGCAGACAAAATTCGGGCACACCCCGACCCACGCACGACATGCCCCATAACCCACATCACCACATTACATGACCCCATCACATGCCTCCATCACCCCCATTGCATGCCCCCATCACCCCCATTATATGCCTCCATCACCCCCATTATATGCCCCCATCACCCCCATTATATGCCTCCATCACCCCCATTATATGCCCCCATCACCCCCATTATATGCCTCCATCACCCCCATTATATGCCCCCATCACCCCCATTATATGCCTCCATCACCCCCATTATATGCCCCCATCACCCCCATTATATGCCTCCATCACCCCCATTATATGCCTCCATCACCCCCATTATATGCCTCCATCACCCCCATTATATGCCTCCATTCCATGCCCCCATCACCCCCATTATATGCCTCCATTCCATGCCCCCATCACCCCCATTATATGCCTCCATCACCCCCATTATATGCCTCCATCACCCCATTACATACCTACATTCCATGCCCCCATCAGCCCTATTATATGCCTCCATCACCCTCATTATATGCCTCCATTAACCCATTACATTCCTCCATTCCATGCCCCCATCACCCCCATTATTTTCCTCCATCACCCCCATTGCATGCCTCCATTCCATGCCCCCATCACCCCCATTATATGCCTCCATCACCCCCATTATATGCCTCCATCACCCCCATTATATGCCTCCATTCCATGCCCCCATCACCCCCATTATATGCCTCCATCACCCCATTACATACCTACATTCCATGCCCCCATCAGCCCTATTATATGCCTCCATCACCCTCATTATATGCCTCCATTAACCCATTACATTCCTCCATTCCATGCCCCCATCACCCCCATTATTTTCCTCCATCACCCCCATTGCATGCCTCCATTCCATGCCCCCATCACCCCCATTATATGCCTCCATCACCCCATTACATACCTCCATTCCATGCCCCCATACCCCCATTATATGCCTCCATCACCCCCATTGCATGCCTCCATCACCCCCATTATATCCCTCCATCACCCCATTATATGCCTCCATCACCCCCATTACATGCCACCATTACGAGCCCCCTCACCCCAGGACTAACCCTGATACATGGTGGCTAGTGGCAGGCAGCCACTAGCCACTAGTTCTACCATGCTGTCTGTTCAGCTCCCCGCGGTGAGTGTAGATAGGTCACGTGACCCGGTGCGCGTCTGACGTCAGAGCACCGGGTCACATGACCTATGATCACTCCACCCCCTTTTTTTCTTAGGGTTTTGTTTCACTGTTGGGGGGCACTGCTGCCACCTGAAATTTGCCGCCCTAGACGGATGCCTCATGGCAAATACCGCACTGGGTGTACCCATAGGGGTAGTGACTTCTGATTCCATTGCACAACAAAGGTTCTATATAATTCTTCCCTTGTTTTTATCAACAAAGAAATTAAGTATGCCTCTGGGGGGGGACGCATGGGGGTCTGGGGGGAGATGGCAGGTATACAAAATAAACACATCAGCTCCAGAGAAAGACCATAGAACATAGCATGTTGCTAATCCTTACAATCAATTTCCGAGGCGAATGGAATCCTGGCAAACCATTGTTCTAATGCCAAGATGGCCGCCACCACACTGAGAAAAATGGCCACATCAAATTGTTATAACGGCTCGATTTACCATCGTTTCATCAGAAAAAAAATAACAAGACCCTCTCATGAAAACTTTTCTAATCATATTCATGGTAAGACAATAAAGTGACATTAAACACTAAAAAAAAAGTTTTGCTTTAAATAATGTACCGATAACTACTAATGGAAAAATAAGTCATTGTAATCAATATTAAGTGTTATTAATACAGTGCAAACTTATGTCCCAACAACGTTTGGCTCACAATCTCACAAAAAGAGTGTATATTGTAATGGAAAAATAAAAGTATTTTTCGAAAAGTAAAAAAAAACAAAAAAACATTTCCAAGTGTCTTTCTGAAACACAAGGCAATTCTTTTTGGAAATGGTAGGGCATTTGATTTGCTGTCAAGGTCTGAGAGCCATGTGCCACTAAAATGGTCGATTACATTGCGTTTAACATCATCTCTATAGTGAAGAATTGATGAAGTGCCAGTATTATTACACAGGGTGGATTGCATCTAGTTATTCCTCATGTCTAGAACAGACCAAGAGGCTATTCCAACCGCTTGAATCCTGATACCTGATTTCTATTGTCGGGTTTATCAACCATTTATTGCCCTGCTTTTGGCACGGAGAAAGAAAAAGTTTAAAAGGACGTTCCCACATAAAAGAAAAATTACATCCTACTTTTAAAAGCATTGCCAACCAATTTACTGAAAGTAGTACCAAAGTAGCTGGGGGAATTTTCCGCCCTGGATGATTTTTCGAACTTTTCCAAGTCAGTTGTTTCTTGTTTGTTTGTTTTTGGTTTAAGTTTGGCTTTTTTATTGTAAGTTTTGTAACTTTTTTTTATTATTAATACACCACCATCCACTGCTTACCGAAGATTAATTGTTGTAAAATGTTTTTTTTTAAAGTGATGTGGATGTCCAATGTTCCCAAAGTTGCAACGGTTTTCATTACATTATTATATATTTGTATCTATTTCGTTTCGGCTTAGAACAAGAACGAGTTATTTTGTTGTGGCTTGTATTCAGCAGAATCAGAAAGCTAGATTAAATCATTCATTGTATCATCAAAAAATGATGGCTGATTAAAGGCCTTTTTTTTAAATATTATTCTCTTTATATCGATGTTATTTACAAATTGTTTGTTTCAATATATTTCTGTCTCTGTCTGCTACAAATAAGATATTATTTTGTATCTTTCATTCTTCGAAGGTTTTAAGCAAACATCCAAAGAGGTAGATTGACCGACTCATTTACTCATTGTCTCATCAAACAGATACCGCTGATTAATTCATTTCTTTGTAGCCAGGGAAGATTTTTTTTGTAGCTTTTAGGCAGAATGGAAGGGGAGCAGTTGAATAAAGGGATTTAGACTTTTTCAATAATAACCAAGTCCAATAAATTCTATCTATATGAATTGTGTCTACTATCGTGGTCTAAAAACAATTTTACAATAAATAAAACTATGCTCGAACTCGAACAGGGGGATGAATATTTTTTTTTTCATTGCATCGTCTCTTTAATAGCCTAAAAAGAAAAAAAAATAGGTTGAGTCTCTTCCTCCCTGGGTGCCAGGTTGGCATTGCATTTCTAAATGTCACAGGGCTTGCCCCCCCTTCGTTGCGAAAAGGGTTAAGACGAAACCAAGATGGGACTTGTGACCTGGCATGGCGTCTGCTCTGTTGCTCATTAACTTGAATATGACGTCAGGCCCAATGCAGCCAGCAAAATGATTCACTAGTTCTCAGGTCAATCGACCTACTACTGTGCCAAGGTTACAACACACATCTCGCATCAACGTCATAAGCAAAGGTCTCGTGTGTCGTTAATCTCTCGACGAGCACACAGGAGTCACTTAGTTCTGCAAAAGCAAAGCAGGTATTTCTGGGGGGGCCGTGTGGCAGCTTTATACACTGGACCTTGTTTTCTGGTGGTCTGACATGCATATTTCAATAATGAGCAATGTGATTGTTGTACTAGTTTTTAGAGCCATTTTGTCCTCAAAGCACATTGCAGTTTCACATAATTTAGCCCGATATCCAGACTGAAAGCCGGACAACAGAGAAGTCTTAGAATTCAAGTTTTTAATGGTGATGCTGTATCTCTGATTGAACATGTGCATGAATGAATTTTGTGTTCACCCGGGGCCCTATCAAGAGTGATAAGCTAGTTTTCCAGAAGGGTAGCATGGAATTTAAGCAGTCTATTTAAGGAGCTATTTAAAGTAGTGTTCAAAGCCCGCAATCATTCAGGTAGCCACAACTTCTGTTTGAGTTAAGTGTATCTATCATGGTTATGTGCCTCTGGTGCAAGGAGTTTGTTGGATATAGCTCGGTGGGCAAATCTATCACCCGTAGATTTTTTTAAAATTCTTATGAGGTTCAATTCCTGGCAGGGTCGATTAAACCCTCCATCCTTCCAAGGTTCTTGGATCAGGACCGGGAACTGTCTGATCCTTGTGCATCGTCCAGTGGTATGACACTTGGATTCTTTTTAGTGTTCAATGTACCGGGATCCTGTTGGAGCCTATCATGCGTGTGGATCATTGAGCATGTGTGTGCAATCTGGTTAAATGGATGGCAAATAATGTCCTTGAAGCATCGTAGTGATTGCGCGGCAGTCTTTCGCAATGATGGCACTAATGCATTTAGAAAATTAAGAGCAAATATAGAGGAGAAGTGAGAGGCTTGTGACAAAGGCACCGAGCATCATAGGAAACAAGGAGGTGAGAATCCATCCAACATACATAATAGCAGGTTGCATGCCAGTTACCAACATGTATCACTGGCCATAATCTGCATAGAGCGCTCTCAGTCCGGGAGGGACAGACCAGCTGTGTTCTTGGAAAGCAAATAGAGCTGTCATCAAATATAAAGGCCATATGGGAAATAATTAAAGCATACCTGTCATCTGAAGAGGTTTGAGCACCTGGGAGGAGGACATGTTTGTTGATTTGAATCCTCATTCTAAACAACATGTCCGCCCTCCGATAGAGCTCTGGAAGGTGCCGGTAAGCTAAATTATTTGTATTATTTCATTACAAAATTTCTATATGCACCCTTTACACTTTAAACAAAGCATCATTTAATAGTTTTGCTATAGTTGATCATCAGTATGGTCATCAAGATAGGTATTTTTTATTTATGCGACGAGGTGTTCTCCCCCCCAACGGCTTTTTTTGGGTTACTCTGTAACCTCAATTTCGCGTATCTACTAATGCCTAAAGTCTGTGCTGTCTCCTGCTAATGGCAGACAAAATTTGGGCACCACCCCACCCACTTTGCACACCTACCATATGCCCCATCACCCACGTTGCACACCCACGACATGCCCCATCACAACATTACATGTCCCAATCACCCACATTACACACACACTAAATGCCCCATCACCCCCATTACATACCACATCACCCCATTACATACCCCCACCACGTCCATTACATGCCCTTATCACCCCGATTAACTGGAAGGAGCTAAATCTTGCTGAACGGTGGGGGAGGGAGAGAAAATGTTTGAAATACCAGAAGTGTGCTTTAACACCCTCTGGCAAAGTGCCGCCCTAGACTAGTGCCTTGTCTGCCTTGTGGAAGATCAGCTACTGTCCGACATCGATCTAGGCTAACTCTCATGCTCTCACGAGCAAGCACCATTGGAGTCCAATAAGTCTCATCTTATCAGCTGAGAACATGGCTTGTAAGCAGGTGGACAAGTTTTGGTGACAAATGAGCTGAGCTGGAAAATGATCATCGGCATTTGGGATGAAAAGTAACAGTATGCAGGTGCCCAGGTACTGTGAAGCAATTGATTGGTTGGGAATTTTCCATGTGGGTTTCAAAATAAATGTTCGATCATACTCGGGGCTTTGAGAGAATTGCAGGGCATTGAGAAGGCAATTTCAAACATATTTTTTAACCCTTGCTTCCCCCGCAGGCTGTTTCTCCAGATGCTCTTATGTATTATGCATGAATTACATTCCTTAAATGACCTCTACCAGAGCGGCAGCCTAGCGCCCATTGTACGGTTCTCTTTGTATGTCAGTATTCCCGTACGGCAAGGCATAATTACCAACGACATTGCCGGGTCCGATAAGCCCTGGTATCTTTGTGATTTCCAAATGATCAGACAGATTTCTGTACAAGCACTTTATCACTCAGGGGCTTATCAAATGTGATCGGCCTGTCACTATAACATAATCCAATGCAGCTACCAATAAAACAATGAATAAACAGAAGGCAGCTATCCATGAAATAAGAATAATCCCCTAACAGCTGTTTTTAGTGAAGTCTTTTTGCAAACGACTCCATCATTATGCCCAGTGTGCCATTAGTTTCTTTGTTTGTTTGTTTTTTGGAAAGGGGAGAAGGGCGTGTTTTTTACATTTTTCTCCCCCCCGGCCATTCAAGCATAACATCTTTTGCAATCTGTCTTGGCAAACGCCAGGCTTTAAAACTTCCCCGGACTGAAGGAGCCAATTCATATGGAACCTGGCGCATTCTGGGCAGAGAATGGCCATCTGCCACACCACGGACCTGCAAGCGGGCATGTAATGGATTTGGAAGGGAAGGCTGGTTGTGACACGAGGTTATTGGATCAGGCGGAAGGATGATTAATGGTTGGTATTCTGGCGTGTCGGACACTAATGTCTGTAATGAAGACAGAGTAGGTAGCAAACTCTAGCTATATCGGAATTTCTCAGTGCAGCCCCTATAAGGTTTCAACGGACCCTTCCATTTCAGGAGATACTAAATTGGGTGCCACTTGGGAGGGTGGTATGTTGTCGAATATGATTGGGGGCTGAGCAGTAGGGAATGCAGCAGGTACATCTTGGGTCTGTTCCTTTAGGGGGTCCATGTTCAATATCGCTGCCACAGGTGCTCATATTGTCGAGGGGCAGTAAATTGTTTGTGCACCGTGCCCCTGGTCTGGTTCTGCGGATGTGCCCATTAGGCCTCATTGAATTTACCTCCAGTAACTGTCTGAACCAATCATCTTCCACCATAGGGGTGGATAAAATGAAAGAGGTGGGAACAAGGATGCAAATCATTTCAAACATGTCTGCCCCCAGCAAGGGAATCTTTGAAATCTCGTGTGAGTCCAATCAGTGTCCTGTGATCAGGGCCGGCCTTAAATGTTCAGGCGCCCTGTGTGGGCCACCCCCCTCCTCTCTACTGTCATGTCTGCCTGTCTCCTCACCTCTCCCCATCCTGACTCTTTCCTCTCCCTCCATATATGTTGCGTGGTAGGGGGTTCATCTTTTGACTAGACTGACCAAAATCCTTGCACCAGATAAGAGCTGTCATGAACCTAGTTAATTCACCCCTTCACAAAAAGGGGGTGCACCAGGCTTCAACCACCAACCCATTAAAGTTAAAATATGGAGAGAAAAAGACAATAAATGTCATTGTCTGCTGTGGATTTGGAAATATCTCCAATATAATCAATATTTGCCAACTTTTTGCGTTTGGCTCGATGGACCAAAAAGGGGTGGAGCTAAAATGGGGTGTGATGTCACGCGACATTCCGTGATCCTGGGATATAGAGTTCCAGGCTCAGATTTCGGCTGTCTGGAGCTCAATTCTCTTATTTTAGACTGCGTATGTGTGTAAGTGGATTGAACTGTCAGGACGGGACAGGACCCGAAAAATCATGACTATCCAGACTAATTTAGGACTGTTAGCAGCTATGAATATAATCTGCACTAAGTAACCAATACAAACACAGTAAGGTTTTCGAAGCCATTTTCACCAAAGACTTCCCGCTCCCTCTGTCTTGACACTTTCGTTACTGAAAGCTGTGGCTCTGACCTTTTCAAGGAAAGCGTCTGGGGACAGGTAATGATTGTATAACTTCAAACAAATCTAGAGGAATCAGCGTGCGACAAACAGTCTCATGTATTATTCATTGCAGCGCAGATGTATCGCCCTCGGTAAAAGCAGTGCTGGAGTTTCTTTAAAATGAGGAAATTCCGGCAGGAGGGCATTGGAAAAATAATATAATGTATCATAATGTATGCTGATTCACAAATACAGGAATACAATGTATTCAAGTGGGTTGGAGAGCAAACTGTGAGAAGGCATTCCACTCTCGTGGAGAATTATAGTCATTGTGGAGATCAACATACCTTTGCTCCTTAGAGTCGACCTGTCACTTTAACCCCTTAGTGACAAGACATTTTTACCTTGACTTTCCCTTGGCGACAAGGGCTGTTTTTGACATTTCTGGGGTGTTTGTGTTTAGCTGTAATTTTCTTCTCTCTCACATACTGTACCCACACCAATTATATGTTGTTTTTATCGTCATAAGAAGGGCTATCATTAGATATGATTATGTTCATCATATCTTATAATTTAGAACAAAAGAAAATCATAAATTATGATGAAAAATTTACAAAAACAAAACACTTTTTCTAACTTTGACCTAAAATATAATTTACACAAATACAATCATTAAAAAAGACCCAATCTAAATAGTTTCTAAATGTTGTCAGAAAATAGTTCAGAAATATGCATGTTTCCATATTTTTCGGTATTTTTTTGCGAGTTATGAGGCAAAAACAAGTGTTTTTTTCCTATATTGACCCCAACCCGAAATTTAGCCCTAACACTAAATTTAACCCCAACTCTAACCCTTATGCTATCCCTTAATATATTTTAATTTTAACCCTATCCTAATTTAATAATACCAGTTTTCAGCTAATTAAATATTTTTTTTTTTTAGATTGCAATGTTACTTGCTGCCTCTAGGGGCAGTCAAGCAACATATTCAGAGCGATGGAAGTGAATTTACTTTCACTTCTGAAGCTCAGACCACAAGAGGGCACAGCCATATTGACAGAGCATAGACCAGCACCGTTAAAGTGGTTGATTGTTGATCGCGAAGACTGCTTATTTCACCGCAGGACGTGCCAGGCACCCAACTCCATATATGGTCCTGCCACACCCATATGCACTGATGTGCTAGGCCCCACCCACATCCAGTGAGGTTCTAGGTCACAGCCACCTTCAAATAATGCTCTAGGTCAACACCATGGGCATCCACGGGGGGGGGGGGGGGGGACGACAAGATGGGGCACTTGCCCCCCTTTAGAAAATAGACCCGAAGCAAGGGAGGGAGAAGCAGTTGGCTCCAGTTTGGTTAACTAGACATAGAGATCATAAAATACACCTGTCAGACAGGGAATATCAGCAAAAACACATTCATTTAATTGTATACACCCCCATGTCAGAGTGGTTTTGTCTGCTCTCTCAGGACTGTCTTTGCCACAGAGCAAAAGAGGGGAAGCTGCCCTGAAGTTAGACACACTGCAGGGTCCACTGACTCTGCTACTTGAGCCCTATAGTTTCTACGTCCTTTATTTATTATGTCACCTGCCAGGGTGCATGGCATTATACTGGTTTAAATTATTATTCATTTTATTCTTTCCCTTTCATCATGGTATTACTCAGCTTCTTCCAACTGCTATTGATTTTATCCATACCATTGGCCACTAGCTGGCTTCATCCTTGGCTTTGGGGGGCAATTCCTGATGCCACCGTTAGCCGCCCCCCCCTTTTCCAACACTCCCGTCCCTTATCACAAGCCTTTTAAAGGGTCCATGCGCTTTTTTAGCTCCGCCATTTTTAAGGGTACGTATTACCCGCACATTTTCAGGGGTTCATTCCACCCTTCCTTTCTGTGCCCAGAGTAAATATCTGGGCCACGTTACCACCAACGATCCCAAAGAGGAAAATGAACGCACCAGCCTCTCGTGCTTATCTCCCAGCATGCAATTGGCCTCCACTTTCTTTATTGGCTTTTTAAAATTATAACCTTTAAGATCTTTTGAACTTATGAGTGATGAAAAATTCAAGAAAAAAGAACTCTAATGTATCCATTTTCCATGAATATCCCCCATGAAGGGATATCTGGATACCCCACCTCTCATCCCACTGTCACAACCTTACAGGCTTGTAACTGAGTCCAGTCATATTAAGGAACCAGTTGTGGCACCCTCCAAACTGGCCCAAACCAGGCCATTGGCTGTTTAAAGGGGCAGTTCCAACCACAGTGCCTAAGGTTGCTACCTTTTCTTCCAAAAAATACTGCATATGCTATTGCCTCCATAGATTTAACACTGCCTAAATCCTGACAGTGCCAACAATTTTATATGCATATATATATACTTTTTTTTTTTTTTTTTTTTAGAAAAACTGTATTTACAGTATAATAAATGTACCACTGTTGCTGTAGAAACAGTCCTAACTATCCCTCCAAGCCCCTCCTTATTAAATGTGACTGAATCCAGGGGCTCTTTGAAATAATTGTTAATGGAAAAGTACAAACAAACTGTAAAGCACTTTAAAAGTAAAAAAGAAAAAAAAAAAAAAAGTTAATTTCGCATTTTTCAAATATGTCCAATTTTCAGAAAACAAGCCAGGTGTCACTGCCTCTTTAAAATACATAAATATCGATGTCTGTTTTCCTGATGGAACTGCTTGATGGCCTTAAAAACAGGACTGGCCCGTAAAAATCCAGAGCTGTTGGCAGGTATGCCCGGTTGAGTAACTAACTAATAAAAGGGGTTTTTTTTGTTGGTTTTTTTCAAACTGAATCTGAGGAATTAGTCTAAATCCCTGGGATATAACAGTTAATGATCCATGGCCCAGACAGCCAAACAGAGTTATATTTACAGACTATGACTTATATAAACAACAATTGCAAATGAATGGAAACTTAACTATTGTGTGCTGTGTACATAGCCATAATTTGTCCTAGAGTACTGCACCATAGATAATGTGAATAATAAAAAGACACGAAAACCTCTGGCACAGAAGGTGTTTTGATCTGTACCTTGGCTACCAATCGGTCTAGCAAAATACTTACTCTAATGGTCCCCTTCTTGTACATAAATGACTGACCCCTTCCAGTAAACTTTAGTGCATGTTCCTGCAAGCTGTGTGTCTGATTCTTGGTGGGGTGTAAAGAGTTCCTTTTGGATTCGATCTCAAAAAGGAGTCATAATGAAGAGGCACCATCGTAACCGATGAAAAAATCCCATGAAACGCGTTGGGTGCGGAGGTGTTGCTTAACTAACCTATTGTTTATACATGGTCTTGGGTCTGCCAGCTTGTTTTTTGGGATTGTACACTTTGCCTGTTCGTTCCTTGACGTATGTCAGCTGACCCGAGACCATATATATACACACAATAGGTAAGATAAGCAGCACCTCCACACCCAACGCGTTTCATCTGACATTTTCGTCTAACCTGTTATTACTGTTATTGCCAAATCTGGATGTGGCTTTATACAATGAAAGTGTGCTTTTGTACCTTTTCAACAGTATTACGCTATGTATATTTTCTCTCCTATCTTCCATACGTCCACCTGAGTCTCCGAGGAGACCGCTTTTAACAATATCAAGTGGGATTTTTATTCTATACACATTTGAATAGAAATGTTTTTATGAAAGAATACAAATAACGGACCTTACTGATCCCTCTATTGATAACTCTATCAGGGGGCAGACATGTTGTTGAGAATCTTTGCTCTGTATAGCTCTATCAGGGGGCAGACGTTTTGTTTCGAATCTTGGGTCAAATCTTCGTTCATCTGTAGCCAGACAAAGAAATAGCTGACCCAAGATTCCAAACAACATGTCCGCCCCCTGATAGAGCTATACGGAGCAAAGATTCTAAACAACATGTCCGCCCCCTGATAGAGCTATACGGAGCAAAGAGGACTGCATAAGGCACTTGATTTGTATTCTTTCATTTAAGCATTTCTATTTAAACCGTCTACATTTAAACACAACTTCCAAGAGTTGTCCTTTAACCCCTAGCTCTACGTCAATCTCCAGAAGACAACCACTCTTGCTTATAGACGAATGTGTTGCTAATGCTTAGTCTGGTGGATCGTTAAGTGTATGATATTAACACATTAATTACACGCCAGTGGATAGGACAATATTTAAAACATATGGATTTACTTTCAGCATAGGGACAGGAAGCTGGATCAGATTGTATGGGGTCAGGTACGGTTCCCCTGGGAAAAAAAATACAATAAAACAATCTGGTAAATGTTACTTTTTCTAACAGATGTAAATAAATGGCCCCAATTTTTTCAAGCGATGAATCAAAGGTATTAAAAGGAATGGTAACATTTTCTCTTTAAAGGGCTTGTTTGGTAGAGGTCTCCACTGTGATCAGTACACTATTAATTCTAGATCTGGGAAAGATCTCGCTCATTAAATAAAGGCTCTCTCGGATTCTGAGTGAGGCTATCAGCTGAGATCAGCTTGATTGAATTGTCTTCCCAGGTGGAACCTGACATGCTCTCTGCAAACCTTTGGTAGCAAATAGAGTATAGCACTCGAGTGCGTGAGTATTTTTTGTTGGACTGTACTTAGCAGCACTTTGATGGGTGGCTAGTACTTGATAATTATACAAAATGTAAGGATAGTTTGTGGCAGATTGAAGATACCGTATTTGCCCGATTATAAGACGAGGTTTTTTTCAGAGCAAATGCTTATTTATCTTATAATCGAGGTCGTCTTATAATCTGACCTCAAATTGAGGTCAGATTATAAGACATGGATCCAGGTCCCCAGCAGAGCTGCAGGGGACCTGGATCCCCCTCTCTAACAGCAGGGGATGTCTGCGCGATGAGCACAGACTCCCCTGCTTCCGCCCGGCACGACCGCCGGGGCTTCTGTGAAGAAGCCGCGTACTTCCGCTTCCCACTTCGCGCAGACTTCCTCTGCTGCCCCACTAGCCACCAGGGTAAATCGGGCAGCTGGGGGATGTCTGCACGATACGTGCAGATATCCTCCATGCTGCCCGACACGGCAGACTATTATGACGGACAGCTGTCCGTCATAATAGACTGCCGTGTCGGGCAGCATGGAGGATGTCTGCAAGTATCGTGCAGACATCCCCCGGCTGCCCCCACTAGCCACCAGGGATCGAGGTAAGGGGAAGGGAGGGAGGGGGGGCACAGAGACAGGGGGAGGGAGGGGGGCAGAGAGACAGGGGGGACAGAGAGACAGGGGGAGGGAGGGAGGGGAACAGAGAGACAGGGGGAGGGAGGGGGACAGAGAGACAGGGGGGGGGAGGGAGGGGGACAGAGAGACAGGGGGGGGGAGGGAGGGGGACAGAGAGACAGGGGGAGGGAGGGAGGGGGACAGAGAGACAGGGGGAGGGAGGGAGGGGGACAGAGAGACAGGGGGAGGGAGGGGGGCAGAGAGACAGGGGGGACAGAGCAGGAAGGGGGGGAGAGACAGAGGAAGGGGGGACAGAGAAACAAAGGGAGGGGGGCAGAGAGAAACATGTGGGCGGGAAGAGACAGGCGAGGGGGGAGTGGGGAGTGAGACAAAGCTGGGGGCAAGGGAAAGAGAGAGGCAGCATTGGCACATAAAAAGAAATAAACACAAGAAATACATTTTTTTTTATAGAATATTTTATTAAAAAAGCAATTTACATGTGAATATATACAAGTTTAACTTTTTCCCTATAGGGTAGTCTTATATTCAGGCTTTTAGTTTTTTTCCTAAAGGAATATCCAAAGTTTGGGGGGTCGTCTTATAATCGAGCAAATACGGTAGTTTTAGCCTACTCACAGATCTCAGGTTTGCAGCATCTGTTGATTCTTCCATTTAACTCCTTGGGATATGGCTGGAGCCAGGGAGCATTTTTACAATTTTTTTTTTTTTAAATTCTCTACATTCACAGATGCTGACATCGGCCATCTTTCCAGGGACACATGTGTGTTCCACATGCTGCAGAAAGAGCATGCAAAGTGCAGCCCAGCAGTATGTAGGATGGATATACGCACAGACACAATCCAATGAATTAATCAGGGTGGAGATCTCATAGGACCTGCCATGATTAATTAATTGGATTGTGGTCACTAGTTGTGATCCCTGTGCATAGGCAGTATTAACGTTGTGACAGACCAGAATTAGACAAGACAGGATGGCCCCCAAAAAACGAGACTGTCCTTTCAAATTTGATATTGTTGGCAACTATGTTTTTTTTAATAACATTAAAAGGGACAGTATCCCATAAACTTTGTTTTTACTGTGCATGTAGCGAATTAGAAAAATGATTGAAAATGATCCATTCATTGTATTAGCCAATTTGTTATATTCTGTCTGTGGAGTCTCCTTCTTATGACATCATCTGATGGCCTGATATGCAAATGAACTGCTTTTCAATGGAAAATGTGTCATTTGCATACCGTGCCCCAGGTGATGTCATAAGCAGGGGACTCCACAGACACATTTAAAACCCATTTGTCTCCTAATTAAGGCAGTTGCTTGCGATTCTGAGACAGTGCAAGCAATGCTTAGGAGATCCAGTCCTGTTCTGCTTGACCAGTTCCCACATTTGCATCGTTGCTGGAGTGAATCTGGAGCTGGTTAGGTAAACATGGATTCATAACCCAGACTGTTCTTCTATCTCTGCAGCTCAGATCCCTTGTGCTCAGTTTACCTTCCCTGTAATTATTGTAATGCTGAATTAAACACTTGCCTGGGTTCTTTTTTTTTCTGTGCTGAGGATTTGCTGATGGGATGAAGTAACCTGATATTAAAATGTTGACACAGATCAAGCAGCACAGATCATGTAATCAGTGCAGCTTCCAAAATAGGGGTGAGATACAGAGCAGGTGATGAGGTATAGAGAGAGGGATTGGGTTCAGGAGCAAATAGCTGTGTTTACTGAACACACAGCCTCATTCTCGGACCCCCCGAGGCACATTAAAGGGACAGTATCACCTAAACACTGCTTATACTGTGCACGTAGAGACTATGTATATATACATTGTGTTGGCAGAAAATGCAGCAAATGCATAAAATAATATATATGTTTTAGATGTGTCTGGAGTCTCCGGCTTATGACATCACCTGGGGCTTGATATGCAAATTACACATTTCACACAGAAAACCAGTTCATTTACATATCAAGCGAGAGGTGATGTCACAAGCAGGAGAGTCCGCACATGTAAAACACCTTTGTCTCTTATTTGCTGCAATTCTGCCAACACAACTATAGATCATGTTTCGTTAAAAAGAAGCGTAAGTAGTGTTTAGGTGATGGAGTCCCTGGGAATAAATTCCTGGGCCTTGATCTTTGCTGCATAGTTGCCAACATCGGCCATGTTTCCAGGGACACATGTTTGTTCCACATGCTGCAGAAAGATCATGCAAAGTGCAGGCTGGCAGTATGTAGGATGGATATACGCCCAGACACAATCCAATTAAGTAATCAGGGTGGGGATCTCATAGGACCTGTCATGATTAATGAATTGGATTGTGCCTGTGCGTATATCCATCCTACATACTGCCGGGCTGCACTTTGCATGCTCTTTCTGCAGCATGTGGAACAAACATGTGTCCCTGGAAACACGGCCGATGTCGGCAACTATGAGAGCAATGATCTTTTAATTCGAGCTGGTCGAGCTGAAGACGTTGCATGTTGTCGTCCTGCACCAGCTTTTTTTTTTATTTTTGGGATCCACGTCAGCTGTGGGTGATGGGAGTTGCCACCATAGAACAGCTGGGGCTATTTCAGTTGGCCAACTTTAACCTGCAGGGAGAGTTTTTCCATTTGTATTCCGGTCCTGGGTCTGCAACACTCTGTTGCTAAGAGCTGACATGATTGGTTTCCATGCTTGCCTTTTCCGAAATACTTAACCATTAATCCCTGATATCTCTTTATCTGGTCACTGAGAGGTACAGGCAGGTGAAAGCTCCCTCTCCCGAGGCCTTATCAGTGCAGGTTGTGTTACTGTTGCAGAAAACTTGATCTTTTTATTCTCAGGTTTTGACATCAGGCCTTTGTTTTTGTTCCAATGTGTAATAAACATCACCTCTCTTGTCTCCTTCCCCTCACTTCCCCTTGTCCTTTCCGATTATCCCGTGTAAATAAATATATTTGTCCTTTCTCTGGCGCATTATACGGATTTGTCAGACCCTCCAGATTGGAATAAACCCCCGAGTGAGACTCCAATAAACCAGTGCGTGGGTCCATTGGCTCTAGGTGGGCTTCAAGTGCTACTGAATATTTTATTTGCAACCCTCCCCCCTGATTATTTCCCATCTAATGGCATTCATCTTATCTATTACAGAAGGATGAAGGTGCTGAGCTGACCCTGCCAGGAACTGAACCCGCCAACTCCGAGAATGGAGCAGATTCTGCATTTTTTGCTCTCTGTCTTCTCTAACCCGATCCGATTAGTTGCTGCACTTTTACTTCGAAGCCAGGAATAAATATGTTAACCTTGAAAGAGACTGACTGTCTCTCCAACTAACAATAGAAAAAAAGAAAGAAAAAACAATTACATTCGTCTTTTTTAGCCCCCGAATGGGTCACTTGTATCCGTGCAAACGAAAGCCTTTACCCTCGTGCATTTCTATTTCACCTGCGTGTCCTTCCTCTTGGGTTTTTTTTGCAGGGATTGGCCGCCTGGGGATCAGACAGAGCATGCTGATTGCTGTATACTAGAGAAATGTGTGATTTCGATCATGCTTCCCCTCTACTGTGCTTAATATACCCTTATATAAGACATCTGCTTATTAGGCATGACTAACAAATTCCCTTGTACGTAGCGAGTGCTTGCTTCCTGCATCCTCAGTCCCAGGGGTGACGCTTGGGATTTTGTTTAAACCAAATGCTTAGCTGGATGTCCTCTAAAGCACCTGGTATGGTTCCCTAATGGTTAGGGAACCACACCAGGCGTTGTACATATTCTTATTTAAGCACAATCGGGCCACACAACCCTACTAAAGTCCCACTTTTACGCAGCCCACTTTTGCTCATGAACCTCCCTGTCTGCCACATGGTCTTCCGTTTCAGCTCTGCCCCACCCACGTCATTTTTAAATGTCCCATGCTTTTGGTTGGCGATGGGCTCCTGTAGTCTCCCAGATGCCATGAGTCCATCAAAGGACAGTGCTGGTCCTTCTTACGGCCAAGAAATGCCCATATAAGGACTCCAGTGCCCATGGCAAAGTCTGTGAAGATCCATAGAGAATCATTACTTGACCCCAGTATATACCCACCAGGTGCAAAGCCTCTACATACCCCTAGTTTTTAATATTCTGTCACTTATATGTAAAGAAACAGATCATATTACTTCTCTAAAACTGTTTGTTAGGGTTTTTTTTCCCCCCCATGTAATTTATTTCGGAAGTACTTAGTGATTCAAGGCATGAATGAGCTTAACTGGAAGTTAATGGACATTATCAGCTCACAGCTGACCTGGCAACGTAACCGCAGTGCGATCCAGGGTAATATGTGTATAGCATTATAAAGGCTTCGAAATGTTTGGGAGTTATGTCCAGCTAATGATTTCGGCTGGTAAAAGTCCAAGACTAACAGATGTCCTGCTTATATTCTTCTAATGCTTCCACTGGAACGCAACAAAGAACTCGTGGGTGTTTATCCTAAATGGGAGAAGGGCTTTGTTTCAACACATGACAGGCAAATGTTTCCATACCCTAACCTAACAGACCAAGAATAGATAGTCCTAAAACACT